>JAIFZK010000021.1:9370000-9652500 GCA_027481765.1 Tenualosa thibaudeaui | reverse complement strand
GTACAAAAACAAAAACATCTGCTGCGAGCAAAAACAATCTGAAGAGAGACAAGAAAATGAGCTGACTAACTGACTAACTGACTTTTATTTTGAATTTTCCTTTTTCTTTTTTGACTTTTATTTTGTATCAGAAGGCACTGCCCTTCATTGTCCTCCTAATGTAGTTTCAAAAGATATTCTTGCTTCCATGCTCTGCTGTACTAGTATCCATGAACAAGCGTCATAAAGTTAAAGAGAAGAGAAAGATAGGGCATTAGTTTATTTTGCATCTTATGAGCAAATTGTGTGTTTTGCCATTATACTGTATGGTTAATGCTATACGCTGTCACCTCAGTCACCCTATAGCTTAAATGGCACCCAGAGAGGTACACTGCGGTGAGAAGACTAGGGAGTTTTATTAGGCACACTTGTAGTAAGGGAATGCTCTATTGTCCTCTCCATACATGTCAGTCTCCTGTGCATGCCGTGACACTAACTTTGACTGCATGCTTTGAGTAGACTGACATGGCTGCAGGCTGCAGGGTCGCTGGGGTCATGGTGAGATCCCAGACACCCTCTCAGCCCTCAGACCTCAGAGTCTCCACAGAGGCCTGGCAGGTAGATGGCTGGCCAACAGGGCTCCTCCCTAGCCGAGGCCTGACCGTAGCGGTCAGGACTTCTGTTATTTCTGTCCCTCCAGAGAGGGCTGAGAGAGAGAGAGACAGAGAGAGAGAGAGGTAGCTTGTGAGAGTATGAGGCTCTAAGGAGCAGCTTGTTCTAAGTAAGTCCTGGTATGTTTTGCAGCCATATCACTGGAAAGCTAACAAAACAAAGGAAAACAGAAACAACAGGGGTTCAAAGGTGTGCATTATTAAGTATACTGAAATACTGGTGATTAATTGCCTTAATAGCCTTTTGAAAGGAAAGGATAACTAGAGGGGTTGGAAATCAATCCCAAGAGCTGTCAAACCTTGACTAAACAAACTGAGAAAAGCAAAAGCAAGCATACATTGATATGTGCAAAAGGTAATAACACAACTATGAGAAGCTGCTTGAAAGACTGGCAAAATTGTGATTAATGATGTTAGGCTTTAAAATTCACCCCCTTGGATGAGTGTGAGGTCATCCCAAAGACCTGAAACGAACCAGCCTGAGGCCAAATCAGGCATTGGCATCTCACCCTAAGGAGTCTCTCACAACAGACTCTCTCCATGCCTTGTAGGTCAAGCTTATTGCTATGTTATGCAGATAAAATACCCAGAAGTCTTTCTATTCAATGAAGCTTAACACTCCTAAACTGACATGGTTGCTGTCCGTCAACAGCAAAATTAGTGCCCAATCAGAAATATCAATTAGCCAAAGCATCACTCACTCCTTCTGTCATTACTGGAGTATAGGAGCTATCCTCTCTGGCTTGGAGCCTCAGACTCCAACACCAGGACTTAGTCATTTGTATACTTGGCCTCCAGTATTGTTTTAGGCTGTTGTCCAAAGCCACTCTAAAAGGTATGTGGTTTAGCGGAAAGAATAAACAACCCCTTTAGTTCCACTCCCACATTCTCATTGCCCCCCACACCCCACCCTCCCTCCTACACACACACACACGCACACACACACACAGAGACACACACATTCGCATACACTCCTCCTCGGGTTCGTGCCAGTGGGCTGAAGAGGAAAAGTAACCCATAAGGCACATACTAAAAAGAAAGAAAACAAGCAGAGACAAAGAAGGACAGACAGTCTCACAACGACATCTACGGGGTGAGAGCATGCCTTTACACTGTGTGGATGTGTGTGTCTGTGTGTGTGTGTCTGTGTTTTTGTGTGTCTCTGTTTGTTTGAGTATTAGTTTTGTTGTTTGTGCACATATCTTTGTCCATGGGAGTATGACAGAATACAGAGCTCTAGCTGTATCTACACATCTATGTGTGAGACGTGTGTGTGTGTGTGTGTGTGTGTGTGTGTGTGTGTGTGTGTGTGTGTGTGTGTATTACAGTGGGCAGCAGAAGTATCACTTCTTTTAGCTAGGCTTTCAAAGACAGGGAGCAGAGAAAACACAGGGAAGAGAAGAAAAGAAGCCTAGATAAGAAGAGAAAAAAGGAGAAGAGAAAAGAGAAGAAGAGGAGAGAATTGAGGAGAGAAGAGAAGAGAAGAAAAAAGAAGGGAAGGGAAGAGCACAGAAGAGAAGAGAGAAGAAAAGAAAAGAAAAGAAGGCCCTAACTAGGACTCTTTACTCCCATCAGCAGCTGACATGTCTCCACTGACTCTGATTCGCAGGGACGTTAATCAATTAACTCTACGAGCGGTGGGCTTGGTTTTGCGAAGCGTCCGCTGAAACCTTAACGGCCATGATCCACTGTGACTAAACGACGACGAGAGTCGCTGCGGCAGATCCGGCAAGCCGAGGGAAATCTTGGCAAATGCAGCCTGACAGATGCGCTGCTACCTGGGCCTTATTGGTCCCGTCAATGTTTGCATTGTCTCTGGAGCCACGCGTAATGCCTTCTGGCAGGCAGCAGGGGAGGAGTACTTGGCGTGTAGCAGACAAACATGTATACATACATGCACACACACACACACAAACACACATAAACACACACAAACACACACACACACACACACACACACACACACAAGGAGGACTAAGGTGCCTAGTCACACACATACACCCACACCGACACACACACAAACACACATATATGAGGAATATCTGAATATGCACACACACACACACACACACACACATGCACACTCACATCCATGCCTTTGAGTGGTAGTAGTGTGATGTGAGGCGGTAAGGTCAGCTGTGTCACACCTGGTTAGGAGACGCTAAGTGTGCTTGGCAGGGCCGTTTGAGAGGCTGTGAGCGGTGCCACAACAAGGAAGCCTTTGTGGTGGTACAGGCGCCTGCGGCCATGCATGCCAAAGCTAACGCCAAACACCTCTGCCGCAACCTGCCAGCCACCGCTGCCACCCCCGGCTACCCAGTCACCCATTCAAACACAGCAGAGTACCACAGTCCAACCACAGGCCTCTGTCTTTCTCGTCAATCAGGATTAAAACTTAATCACTCAGATAACTACACAGAATAACACACAAGATTTAAAGAAATAATCAATTTAATCATTCAGATCAGAATATTCAGAATAATTCAGATCAGCCAAAGGTCATAAATCACTTACGGCTTAACTCATCTGCTAACAACTATACATAGTTTAAACTCACACATGGCTGATCAAGCCAAAGACCTTTGCCAGTGCCTAATAGGTCAGGATAGAGAGCCAATGGTCTAAACTGATTAACTTACTCACTGCTACCCAGTAGTTGAATAAGGGCAGGAACTCAAAAATTCAGCACAATCCAGATGAGTTCGACATGACCCAAACTGATCACACAGTTCTAACACACATATCCCTCAGTAGAGAGGGAGCCTAGTGTAGTGAATGGGAACCATGTTTTTAGTGGCCTGGGTGACAAACACATTGAAGTATGTACTTGGCATTTCATCTATCCATGAGTGGTGAACACACAGACACACACACACACACAATGGGAGTCGTGAGCACACACATGCAGACACACATGCTGCAGTAGCTCTGTGAAACACAGCGAAAAGTGTGTGTCTAACCACCAGCACTGCCGAGCTCAGGAATGTTTCATACTTCACTGTGCTCACCAGGTGGGGAACAAAGCTGACATATTAGCTTTGAGCTCTTCTGAGTTTCATTCCTAAACACCTCCATTAGATCTTCTAAAACATCTCTCTGTAGTGCACTAAATGAGAGAGCTAGGAGACCAATTGAGATTTCACTGAGGAGAAAGAAACAGAGAGGGAGAGAGAGAGAGAGAGAGACGAAAAAAGGGAAAGGTATTTTCATGCATCGTTCTTCTAATTTATTGTTCCTTTTGATGGAATTTTCTTCAAAGCCAAGCGCTTACATCTGTGCATCATCTGGGTCCGGCCCACTCATTTCAGATCTCCTGTTTCAGGAGAAGGGGGGGGGGGCAATCAGTCTGCCTCATTTGCCTTGCTTAGGTACTTCACCTTAGGAAAGACGCATCAAGAGTTATTAGTGCCAAAGAAAACCAGGAGAGAATCTCAAACGCGCTCCCCAAGAGACTAAACAGAACAAGAAATAACACAAGTAGTAAATATTAATGCATGCACTTTGATGTCTACCACCCTCCCTCCTTTCCCACCACCACCACTACCACCACCAAACCCCTTTTCCAAGTACACCGCGATCCTATTAACATTTTAACTGAAACATCACATTTGTCAGAATTAAACTGTGAGCTGAAAGGTGGAGGAGAATACGCCCGTGTGTCCGCGGCGGTAGGATGCGGGAGAAGCGGCGAGGAGGCCGAGCAAAAGGCCCAATTAGGATTGTTTTTGGACAGGGGCGAGATGAGGAAGCTTCAAAGAGCAAACGGCCTGCCTGCCAAGGAGAATCAGGCAGATGAGACAAGGACGTAGCCCCCTCTAGTGGTCAATGTTGGTACAAACATTGAGAATGTGAATAGAGGGAGCCGTATCACTGCTTCCTTTGAAAATTAATTCAATTTAACATTACAGCAGACTCAAAGTCCAGGTAAATTAAGTAAATGAACATATTGCTGTTCATATGTAATATAAATATAAACACATTATTGATGCCTGAGTACACAGTTTCTGTACTGCAACATCTGTCACACCATTTTATTTCTTTCTCCACATTTTGCGTAGGTTTATGACATATTCACCCCCTCCTGTCTCCTCACCGGACACAGATGCCACCAAATGGGAATTAAAACGCATACGTAAATATACTTGCTTCCCTTCCCTTCCCTACCCACTGATGTGATGGGCATCTGCAGCAATCAAGCAAGCCAAAGTGGCAAACAGCGTCCGGGAAAATGACAGGGTCACAGCGGGCGCCAGCATCTCGCTCCCTCGCTCCCTCGTTGATGACTGGAGTTGTGGGAATGATATAGCATTAAAGCCCAGGAAGGACAGATGACTAATGAACACTCTTGTCTTTACGCTAAGATCAAAGATGTCCTCGCTGACATCTCAAGAGGGTGGGAGGACCCCCATTTCCTTAAAAAGGCACCATTTTGGAAAAAAACAGAAAGGAGGGATGGCAGGGAGAGAGGAGGAAAAGAAAAAAAAAGACACAAGCTTTTAAAATGTTATCTGGCAAAATGTAACTGTTTAAGGAAGATGAGCAACAGAGAGAAAAAAAGGGCCTTACTCAATGAGTAATATTTTGCAATGAATCACTTGATTAATATGGTTTTAAACACACAATGAGACAGTGATAAATTCTATTAACACATTTGTAATCTTGAAGGCGATAATTGTTCAATGAACGTCTCATTTGTCAAAAGGCTGGGAAATTGTGGCAGAGTGTGCCCTCAAACTGAACCCTTCAGAGGATGCCAACATAACAGCGCTGACATCCTCCAGCACAATTTACCTCAAATATGTTCGTGAGGAAATACGGCCTGTTATGATTTTTTGAAAATCTACAACCCTCAATATTTAGATTTTTTTCCTTTCAGTTATTTTAATTTCCAACTGGATGTTGACAAGCCTGCCAAATATTTTGCATCAAAACAGATCCCAAAACATCAACATTTCCTTTAACTGTGATTAAATCATTATCATAGTATGCCATGGGGAGGTCTGTATTCATTCTGGTTTTGTTTGGTTAGCACAGTGAACAGTAAATGGATGAAGAATAGCTTGTCACAGTGCAGATCCAGTCTGTTTTTGGAATACGACTTTATGAGCCAGTTTGGGGGCATTCCTCTTTGTTGCTCTAAAGCAAAAATCAATACGGCATGTATGAATGCCATCTTAAGTAGGAAGCTCACTTACCGATAACCACTAATGTGGATTAAATAAATGAATAAGCAAACAAACACTTGGAATCAACTATCAGAAAATGACCCAACCCAGTATCATTTGTCTTGTGCTTGTACTGCAGTTTTTGTGAAAAAGAGAGGCTACTGTGGTTTTGCGGTATAATAAGGCTGTGCACACACACACATACACACACACACACACACAAACCACCACACCACCAGAGAGATGGACAAAGGCACAAAAAGTGCAATGCATGCCCGCACACACAAACAAACAAAACTATGCACTCAGAGATACGCACACAGATGGAAACACACACACACACAAGCACACACATATTTTATCTGAGTGCCTAACACTGATTAAAACATGCCATGCAAATATTAACAAAGCTTGTGATGCTACAGAAGTCACTACACACAAATAAACGCAGCAACATCGTGTGAATAATTAAATAAATAGGAGGGGCAAAGGTGACAACTTCAGCCACAGAGGCTACTGATGATCACTGACACAGAACAATACTAAACAGCTTTCTTTTTCAGTCAGTGCAGCAATTTGGAAATCTAACGCAGATTATAAATATATGAACATGTACTAGACCATAATAATTAAAGGTTCAGCCATTTTGTTACTTTTTTCTATCTTTCCATTTCCACCTTTGTACTGACCACTTCCTCCAAAATTCATGAAAACCTTTCTCAGTCAATGTTGTAACACCAGTAAAACTCTCAGTAATACAGTAGATTTTACAGACATTTAGATAGTGGAAGATTTGGAATTTAATGGCTTTTCTGTCACTGGGTAAGAAGGGGGTAAGAGGACATGATGTACACGGCATGCATGATGGACATGTCAGATGGTATAAGATGTATAAGACGCTGTGTGTGTGTGTGTGTGTGTGTGGTGATCTCTGCTCGCCACACTCTTCCTCATCTGATTCGTCTGAGCATCTTATTCATCTGAGCATGCAAACTCACTCGACAACTCAGATATCAAAAGCCTCTTGTGGGGACAAAAAAAAAAAAAAACAGATCTTTAACCTCAAATGTGGCATTTGTAGAAATACTTCTACATTGACAACAATGAAGCAGTTGACTCTTATTTTAAGGTGTTATTTTAAAGTACTTGGTTTTTAATATTATTCACTGTCTTGTTTTTGTTTGAATGTTCGAGAGCCTGTTGCTGATCCCAGTCGCTCAGAGAGCTCTTTGCATCCCAGCTGTCCTCCCTCCAGAGAGGAGAGGGTCCGTCGGACCAACAGTTAAAGCCTTTTTCCATGCCCCACCCCCCACCCCAGCAGAGTAAACACGTGAAGGCTTCAGCCCCAGCCAGGTTCCCCGCTGCCCTCCTCTCTCTCCTCTCTATCTCACAGCTCTGCTCATGAGAAAGATGATGAATGATGAGGAGGGACATCATTATGGCTCATGATGAGGGCAGCACGTCCACTCTCCGGCCGAACCTCAGCCCGACCAGAGAGACCAGAGACCAGTATTAGGCTAAGGTCCCTCGACGCAGGGATAATGAACCTGCCTTCCACTTCTGCCTCATCCTAGCCGCCCCTTACCACCCGCCCACCCCCAACCATTCTCCAAACCTACCCCCATAAGGGCATAAACCCTCACCAAAGCAAAAGCGAGAAAGGAGAGAGAGAGGGAAAGAGAGCGGGGAGGAGAACGAATTTAAAAAAAGAAAGCAAAAAAAAAGAAAAACATGCAAACATTCCTTCTCCTCTGCTATGATAATCTCACTAGTGCTTTAGCTCTGTACATCTGCATGCATGGGCCCCCTGCGAGTGGTGTCTGCCAGCGTAGGGCAATCCACAGCCTGTAAATAAGATTTTCCACAATTACAAACACTTACACTACAATGCCCAATGATGTCTTCCTGAGAAAGGAACAAATTGAATTCTTTTCTATTCCAGTCAAAGGAATGAACTTGCTGTAATTGCAGAAAAAAATGTGCAAACTGTATCATTTTTTGGCCATTTTGACTAATGATATTGTAATAAGATGCCGAGCAATAGACTTCAAATGGAAAATATAATTACATGCATTAGTTTGTCTAAGCATTTATAAGATCACAAATCCATCAGTTTTTCAGAGCTCATCTTAAAATCCATACATCACTGTCAGAGCCGGTTTCGTGATGGAGAATGTGTTCATTTGCGAGCTTGGTTTAAAAGATGTGGCTCACAATCGTTTAGCCACGAACAGAGAAGAGTAGTTATGACAGCATCATTATAAGGCATGCAGCATTCAGACAACACACTTTGTCTCTCGCAAGTTCATAAAATGCATCTGGATTATCAGAGACAGTCTGAGCTCGAGAGCCATCACAAATACAAATGTTCTGCCTATAGCAGCCATAGAAATACTACTACCACTAATTCTACTACCACTACAAATAATAATAATAACAATAGCCTGATGTTTGTTGCTATAAATGTTATTGTTGTTACAGCGATCCAAGTAAAATTTTAAAAAGTACTAATAAATTTTATGATGGTATAGATTTATTGCCTTGCGAAAACAGGACTGAAAAGATTTACATAACATCATAGCAATGCAGAAATGCAACTACAGAGGCTTCATGTGATTTTATACAAATCACAAGAGACGCTCAGCTGTCAAATACATACACACACACACACATGCACACAGACATCCAGTGTGCACGGATGTTATGTTGAGCTGCACAAGGCTTAAGTCTAATCAGGTAAATGGGAAAATGGCCACAGACATTAAAGTATCTCGACTGAGTGGAGATATTTCCAACACTGATATATTTTGCCCTTTTTTCTCCAGGTCCACTTTACCTCTGAGGTTCAAAGATCTGGTCAGACAAAACCCTTGTCGTGTGGTCTTGGGACACTTTAGCCTCCAAAAAAAATGACTGTAAATTCTAAAATTTCTCAGAGAGCTCATTACAGACCAGGTTTGCAGTACCAGAAGTGATAAATTTATCTCCTAAAAACAGAAAACACCGTAAAAGATTTACATCCTGTGAGATTTTGCCCCTGAAAAAGACAGCATTCTTCCTGCTATGAAGTCATGGCCTGCACCTGTTGTTTGAACGTGGTCTGAGAAGGAAATTTTTTTGACAGGGGGGAGGGTTTGGGACTGCGTGGAAAAGTTGAGTTTTCTCTCCTGTCCAGCAAATGCTATAAATTCAATCAAAAAAATGAAAAAACTGGAAAGTTGAAAAAAAAATCAAATTGTTCCCGATCACCTCTTTATCTTTTGATAAAATCTCTGCGATTAACTGTAAGATGAACATGAGAGGAGCACACTTAAAACGCCAGCATTTGCCATAATTGTTTCAAGGAGTATGAGAGGGAAACAGATGTCTGTTTTGCACTGTACCCAATGCCATTACAGTCCTCAGCCATGGCGTTTTCCACTCTAAATGCACATTAAAGTACAGAGCAGAGGGAAGACACAACTTCAATTGAGTTAGAGGCACTTACAGGGAAAACGCCCCCTCCATATATTTGCCTAACAAGACATAACTGTCACAAGAATTGTCTATCATTAGCAAAGATATGGATCCCATTTGCTGGTCCAAAATGTCTTTTTCAATACTGTTAGCAAAGTATTTATGGGGAACACGCCACAAGTTTCTCCGAAACAATGTAGTGCGGTGACGCTCCTGTTTTAATTGGTTGTTACAAGGAGTCTGCCATTTTGTTTCTGACTGCTTGCTTCGTCTAGCATCGATCATCAGCTCTAAGCAGCTAGCTGCGGGAAGCAGGGCGGCTGGCTTGCATGTCCACACAATCCTGATAAACACAGACTGCAGGTCAGTGGAGAGCCGGACGACCAGCAGCTACACTGGCACAACAATGCCTGACAGATAATGGCTCTCCAGCATCATCCTCAGCCCCAGCCTTGCCCTCAAAGCTGGCCTGCCCGCTCCCCCTGCTGGTCAGATGTTGGAATATACCAGACTTTTTTTTGGATGACGGTAGGATAGAGGGAGTGAAGAAGAAGAAAAAAGAAAGAAAGGAAGAAAAAGAAGGGCAAAAGACATAATTCTGCAGACTCCACAAAAGGAGTAGACATTCGATCAAGCAGGAGATCCCATGTATTCTGTCTGATTATACTGATGGTCTTGTCTGAGCATTATGTGCAAGCTCAGTGAATTTATGTTTTTTTTTTTTTTTCCTTCAAAATTAAAATTAAAATTTGAGTTCAGCTCATGCGTTTAGATGTCACAGGCTTTGGCTAATCTTGCAAAGTGTCAGTTTGATCCGAGGCGAGACTAGATTTTTAACACTTTTAATATGACTCTATAGATTTTTTTTTTCTTTCAGACAAATCTGTGCTCAGTGCACAATCCAGTAAAATCAGATTTTAAGACCCCCTTCCAAAATGAGAAATAAAGATTCTGTCACCATCAAGATGAGTACAGCAAACTAATTCATGTGCAAACATAAAAGATCACTAATGCTAAAGCTAACACAACCATTTTGGGTGTCAAGAGCAATCCACCAAGTAATTAAGGTCAGAGACGATGTGTTTATAATCGAAGAGGATTTGCCTCTCTCATTTACAGACCTGTCTGCCATTAAAAAATGGCACTTCAGTATTTATTTAGCATTATGTGCCAGATTATGTAAACTGGAATCGTTTGAGGAGAAGCTTTAAAATGGAGGAGGAGAGTTAGAAATGGAGAACCGTGTCGCTGGCGAACGCTTCGCGGCCGTGCCTGTGTGCCGTGGCAGGAAGTCGACCATTAGGCACTTCTTCCATGTCAGCAAGTGCTCTTTTTTGGCAGCTTGTACTGCATGATTCATGAAAGACCGGTAGAAGGCTAATTGTTCAAATTAATTTGCGTAAACGACTAAGCAAGAGATAACAGCATTACATCTGCACTTCTTTGGCACGGATTCAACCGCGATGGGCCTCGACAGCCAGCTGCTTCAAGACTGCATCTTTGCCAGAAATTAACAGCCACAAACATTAATTAATAGACTTTTTGTTACGTTAATTTGCACGAAAAAGGTTCAGGAGAGGAGGGAGTGAATGAGAGGGGGTAGGAAAGAAAATCTGCTGAGAAAAGAAACCCAAGATAATTAGAATAAATTAGTTAGATGCAGGAGAAAGAAACGCTTTAAACTAAATGTTTAAAGTGAAAATGTTTTAAACTGTGGAGGTGGGGGTGGTGTGGGAGGGGGACAAGTGAGGGGCGGGCCAAGAGAGCAGAGGCAGGGTGGGAGAAGTTAAGTTTTGACAACCCCATTAATCTCCATGATAATGTAGCTGTTACAATTAAAGGGAGTGAGTCGCGGCACTCCAGCACGATCCATCACGCGAGCCGCTCTCGCCCATCTGTCATGGCTCAAGTCAGAAATCTCCACCGCCGTCCTTGAAGGTGCAGCTAAGACCCCAGAAAATGGGGGTGGTGGGGGTTTAGGGCTTTGGTTTTTTTTTTTTTTGGTGGGGGGGGGTGGTCAGGCAGAGAAACCAAGCACTGGGAATTCCGGAATGCGTAGAAACAGGAGTAAGGGAAGGAGGGAACATCAATCATAGAACTAAAAGAGAGAGATAGATGTAGAAAGAAAGACATAGGGAGAGAGAGCAAGAAAGGGAGAGAGAATGTCTGTGTGTGGGTGTATGTGTGGGTGTGTGTGTGTGTGTGTGTGAAAGAGAAATAACAGGCCTAACAGGCCGTGTTCTTAACTGTGTCAGTTTTGAGGGTTATCTCCAATCAGCAAGTGTTAACGAGTCTTCACAGTCTGCAACAGCAGACGCTAACGATTTCCAAAAGTGCAGATATGGTTTAATATAAACACTGTTGAGACCACAGGGCTAGTGGTTCAACGACTTAAGGAACCAGCTGAGGAGATACATCACATGCATACCAATCTGTTGAAAAACACTTGGCTGGATGATACACATAGCAGTGGTGAGGGCAAATTCACCAGACACTCAGGGTACATGTTTTTAGGGGGGTGTTTAACTCTCTGATCTGACAACAGTGTAAACCTTCCAAATTATTCCATTGTAAATCCTCAACATTAGTCCAGCATCCATGTTTGACTGCCGTTCCCCGTATACTGGTAGTGTGCATTGTTTGCAAGTGAACAAAAAGACTGTTTACTAACTTACTATTTTGAACACTCCTCAGGCTCTTGGAGTCTTGGATGGATGTTGGGCTGAATTAGGAGAAGAGTCCACTTCACTGTCTGGGATAACCGTGACCACACAGCGTGAGACAGACTCATCAAAGAAGAGAAAGAGAGAGAGATGAATTTGAAGTGGTGTGGAAGACAAGAGTGAAAAGAATGGAGAATGCTGTCGTCACTCAACTTCACACATCTGTGTGTGCGCGCGCATGTGTGTGTGTGTGTGCATGTGTGTGTGTCTGAAGCATCAAACCACTAAGAGGAAAAAAATACATGATAAATGAGTGCACAGTTTTTTAAGACACGCTTTTGAGTCACTTCTTTCCATCTTGGAGGGTCTTATGAAGTCTGTTCTCATTTGAAGGGATGGGATTGTGTGTCCTTGTTCCGCCATGCAGTAAGCCTCAACCCAGTCATACTGCTTCACCACCAACCACCATCCACCAATGCCACCACCACCACCACTCACTCCACACAATGTCCCCCTAAAATACTTTTGTTACTTTCCCTCTGAAAAAGTAGCATCAGTGAATCTTCCTCCAGGCCTTCAAGCCCATCTTCTCTCCACACCCAACGGCTGGCATTCGACTCAAGGTAAACACATGGCATCATGCCTTGTCTGCCTGCCCAACTCATCCACTGTTTTGCCAGGGCTTTATAAAAGGGACATCATTACCATAAATTAATTTGGTAATGCGGGGTGTCTAGCAGATAAAAGTCCATCTAAGGCATACATTACCATTTGCATACACACAGCCCCTCACCCTCCATCCCCAACTCTCCAATACAGCAAGCATGCGGGCACACACACACACATACACACACACACACATACACACACACACACACACACAGACATGCACACACACACACACAGACACACACACACACACACACACACACACACACAGACACACACACATCCACGCACACACACACACACGCATGCACACACACACGCACAGACACACACTCACAGGCACACACACACACACACACACCTCACCCCAGACCCTGCTTGAGTTCATGATCACCCATCCTGCCTGTCTGTCTCCTGCCTGTCTCAGCTGATGTACGAGAGGAGAGAGCGCAGGGCCATTTTTCCCCCCTTTCTCCCCGTTCTCTGGCAGGGAAAGCGATGGGATCGATGCAAAGACAGCAGCAATCTGTCATGTTCGCTTTTGTAAAAAAAAAAACGACAACGAAGAAGACAGAAGAAAAGGAGGAAGAAGAAAAAAAGTAGAAAAAAACAGCCCCGGTCAGCACGGCAGAGCGATGGCTCACCTGGGGGCTGTCCGTCTGCTGGTTATGTCCCCCCAGAGAAGAGCACACCGTGCCCAGAGATGACGCTTCCTTCCCCAGCACCAGCAAGCACTGTCCCCCTCATATACACCACCACCACATCTCCCCATCCCCTACCCCCACAACACAGTTCTTGCACTCGCAGATGCAGGGGATAACTCACAGAGCCCCAACACACACAGACACACACACACACACACACATATACACACACTCCTGGGATGCAGACATAGGTTTAGCTCATCAGGAATACAAGTAGGGTGAAATACACCTGGAGCAGTGAAACAGTCCAGCTCTGATGGTTTTCCCCCGCTTGACACATAAACTGCTACCCACACAGATACACACACAAATACACACACACAATGTTCAAGGGCCAATTACTGTAACATGCTCATCATTCAATGTTACAAAGTGACTGAGGTGTTTCTGGCATTTAAACAGTTGCCTATCATAATATTGCCTCCAAACGTTGAAAACGTTTCACCCAGGAATTTTCAAAAGTCTCTCACAGAAGGAAAATTCCGAGCCCCATTATTTTCCCTCTCCCCACATTAAAACTCAGCTGGGCCCAGACACTATTTGGCCTGGCCCATCCAAAGCTAAAATCCTGGCGCCTTGGCTGACACACACAAACACATGACCCTATACCCCCCCCCCCCACTCCCCCGCCCCCCCAACCACCACCACCATCCCACCCCCCCAACACACACAAACACCCTCTAGGCTCTCGTCTCCCTCTCTTCCTCTCTTCTATCTATATCCCTGCATCTCTATCCTCTCCTGATGGATTATTCCCCTACTCCTTCTCCCATGTACACAGCATTCAAATGTCATCGGCATGACGTCCTATCATTTGTTTCCCCTGTTCCTCCGTTCTTCATCTCTCTCTCTCACACACACACACACACACACACACACACACACTCCCTTCTTGAGGGTGCATGTGCCAATTAGCCAGCTTAGGCAGCTTTCTTCCATCCATCAGTCCTAAAGGTTCCTTGGCACTAATTTTGATTATCAGGTCAAGTAGCTGAGAGGGCCATTAATTGCAATAATGAAGTCTTCAGTGAGTGATCATCAATGGCACAGCACAGTTATTAATTCCTTTGGAAATCTTTGTTTATTATTATTATTATTATTCATTTTTTTAATGTCTACTCCTGTCTGGGCTGCTATGGATCGTACCTGGCTCGGAGGCGGTACCGCAGTCGCCGATATGTCATGGATGCTGCCCAGCCCCAAGCCAGAGGTGGCCCAGGCACGTTTGCGAGTCGTTGCGAGCTGTTATTGAGGATTGAGTTCTTTGCAACATCTCATTTACCCGGAGCTTAATAAACATCATGGCTGCCTGCGCAGGCGGTGCTGAGCTGATGCTGCCTCTCAGGACAGCTAGTTGGGGCGGGCTTGCCGACGCTGCAGCTCTCAAAGCTTTATTTTCCCTGCTTCGCTGGACAAATGCAAGATATGTCTGACACGTGCACCCTCGTGTGGTGTTTTTCCCCTTACTCACTCTTTCTCCGTCTCTCTCTTCACCTCCCTCCTTCCCTCCCTCCTCCCTCCCTCCCTCCCTCCCTCCCAGAAGAGTATGTACAGAGCCTGCCGTTTGCACTGGTGCCAGCCACAAGGCCGCTGTAATAACCAACATGACGAATAAAGTGGAGATCGTTTCAGGCCTGCGCACTTAGCTGACAGGTTGAACACACGTTATAATGAGGTGAGCGGGGAAACAACACCTCACTGACTATCCTTTCACATGTGCACACACACACACACACACACACACACACACACAAAGCCCAGCTCAATCCACCCCCACCCACATCTCACAATCCCCCACTCACCCACCAACCCCTTCCTCCACTACCTCTACTACCTCTGCCAGCCTCTCCTGCCCCAGTCGAGCATAACCTCCCCACCCCATCCCACCTAACCCCATCCTGCACCATAATAGGTTCATTTAAGAGCGTTAGGTTTTGACGCACTACCATCCATCAGCATTATTTCTCATCATCTTCCTTGGTGGAAAAATCGCCCCGGTGATGTGGTTGCGGCTGCTCACGGAAGCAGTGGCACCACAAGGCGAGCAGCTGGAGAACAGGGATAAAATTGTTGGGAAAAAAAAAAAAAAAGTTTTTCTCTCTTTGTCTCTGTTAGACTCCTGATTCTGTTTATCTAAACATTGACGTGTTATTCCTACAGCTGTATACATCTGAAGGCTGTGTCTTGCATCTCTGCTTTGCTGTCTGGCTATCTGCTATCTGGTCGTGGCTTGTGTATGCGTATGAGGTCTATGCTTGCCCCCACTTTTAGTGTGTTTTGTGTGTGTGTGTGTGTGTGTGTGTGTGTGTGTGTATGTGAATGTGTGTGTGTGTGTGTGTGTGTGTGTGTGTGTGTGTGTGTGTGTGAATGCATTATTGAATAAACGTCATATGTCTGGCTAATGCCACCAATAGGCATGTATTTGTATAGACACACACTCACACACATATGTACATACACTCACACATACATATGTACATGTACATACGTACATACATATGTATGTACACACATACACACACATAGGCACACATAGACATATATGTGAAGTAGCATTGTGAGGCTCAATAAAAGAACAGCTTTTACAAATGCTGTCAAATCTGCTGTTTTGTTGTGCTAATTTAGTCTTACAATGCACAGCCCACCCCCCTTAACCCAATGATAAATACACACAAAGGTCTCTAAGAAAGACATACACACACACCAGCCTCTTTTCAGTCATGCTACATGGAATCTACTCAACCAGAATGGCACATGACAAGATTGAGAACCAAATATGGCACATTACTGAACAAAACTACAACATGGTCAATAATTACCCACTGAGAATAATCTAATGCCCAGCAACAATGGACTTCATGGACCAGACCGCTGCTGTCAACGGAATTAAAGGATGGACTAAGCCGTACTTGATGGGCGCCGTCTAAGGCTTAATGCCTCAGTATGCATGGCTCCAGTGAAATTGTTCATTTTAGCCCTAATTGTGTCATTCATCAAAATGCTGCCCAGTCACGTTGCTATGTGTGAGTACCCTAAGTACACTTAAGCAAGGGCACCAAGGGGGCTTAGCAGTCATTGCCTCGCAAGAAGTTCCTTCAAAGACGGAAAAAACTTCATGCACACGCACAGGACTCCTAACGTCAGTCTCATTTTGGACTGATGTCTTTCGTCTTTGCTGGGTTCATATTTTATTGAGCCATCAGTGAACCATCAGTCTATGGTGGGAGCTGTTCAAAACCAATGCTCCAAATTACCCTCATTTCGTAAAGCTAGTAAGTCAAGTGAAGTGCATTCATTTTCTCAGCTCCACCTTAACATCATCCCTTTGACCTAAGCTTAAACTTCTCGTCTCAGAATTGGAGAATACTTAATACTCTGCCCTGCTTTCTTTGGACGTCCCCTCCCTTGCCAGGCATCTCATGTGTTTGTGCAGTGCCTTCCAGGGGTGTAGCTGTCACCTTTGATGCCGTTCAGTCTGGTGGTAAGAGGTTCTGACGTATAGGTACACTGGCAGTGCCAAAGTACTGCCAAAGCAGATACCAGTCAGATCTGGCTTATATTAAAAACATGCTTATTTAAAGAAACAGATATCAATGTGCTGCAATTTGCAATCCGAGGTTATTCAGGGTGCTGAAATACAACCTCTGGCATTGCTAAGCCATTGCAGATCAAATTCAGAACAGGCAAGACTGGCATGAAATATGTGATGTCTGGCTCCAGCAAAATCATTTTGATTTGTCTACCTCTGACAGATGAAACGGGTAAATGTTTACAAAGGTACAACCAACCTAAAACAAAAATCCCCAATCAATGTTACAATGGCCAGTCAAAGACATTATCAGTTTGTTTCTCTGTTTCGTGAGATTTTGCTAATGCCATGTAAATTAATCATGTTTATGTTCATTTAGCAGACGCTTTTATCCAAAGCAAAGTACAATACAGAAAACTATATAAAAAACTAAAAGTACTTGCTATAAAATTTACTTGTAATTGTAATTTTTTTTTTAAATGCACAATTTACCAGTGCTAGAACACAAAGAGTATACACAGTGACAGTATTTGACAATCAATGAATTGTAATGCTAAATATACGTATGGTAAAAAGGCAATTTTTAAAAATAAGTTACAGGTGTCAGTAGCTAGTACACAGATATCCTAATCATCACCCTAACTTTACAGCCCTACTTGACCAGTGTAATCATCTCTATACCACTGCATTATATATATAATAACTTTTGGAAGTACAACTAACTTTCTGTGCATTTGCCAAAAACTGTCCAACACTTTTTTTTCCCCCTCGAAATCCAACTCAAATCCCGGCCATCAGGATGAGGACACGTCAGGTGATTAATTCTCCCTAGTGGATCCAGAGACAGACGGCATCGCTGTATCTTCATCCAGCCAAGGACACAGTGGAGCAGTCATTAGCATAGTCTATTGCCATTAGCATAGTTAGCGTAGCCTGATGAACATAATAGAACATGGCATTTTGCGGGCATACGCAGCAGCAGTGGTTCTTGTTGTAAGACAACTGTCTAACTGCCACCATTCTAGGGTAGGCAATGAAACTTCTGCAGGTTAAGAGGGGCAAAATTTCAAGGTTCACTTTCAAGGTAAAGAGTATGCAAACCAAGAAAGTACATACCACTGGGCAATGGCAATATTATTTCAAAGAACAACCCACTCCATAACGGGGTACATATTAAGAAATAGCTGGACATTGAATCATAAATAAAAAATCATTTGTAATAGCCTAATGGTGAAACTATAAAAGAAAGGGAGGCATTTATGACAAGTACCTTTATGACCAGGTTTTAGGTTAATTCATCTTGACAGCAACTTCATCTTCCCCTGTGCAAATTCACCAGCACAAGAGGTCATTTAAATTGCTAATGCCTATTCATTCACTACAACACAATACACTACAATAATCAACCATGCATAATGACCTTCGCCTGCATCAGAGAAAAGGGTATATTAACAGAAAGAGAATATAAAATTTAGAGTTGAGGGGGAAGGGGGAAGAAGCTGTCCACAACTGCATCCTCGATTTTGTATTCATTACAGGATAATCCAATCAATCAGCTCTAGCAGCGAAAAATAAAAAGCAATTTGCCTGTTTGCATCCCATTCGTACACAAAATGATAAAAACTTTGTCCAGTCTGATGGAGAGATTAATCTTGTTTTGATGGAAATATGTCAGTTTGGGGCGACCGTGATTGATGCAAGTTATCGTTCTAGACCAACCTGCTGCCACCACAACCTCCGATGATGGCTCTATCGTGTAGAGAACGTCCAAAAATTGTCACCTGTTGTACCCCCCTCCCAATAACCCTTTAATTTTCTAATTCAATTTCAAACCCCTCTCGACTGAACCAGAACAACCTACACCCCCCTCCCCACTTCACACCTCACCCCTGGACATCACCCACCCCCTCCCCCAATCCTCTCATATCATGAACCAGTAATAACAATTACGATCCGACCGGCTCAAACCTGCAATTCCCTTAAATCAAACCAAGTAGGCTTTTATTAGTCCGTCCTGTTAAATCAATCTAAATCTAAGCATAATAACTCCCTAATCAGGTAGTAGGAAGAATAATAGGTTGTCACGCATGAGGAAAAATAGGCAATCATGGAATGTTTTCTTTAATTAGGCTTAGTAAAGTAGAAGGGCAGGCTTGGAACCGGGGAGACATTCATCATCGCCAAGGTGGGAAATTACTTCAATTACGGAGAATGAAACGAGTAAAGGGAATAATGGGAGCCGCCGTAGCGACGGACGAGGAGAAGGGTCCGAGCTTTTGTCAGGCATGAGCAGGAGGCATAGACAGAGGTGAAAGAAAGTGGAGAGAGACACAGAACAATACAATGTGTCTGTGCACGTGTGTGTGTGTGTAGGGGAAGAAGTGATTGGGCAAGATCGGACACAAGTTTCTGAATAGCGGAAGTCACCTGAGATACATCCCACCATCAGGTCAGGGAAAACCCAGTGAATACAAACCACTTGATCCATTGTACTGTAGCTCGCACACCAAGCTAGGCCTGATTCATTTCAAAGTCATCTGTAATCTGGGCTTCACTGCATTACTGTATCCACAATTAGCTCACAATCAACGAATAAAACTTCTTGCGTTTGATTAGAAGGTATTTTTCCCGCAACTCTTCTTGCTGTAATTGACTCAATATGCTGACTCGAACTCCATCGAGCTCCATCTGGATCCACAAATCTGATCAGACCCCATCTGGAAAATCATCAACTAGAGCTCAAACCCAGATGTGAGCCAGATCAGGAATCACATCAACCGGAATCTAGAATCAGAGTTAGAGTCAGATCTGGCAAATAATCATATAGATGCTAGAACCAGATCATTGCCTGAGCTAGAATCTTCTGGAACTCACTCGCACCAGAACAGGATCAAGGTTCACTGACAAGCAATTGTTACAACTCTTTATCCTCTTTAACTCTCTCCTCTTTTATAGTTCCTCCCTTTCATACCACAGTTCCTGAAGAGACCGAACAAAGGAGAATGAGTGAGTGAAGTGGGTGAGGGAGTGAATGAGAGAGTGAGGTGTGTGTGTGTGTGTGTGTGTGTGTGTGTATGTGTGATGCGGTACACTACTAACACTAACTACTGCAGTTACATGCTCTCACTGAAGCTACTCTTGAAGCTCTAATATTACTTCCACCATTATTACTACCATTGTTAGTAATGATTGCTAGTATTACCACAGCCAAGGACATTATGTAAGGCTTCATGAACATCAAGGCCTTAGTTTATATCAAGGCTTTAGTATATATTTGCCAGCATATAGTCATATGATTGGGTAAGGTGCAATGAGATGTGAAATACACAGACAGAGGAATGCCGTTATGGTTCTATCGTCATACATCACACAGGAGTGCTTTTGCATTTCTACACTAATATGTCACAGAGGAATGTCTTCATGGTTCTAGTCATCCTTCACCTCCCGGGGCCTTAGAACATGAGCTCAGGGCTGGAAGTGCACTCTGGGCCCGAGACAAGGCACAGACAGATGGGGACACCTAGAGTCTCCACACCACCAGCGCACTCACAGACGTCCTCCTCGTTAATCTTAAATCAGTGGGACAATTCCATTTCATTACCGCAGAGCGATTGCCTGAGAGCACACAGGGCTGGCTTGATTTAGAGGACAGGGCTATGTGCACAAAGACTGTGTGTGCATGTGTATGTGTGTGTGTATGTGTGTAACTGATTGTGCATGTGTATGCAGTTGCGAGTGTGTGCTTGTGTGTTTTCTTATGCACTTGTGTTTGCATATGGCAGCATTCATATGTGTGTGTCTGTGTGTGTGTGTGCCAGCGAAAACATAACTGTTTAGGTATGCGTTAAGTATATTAATGACACAATCTGTGTGTGTGTGTGTGAGAGAGAGAGAGAGAGAGAGAGAGAGAGAGAGAGAGAGTGAGAGAGACAGGGCACTGGAGTCACCCCACAGCTTGCTATGGCGCTCAAGGGGAATAGTCTCACCAATCACCTGTCAGTTCATTCTTGTCCACCTTGTTTGAGGTGATGGTTGGCTTAATCCCCCCCCCCCACACACACACACACACACACACACAACCTCCCCCCACATACACGCACAAACTCCTCATTCATTTCAGTGTTAGAGTGCCCTGTGAAAATTAAACACACTACACACACCCCTCTCCCAAACTCAGATTCAGCGCATGAGTGGCCAACAGTCTTCATTGCAATGGCGGGCCAAAAGCAATAAATCATTTCAGCTCTCATCTATTGTTATTGATGAATGGGCAATTATTTGTCATCTAATATGCTGAAAATGATGACCTAAGAAATGGATCTACTTTCCAATTTTTGCTGTCGCAGCCAAGGACGGCATTGATGGATTGTATCCTTAAACTGTTATTACACCCGTAATGCACCGTGCTGTAGTGACAGACAGAATATTCTCTTTCTCTCCCTTCTTGTCTCTCTTTTTTTGGGGGGGTGGGGGTTGGTGTTAAGAAAATATTTCCAGAGAGAGAACCGATTGAGAGGGGAAGTGTACCATGTCAAGTTGCCACTTCAGAGAGGAGAGAAGCACAGAGTCACAGCAGCAGCTCAGTGATGTTTCTGCTGTTTGTTTCATGAGAGAGATTTCACCTGACTGCTTGAACGTCTCCCCATGTGGAGAATTTTCTTCAGGCAGACAGTCACCTTATATACTCCACCACATGTGCAGTGAATCTACAGACATACAGAGATGCAGGGCTGATGGTAAAAAAAAATCCTGAACTTTTTTCCATGCCCGGGAGGTGGGCACAGGTGGGGGGTGTTATCTATGCGACGAACATTTAAAACACAACTTGGTCATTTTGGCCATTTATGCAGTAATGTAGCCTGCCTGTTGCATGTGTGTGTGTGTGTGCGAGAGCATGCATGCGTGTGTATGTGACTTAGAGGCAGACAAGGCAAAGCATCATACCAAAATCCAAGCAATTTTGAAAAAAATATTCCTAAAATAATGACCTCAGATGAGTGGAAAGTAATGGACAAATGGACTGGGATTGCAGTGAATCACATGGCAGCTGTGCAAGGGTTTAGAGACTGCAAAGGAAGATTCAAAATTTTTGCATTTCAGAAGTGTTAAATCAAGTCCATCTTATGTTCTGTTCCATTTTTTAATTATAATGATTTAAGAGTGATGAAGCATAATTTTTGATTACCATTCGTCATTAAGCTCTACATTCTGAAGAAAATACAAAAAAACAAAAAAAGCAAAAAAATATGCTAGATAAAAACTAATCATGATGTTGGGAAGGCTGGGAAACCATTTTTCAAAAAATATGGACTGTATTTTCTTCGTTACAGCTTCATTAACTGTAAATGTCCTCATTGAACCATTTGAAGAGGAATGTGCCTACTCCTCATTTCACATGAAAACAAAAGCATTATTTGGGGGTCTAATATCAGCCCAGAGTTGGAGAGACAATGCAATCATTTGCTGTAATTTAAACACAGAATTATTCAAGAATACTTTGATGTGCAGATAAACACAGTATTTCAATTAATTCTGTACGGTCTACTATTTATTTTGATACATAGGTTGTCATGCGGTGAATAACATTGTGAACTATGCACTACCCAACTGAGTTGCGATGGCAGAGTAAGTGCTTATAATGTGATAAGCATGTGTGATATAATGTGAGTAAAAGTAGATTCTCTCGCAAATCGTTGTCACTAAGACTAGTGACTAGCATTACTGGAGAGGTTATGATGCATAGTTCATGAAAGAAAGCTCAGTGCATTCTATGATCTTAGGTGTTCGCTGTGTTTTCTAATAAACTGAGTTGCACATATTTGAACTTGCATGCCCTCGGGAGGGGGAGTGGAACAGAGGAGTGCTGTTATGTCTAAACTGTACAAGGTCATGTGCATGAGACAACATGTAGACCCACAAAACATGACTAGAAATTGTTCCATATTGTTAAACGTTTGCATGAGGAAATATGTGTGACATAAGAGCTTGTGTGGCTGATCAATTACACGTGTGAGACTTGAGGATGTGTGAGTATGGGAAACATTCAACAGCACATGGAGCAACTGGATTCTGATTCAATCTGTTTTGCCAGGACCCATGGCCCAACCTAAGCTTATTTCTGATTGGCTAGCAGACCTATCATTAGTATGGTTGGAGTGTAGGAGTGAGCACTGCGCTGCACCTCTGTTAGATCCAGAGAAATACTTATAAAATTTTTATTCAAATTTCGCTATTTCTTCCGTTGTCACGCCGGTACACTTGAACACGGCGCCTGAATACTATCAGCCCTGGAGATGAAAAAAGATGTCTCAGCTCACTTACAGTCATACCTACAGGGCTCCGGGTGACAGCTATGAAAAATCAATGAAGGAGGAGAGGAATAGAAAGATACCAAAAGGCAGAGAGAAGAGAGAGAGAGATAGACAGACAAAATTAAATGAATGAGTGAGAGTGACTGAGGATCAATCCTCTGTTACCCATGATAAATCATGTCCTATATTCCTTCATCAATCACAGACAATAAATGACATTATGAAGCATGTTCCAGATCACACAGAAGTACTTTTATCATCCCTGGGAGTAGTCTAACATGAGGTTCTATGTCTACACTAAGCGAGTGAGACGTTACTGTTGATTGGAGGATGATGTGAGGATTGGAAGATGATTTAACACTCTAAAACAAAGGACACAACTAAGATATCTTGATATGTATAAACATATCACTAATACATAATCACAGAAAAAATATTACAAGAACACTACAGTTAATAAACGGAATACATACAGCAAATGTATATAACATAGATAGCCTATATAAGCTAAGCACGGAGACTAGACTGATTCATTTCATGACAAGGGATCTTGCCACTCATGACTGGTAAACATTTTTCCAGTAACAGCTTGGACTTTGCATGTACTCTAAACTCTTTGGTCCAGCCTAACCCTTCACACACTGATCATGAATTACAAACACTGATACTTCTGCATCTGCTGCATTCATTTATATGCTTATCAAGTTCAGTTCTTTGATAATTTTGCAACTGTTTATCACATTGCATTTTGATACTAGTCAGCAGCTCCTTGGTTTCTGACTGGTCCACCATCTTGGTGGCCAGGTAAAACGCTTAGATATTCTCTCAAATCGTTCTCGCAACTGAGACTAGTGACTAGCATCACTGGAGAGGTTACCATGCATAGTTCACGAAAGAAAGCTCAGCACATTATATGATCTTAGGTGTTAGCTGTGTTTTCTTAGCTGCGTTTTCTAATAAACTGACTTGCACATAATTGAACTTGCATGCCCTCGGGAGGGGGAGCTGCACAGATGAGTGCTGTTATGTCTAAACTGTGAGAGGTCATGTGTGAGACAACGTTTAGACCTACAAATTGACTACCTTGGTGGCCAGGTAAAACGCTTATCCAGTAATGAATGCCAGACTGGTATCTAAGCGTAATTAAAGTCAAAAGTACATCACTACTATAACAACAACAGACAATTTCACCATGTCTCTGATAAACAATCCTGTATTTCTTGTGAGAGGACCCGAGTAATCAGTGTAGGCTAACGCCTCATTCACACAGCAATCAGCACGTTTGCGACAAGTGGAAGGATCAAACTGTCTTCTATTGCAAGAGAACAGCATGGGCACTGCGGGTGTGCATGGTCAAATCTGTTAAGATGCATTCTAAATGCAATCAGACCAAAACCGTGTCCCCATCACAAACAGTGCACACTGCAAAGGAACACACAGATTGCTGTATGAATGAGACCTAAGGCAAAAATTATCTCCAGAGCATGACAGATGTAACTTTACCATCTTTTCCATGGTGCTGAGACTTATGTTGTCCTATGAGAGAGTTCATCACTGCCATAACTGCTTTAAAAACAGTTCATGCCCTTTATCTCATTATCATCACACACACACACACACACACACACACATGCCTGAAATTAATAGACTGGCCCCTCAGAACAGCCCATCATTTTCATCTTGCTTCGCTATTACCAGTTCCCGACTGTAATCATAGTAGCAGTATCCAGACTAAAATTTTGTCAGGGAGCCCAGTTTGAAGCTCATCAGTTATTTACAAATCCAAACTCCATCTATCTCTTTCTGCCCCTCCCTCTCTCTCTCTCTCTCTCTTTCCTGCTTGCTGTTACACTCAGCAGTTCTACCGTAAAGTTAAAAAGTTCCTATTACATGTAAACTTGCTTGGAAAAAGGGGGTCTGTGTATGGGTATGGCCATCAGCAGAGGGCGCTGTTCTTCTCTACAACATGGATAACCTCATGGCATGTCACTAAATCCACACAAATCTGTGTATAGCCTATGTTTGCCCATGGCGCCCTCCACAGACATTACAAAAAGATTTGGGCTTATCTGCTGCTAATTAAGAACAAATGCAATATAAATGGATATATACATTTAATGGAATTACTGCACATTGCCTAAGATAAATAAACAGCGATACTAATTTATTTCCTTGTGCCGTCATACAGCAACAGCATGAATGTTTTTGCTTTTTGTTCCTGTTCAACCTCAATGGTTCTGGTCCTTTCTCACTGGAAAACAATTGCATACGTCACATTCAGTGACATCAAAGAGTACTGCATCCAGAGAATCCATCAATTCTGTGGAGAATGTGAGTGTGTCTGCATCTCCATGTGACCTTGTCTGGTTTGTTTACCTCCTGTTCTCTTTTCATGTCCCAAATGTAGAAAATGAAAACATAAACAAATCCACTCAGATATAGAGCCTAGTACACACACACACATACACACACACACACAACCATCCCATAGACATACACACACACACACACACACACACACACACGCATACACACACATACACACAGTATGAGAGAAAGCGTGAGAGTCGGGAAGTGTTTGATATGTACATGCAAAAGAGAACCTGATTAGCCAAATGCAAATCTCACATCTGCATGTGAAGCGTAATTTCACACACATATTTGATGTTTTTAATGAAAATTGAAGTTTCATTTGGGAGCTCTTGAGTGTAAATCTCTTTAATATTTAATGTGTACTCCAGAGAGCTGATAGTGAGAAGACAGAACTCGGCCCCCCACCACCCACCCACCCACACAAACACACACACACACACACAGCACACACAAACACACACAAACATGGACATTCACTCACACACACACACACACACATCTATTTCCTTTTCATCCAGAAGAAGACATTTCCTTATTGACACTAAGCATTGTGCTTGAAACAGTATTTATATATTTATTGTTTGTCTGTTTGATTGTGTGCAGACCTGAATTCTACTGCTCGTTTGTTGATGTTGTGATTTCGTCCTGAAATTTGTCCCCAAAGAGACCATGGTCTCAGTGGCCCCAATAACGCAGCTAGGGGAGCAAGCAAGCAAGTAAACAGAACACTTTGATCATTGAGATTCATGGATGCTTCACTTCCTGTTTGAAATCCCTTGCCTGATTAGGAATAATGAACAGCCTCCGCACTGTTGCCATTCACATGTATATACAATAGCCTACTTCCTCACAGTAAGACTAAGTGCATATTTCACAATAGCAGTTTATTGTATTAAAGACCTTGAGCCAGTTTCCCAAAGCCTTCTTAGGGTAATGTTACTTCCTTCTTGAGTTATACCTTAAGAGGAAGGACATATAAAAAATATGAGAGGAAGTATACCATACTGGCTGCAATGAATTTCTGTAAAGTAGGCTACAAACTTTACCGTCTATGGCTACAACAGTATGTTGCAGGGTCATTGTCCATGGCTGAATTCCATTATGGGGAGTTTTTGAGAAGTGAAATATGAAGCGTACTTAGTCTAAGGCCCAACTGTGCCATTTATCATTGGTTAGACATTGGGTTTCTGTGACAGGTCTAGATCGAGAAAAGAAACATACATATACCACTCTGTATTGATCTGCTGTGAGGCATTATAGGAGTGATGTTTCACCATGCAGGTCCAGAGCTCACGTGCTGCACCGTAAGCATTTGACGACATTGACACATGGGTCCTATACTGCTTACCTTTCACTTCACGGAGGTTTATGGCTCAAATCACCTGTCTGGATACTTGCTTATTCATTGCCGACAGGTCTCCATATTGGCCGACTGTTAATGCATACCTAAACATTTTGATAAAGAGAGTGTCAGGAGGCAATCTAAGGACACATACTTAAAAGGTTGTACTGCTTTCTGAACACTGCTACTGACTAGTGTGGAGATCAATGTACCTACTATGAGCCTGCTAGGCCTCAGACAAGTCATTAAACTCGAACATGAATCCATTTCCTCTGAACTGCATTAAAGCTGAGAAACGAGACTGAGGAGCAACTCTGTTCAGTTCTACAGCAAGGGAAACACTCCACCCCAGCCAAGAAAAAAAAAAACCCTTTTAGACATGGGGATAGTACAACCAAGGTCATCCTGCGCAGCCCAAGCTCAAACCCAAGACCTCACAGCAAGTGCACTAGCCAGTCAGTTGAAAATCTGCTACCGCAGCATGCAGAAACACACAAGTAGACTGGGAAAAGGCTTCTTTCCACAAGCCAACACACTGAAGAAAATTTTATGAACATTCCATGAACATGTTTGACATCAAAACAAACCCTATACACACTGCTATCCATGCTGCCATCAGCACTCTTGCAGTTTATTTTTGCACCTTACATATTACACCTACACCTTACTGCAACTTTACATATTGCACATTTCATTGCATTTTTCATATCACACATTTCACTTCACCTTACCTCACTAGCTACCAAGAAGAGCTACCTCAGTACTTCCTTCTTGTTGAAAGCCTATATGTTTACCTGTATGTTCAATGACTATTTATTATTGTTTGTGTGTGCATGTGTGTGTGTGTGTGAGTGTGTGCATGTTTTAGTTAAATTGCACATTTGGAGTCTGGTGAAACGCAATTTCAATCCTCTTTGTAATGCTTGTTACATAGTGAATTAAAGTACACTTTGGCTTGACTTTGACTTTGAAAAGCCCAGGCTGCCAGTCGACTGACTAGCAGGCTCTTCAGGCATCAGGAGGGAGGTTTACTAATGTTCCACAGCTGGCATCCCTATATATGAATGTACTTCCTTCCTTTCATATAAGGCCTTATTACAAGGGGAAAGTTACTGGTGTGGCCTAGTTAGTTTATTTGGATATATATTCCCTACAACCTCACTACACAAATATGGATAAAAGCGTCTGCTAAATGCCTAAATGTAAATGTAAAATGTAAATGGTTTGCCCCCTGCATCAGCAATAGCTTGGAGCTAGTATTTTCACTGGGAACAAGGGATTCAAATGTCACCACATTCTTCTCAAATACATATTTAGCACGGTGCTCTTAACATTTCATTTAATAGAGCAAATGAGCTCATTTGTTAAATATAAAAAACTGGATGGATGGTTCTTGAAACACCTTTCACCTCAAATTAAAAGAATTGTCAATTAAGTGATCTTCTGCTGAAAGTCTACACTAATTAAATGCCCTTAATTAACACCATGTGTTGCTAACGGAATCATTTAAATAACAAATTAATGGAAGCATACTTGCTTATTAATGAGTAGGGTCTAATGAGCTGAGATATTGTGAGACTCTTATTAAAGCTAGGCTATTTTCGTTTACACCGTCTAATGTCTACTTGCCTCTTTATCAGGCTACTGTGGCAATGAGCTGATTGTTTTTATGCCTGTTTAGCCTGTTTGGAAAGTGCAACGCTTGTATAGCCTACCGGTTCACTTCCTCAGTAGCACCGAAGAATCTTTTTTTCTCTTCTCATTAAATAGCGTGGGCCTAATGTTTCTGTACCACACCTTTCAGAATAGGCTACACAAGGGCATGTCCTATTGGTTTGAAGTTGGCCTGTTTGTGTGCATGAAGTTTGAGAGACCCTGTTTTCTTGTTGTTATCATTTCGTTGCATATAATTAGCCTACATTCCCCTACATTTGAAAAATACGTCAAAGTCAAAAGTCAAATCGATTAATTACGCGGAACAGAACAAATAATCCTCACAATTTACCACTGCCACTAGATGGCAGTAAAATCATTACAATTGCAGGACACCATGCATTGATAGGCCCATCCTCTATGTGCGGGCTTGATTCCGCCATTCTGTCTTTCATTAGCATACCCAAAATGATGTAGACTAAATCGAGACCAGTTTGTCATTTTATGTGACCAATGTGTTGTGTATTGCTGCTACACATTTCTCTGATTCTCATTATGCCCATACAGGCCTATACCACACGTAACTACACGTTTCCTCCACCAGGGTGCAGTGTCCAAGAGAAGTTAAACAATAAATGATGTTTTACAGCGAATTGCTTTTTTACATTAAAATTATCTTTTATGTTACGGGGCGTTATCTATAGCCTACCTGCGTCAATGTCAATATATTCACGAATAGCTCCGAGGACTGTATAGAAGAGCATATGGTTAGTTATGCAATCAACAAGCTATTAAAACATGGTTGTGTAATCTGTTTCCACTTTTGTCATCATCAGTGTCAAGGAAAGGGTTGCGTGTTTTTGTGGACGCTAAGGGACTATGTAGATTTCTGTGATTAGTCACAGAGAAGACTAATATTGTAATTATGCAACACAACTTCTCTGGAGTTCCTCCTGGGATGAAGTTGTTGTCAACTAACTGCATAAGTCTGAACATACCAAGCATGAGAGGGAGCATGATCTACACTGGGATCCTTAGACCCCCCTTTGAACTTGAACTTGAACCCATCATTTCGTGGTTAACAGTTATTTTGCTGGTAGAGTAGCCCTCTGGTACACTCTAGATATACAATGCAAACACAAACTGAGGCAATGACCTCATTCATAGCTTATGAGGCCGCATTTCTTACACTTTAATTTTATCTCCCATTCTTTCCTATCTCACCCCTTGCTTTCTTTCCCTCTCATGCATTTCTTTTCACACTACCTCCTATATACTACATTGCATGTTGTATTAATTTGTATGTGTGTGTGTTTTCTAACATTGGGGATCAATAAACAAGTGTTTAGCCTTAGCCAATTTCTTCTTCATCTTCTTTATGCTCACTGTCATTCCTTCCATCTTCCTTTGAGCCTCCCTCTCTCTCTCTCTCTCTCTCTCTCTCTCTCTCTCTCTCTCTGTCCATCCACCAGAGTAATCCACCTCTGTCCTGTCTGGTGTAGAGTGGCCTGAGAGACAGCAGCAGAGGGACTCATAATTAAGGCCGTCTCGCAGTTATCAATCCTTGAAATGAGTGCTATTATCATGTGCGGGTCGTAGTGTTTGGGGAGGGGGAGGGGGGCAGCCAGAGTGGGGGAGAAGTGGGGTGGGTGGTGATGATGAATGGTGGTCGTTAGGAGGGGTGATGGACTGTTCAGACGAGCACAGAGAGACAGATGCAGTCTTGCTGACAGTGCATGAGGGGAGAATCATGCTCCCTCTCTCTCTCTCTCTCTCACACACACACACACACACAGGCCTACATACTCACACAAACACACAGACCTACTCTCTCTGTCTCTCCACATACACACACAAACACACTGAGTAAGAGTGAGAGAGAGAAATTAAGAGAGAGAGATGCACTATGCTAGAATTCATTTGTTAACTAAGAGAGCTTGTCACACACACACACACACACTCTCTCTCTCTCTCTCTCTCTACACTTCACTTGACTCCATATGTCTGAAAGCACCCCTGTGATCTGCTAACTGTGCGTGCAGACCTGACCTAGTACTTCAGCACGCTAACACCATCGCTGTTTGCTCCCTTGGCTCGCCAACACTCTCTCTCTTTTTACACTCCAGCCCAAAATTTCCAGCAATTCCTGCAATGCCAAGCTCACAGTATCTGTCTTTGTGAGGAGTAAACACTACTACACACACACACACACACACTCATACAACAAGGGAAAGAGAGTCTTTTGTGAGAAATGGGAGTATGCATGGAAACCCCACCTCATCTCTTCTCCTTTCCTCTCCTCTCCACCCAACTTGGCTCCTCTCCTCTTCTCTCCTCTCTTCTCTTCTCCTCTCCTTTTCTCTCTTCTCTTCTCCTCTCCTTTTTTCTCTTCTCCACTCCTCTCCTCTGCACCCCACTCAGCTGCCTTCCCCTCCTTTTTTATTCTTTTCCACTGGGCTCCTCTCCTCACCTCCTCTCTCTTCTCTCCTCACCTCCTCTCCTCTCCTCTCCTCTGAGCTCCTTTCCTTTCCTCTCCTCTCCTCTCCTCTCCTTATCTCTTCTCCTCCTCCTCTCCTCTTCTCTTCTCTCTTCTCCTCCTCCCCTCTCTTCTAGGCTCTCCTGCTGTACTGCTGTCTGTGGCTGGGCAGAGACAATGAGAAGCTGGGATGATTCTTGGCCTGCAACTCAACAAACACTCCTGGTAATCCTTCTATATAAGAGACACAAGGTGTGTGTGTGTGTGTGTGTGTGTGTGTGTGTGTGTGTGTGTGTGTGTGTGTGTGTGTGTGTGTGTGTGTGTGTGTGTGTGTGGAGGGGGACTTACTGGGAGTGCTCATTGAATATATGGATGATACACACACACACACAAACACACACACCCTACACACTGCTTCAGAAATACTAGCCTCTGTTTACTGCAGCCAGGGATGAAATGAATCTGAGGGAGGAGAGAGAGATTAAAAAGACAGAGAGAACGAGAGAGAGAGCGAGAGAATGGGGAGAGTGGCCCAGGCAATGATCTCATTCTCCATGGCAGCGGCAGGAGGGCCAACTTGCATAATTCATCAGGCCCATTACTTCATCAGTAGCCAATCACATTCATTCTCACCCAGATTCTTTCACTCACATCACTATATCTCTTGCTTTCTTTCCCTTCCCTCTATTTTCTTTCCTTTTCAAGCGTCTCTGTGGGATTTCACGCATAAATCGTTAGCTGTTGGATGACAAAGCTACTGAATTGCAACACAGCAAAGCTTTTTCTCCCATATCAATATTCATAAGGGACATGTTCATTCTTTATTGAGAACAAGTCCCAACACCCCCTCCCACCACCACCACCACCACCACAACCTCAAAGCACAAAGCTTGTGTGCTGCCATGTGATGGGCACTTGGTAACAAGAGCATAAAGCGTTCACACACACACACAAATGCACACACACACACACACACACACACACACACACACACACACACACACACACACACACACACACACACACACACACACAATCACAGATGGCAAGGGAGGTCCATCAGTGAAGTTTTCTCTGGATGGGGGATATTAAAATTCATTGAGACAAATTGGTTTCTGTACCAGGTAACTGGAGCAGGAGACTGCACACACACACACACAGACACACACACACACACTTTCTGATTATTCGTGTCTCTGTCATCCCCAAGTTTCGTCTTCCATTTGCCCCTCAAACCCACCCTATCTTGCTACCCCCTCCACCTACCTCACTCCCCAGCCACCACTACTAACTCCAAAAAAAACACCCCTCCCTCCACCTCCACCTTGCCCCCAATTGGTCCACCTGGGAGCCCCAGAGAGTTGGAATTGGATGTGCTGCGTGAACCCCACTGACCTCCACAAAGCTTCAGAGACCAGCACCAGACAGAACTAGGGCATGGAAAAATGAAAAGAGAAGATGAGAAGAAGATTAAGGAAATGAACAAGAGGAAGAGAAAGAAAGGGAAAAAAGCGAGAGAGGATGTGTGTGTATGTGTGTGTGGGAGGGGGGGGTTGAAAGATAAACTTTTGAGATACTCTTGACAACTTTCCTCAGGCTAGCTGAAGCCTGAACCCTGATTTGTGTATTGCCTCATTGCAAGTATATGTCTGTCTACGGTCCCTGCAGACCACAAGCACAAACATATGTTATTATTATAGTGCTGGTTCACATATCACACCATTCAGATGAGCACATTATTTATGTATTTACAGTATGTGTTTTTTTTATCATGTGGTCACACGTTCGAGAGGAAGATTTAGTATCACACTAAATATATATAGGATTCAGCTGAACGGGCTTGCATGGGTTGTGGAGGCCTGCATTTGTGTGTGTGTGTGTGTGGTGTGTATGAGGGGGGGGGGTTGCTGAAGTGTTGTGAAGTGATACTGTGTACACAGAAAGCGTAATAATACGGGCTGTCATGTTAAATCACCCCCCCCCCACCCCCCACCCACATTGCTGCCTCAGCAGTCGTGACCTCATCAATCATACAAGAAGCCCGGGTCAGCTTTCCACGACTGACAGCTCTCTGAATTTTTGGGGTGTATGCAGACCCCTCGGGGCCAACTGTGGGACATCTTCTGGCTCGAACAACATGGGGTCAGGGGAGTTTGTGTGTGTGTGTGTGTGGGGGGGGGGGCGTTGGGAGTGGGGGGTAAACACCAGAAAGTCCTTGCACGTGAACATAGCATTTTCGGCAAGCTTTGCTGTTGTAGTCATGACAAAGTGGACCTATGACTCGGGTGAAGGGTCAACAGAGGCCAAGGGAGTTAAAGACCTTGACAGGGAGTGTGTGTGTGTGTGGGGGGGGGGGTGTGTGCATGACAGAACCAGACCAGATTTTGTTTTGACACGGCTGTCACAGAGACAGACCGAGTCAATCCCTGGCTGTTTTTCGTGCTTGAGCAGCCGTGACAGCAACACACGGCGACGCTGAAGATCAGACTTCGCTCTTCCACCTTGACCCTTGATGGGTCTGCATATGGTGTTGCCATGCAGAAGAGGAGAGCTGTCATTCTGACAGACGACACACACACACACACACCTTTCAGAGCACAGAGCCAGCTGGGACCTCCCTGGGCAGAGAGAGAGAGAAGAGAGAGAGAGAGAGATGATCCTGGCATGCTCACTGTCTGTCACTCTCATTTTCTAATTTCAGTTCATCTCAAAGTAGCTTTATTGGTTTGGCATTAACTCAATGTCCAGAGTTTTAATTCATTTATATAATAGTTTGTCTATGTCATAGTTAATTTTAAAGATATATTTTTCTCGGGAATGATCAGGGCTGACCTGATCAGAGTTTTAATACCCAGGCACTGCAGATTTTTTTTCGGCCACGTTCCCATACATGGTCCTATTTTTCAACGCAGTTTGCTGGTTTCATTGCTAAGATATATTGGTGTCGTCTAGATGGAATTGATGGACTGGACTGCCCTGGGGCATGATTCCCAAAACCATTGTGTATTTTGTGGTGGTTTTACATCTCAGACCCTCTTGTTATGCAATGCACAAATAAATGCCACAAGAAAACAAAAGGGTACGAATCAAATCTCCCTATTGTTACGTCCCTCTGCACCCCAATTGGCCTCGCAGCCTTGCAGTAGCAGTGCAACAGTCTTTGCCTGGTGCATGGGTCAAATCAAGTTAATGGTCTACACCTGGACTAGGAGTAGATAAGAAGACCATGTGATCATCTTTAAAGGAGAAATACGTTGAGATCATTTTATAGCCCTTTTGTTTAAGATCACAGAGAGCCGTCTGTAGGAAAAGGAATAAAACAATTTGATACAACAGAGACAGAATAGCAAACCTGCAGCTAACATTGATTAAATGGGGCATATGAAAATGAAACTGTTAAAGTGTGAGTAGGTGAAGTTAAAGTGTACAGAATTTATAAAGACATATAAGTGAATCATTGGGAGTTTTAGGGAATACTACATTAATGCAATTTTTCCAAAAATATCCTAAAAGATGAGTGAACGTGCATTTTAGAAAAGATTGCATGACTGCACCTATCCACCCAGTAACAAAATTTCAATCTTAACCACTGTATTTCATCATAATTGGTCAGCAAATTGTGCTGTCTGTGTCTACCCCAAGAGTCAAAACACTCTTGATCATTTATTGACATTTGATAAACTGTTGTCTCTACTTTATGTTGCAACTCTATGTCTTTATGTTGAACAGGTCATAACACTATCCAAATAAAGAACCAACACTGGTCAGGGGTTTAAGCTAAGCACTTGTTAGCTAAGACAAGTTTGTAAGTTTCCCTACTATGTAATGTGTGAAGGGTGAACTTGTGATGCATCTGCTCAGTGCTCAATATTAATGTACTGAACAATATATTTATTGGAAACAAATCCTAAAAGTTTGCTCCACCTGTGCAAGAAGGCTGTTCTCTTCAACAGGGCATGCTACAGTGAAGTGTGTACACTATCTGTTGGCACACAGCAAAGGTCAAAGAAGTCACCTGTTACGCCTAATGGCTTTCCGGCCACACCTGTCCTGCCTTAAGGACAAGGACACCGGTCACCCGAGCTTCCTCATCTTCACCACTTCTGGAAGCATTCCCTGACGAAAATTAGACCCACTTTGCTGTCGTATCCAAGATTTTAGAGATACAGCCCCCGCAACCCCCCCCCCCCCTTCTCCAGCTCGTTCTCTCTCTCTCTCTCTCTCTCTCTCTCTCTCTCTCTCTCTCTCTATCTTTGTGTACTCTCGGGTAGTTTGGTTATTAATGACAACCATGTGTTGTCCTCATTCTGGAGCCAGGTTTGGGTACAAGAGGGGCCAAGGTCATCTCGGGTCACCACCCAACCCCTTGGCCTTCGCGCCCTCACCGATCCCCTTTCGGCAGAAACGGGGGAGTAAAAAAGAGACACAGACCCCAGAGGCGAAAGCGGGGTCGGGGTCGAGCGATGTCTACTGTATCTCCTGTGTGCTTCGCATTCCATGGCCTTTAAGAAAGTACATTGTGTACATAGCGGACGAAAATAGATGTGGAGCGGCATAATATGCACACCAGGAGCTTCTCGACAGACACATTCATTACGGAAAACAAATGCACTGCAGCGCAAGCCTCCATCCACCGGGCGGAAAGGGAGGGAGAGGGATGAGGAGGAGGAGGAGGAGGTGGAGATGGTGGAGTGGGAGTGGGAAGATGGGGGGGTGAGGAGGTGGGGGTCCATGGGGGCTTGCTTGGCAGAGACAGCAGCGCCTGAGCTGGCACAGTGGAGCAGAGCGGGCATGAAGCACGGGAAGGAAGAGAGGAGGGAGGAGGAGGAGCGGGGGGGGGGGGGGTGTAAGTATAGAGAGGAAGAAGAAAGAGGAGAGAATGAGACTTGAAAGGACAGAAGAGTGTAAAGAAGAGAATGGGTTGAGGGAGCAGATGAAGAGAATAACAGAAAAAGAAGAGAGTAAAGGAGTGTGCAAGTGGTGAAGGAGAGGAGAGGGAGAGAGAAGGAGAGTAGAGAAGAGAGTGGCAGAGATGAGAGGAGAGGGCCAACAAAGACTGTTGAAGCATCAGGGCAAGTGGGTGGTGGTGGTCGGTGGGAGGGGTGCATTACAGGAGCTCTGGAGTGATGTAAGCTGGAGACATGCCAGCTGAGCTGAGCTGCATGTGACGATGTGTGGCGCCTGGTTGGCTTTCTCAGGGTGTGGGGGGGAGGCAAGGGGGGGAGGTTGTTGTCGATCGAAAATAAACTCAACCCCATACCACCCCTCACCCTCTGCAAACCCTCCACCCCTACCCCCACCCCCAAGCAGAAGTGTCCCAGTCCAGAGGGCTTCATCAGTGCCAGTGATCCTGATCTTAATCTCTAGAGCCACAACGCAGGAATGTCAGTGCTATTTCTGTGTCCAACAACAACACACGAGAGAGAGAGAGTGAGGGAGAGAAAGGGAAAGAGAGAGAGGGAGAGGAGAATGAGGAAGAGCACCAGGAGATACACATTCCCCTCGACCTTCACGACCCTTTTCTCACATGATAAATTCAGCAGGATGGGTAGCAGAGGTGGAGGAGAAGGAGGAGGGTAGGCAGGGAGGGACACGGGGCAGAGAGGGTAGTTCAGGGGCGAGGAACATCAACACCTCTGCTTCTTTATTTAAGGCCTCTTGCTGATGCTGAATAAACAAGTGCTGTGGTCACAAGGGCCGCTCTTGCCTGGACACCTCTCTCTCTCTGTCTCTTTCTCTCTCTCTCTCTGTCTCTCTCTGTCCTCTGCCTGCCTGCATCTCTGCGGGCTTCGCTTGGGATATTTCTCTAAAAGTCACATTGTTTTCACCGCCAGTGACCAGGCCACTTTGCTTGGCTCGCTGACGTCTGACGAGATCCTGGGTGGCAGTGTTGGAGCAACTTGAGCTAAGAGATGCCACGAGTTGTCAGGATTGCCAAATTCTCTCAGGGCAGGAGTGGTTGACGGGTTCGGGGGAAATGGCACGCCCTCGTCTACTCCCTCGACTCTCCCTTTTAGCACTTGATCTACTGTCCCTGATTTGTTTTATTTACGTATTTATTTATTTTACCTTTCGTGTTCGTTTGTTTTTGTTTGCTTGTTTTGTTTTGTTTTCACCGGCCTTGTACTCTGGGGAAAGAACTGTATCAGTGCCTGCACTGGGGTCAGATTCAGTGCAGTGGATATGGCCAAATCTAGAAAATGAATCCAACAATAATCGAAAAACAGCTTGTGATTAAATAGAGGTGTATGGCTAACAGCTTGCCTCACGCTTTTGCGATGCAGAGTCTAAATGAGACAATGAGTCTCCAGGTCTCGTGGTTCTCATGGCCGTAAATAATGTCTGTCTCTATTTGTAGCTATATCAGTTATCTGTCTGCAAGGGATCACACACTGTTCATCATTAAAAAAAAAAAAAACTATGAGTTGAAAAGCCAGATGGGGGGCTATTAAGGGATGTCATTCGTGCCCTCAGATTCCATTGTGTGCAGATAGACCACAGCGGGTCACAATGTTGGTTATTGTGGTTGGTGTGAGGTTAACTAACTAACACCTGACACGGGCTACGCTTCGGCATGTTACAAGCAACCGCCGCAGCTGACGAATGCACCAGTAGCTGCCTGTGGTGAGGCGCCCACCTCCACAAGCAACAACTACAACTGTTCTGGATGGTTGGCAAATTACTGTGATAATTCCCATCTGGCAACAAGAGTGCTGCTGTGGGCTCCCATAATGCAGAGCAAATGGTTAGCTACTGATGCACCTTCCCCAAGGCGTCATGTAGGCCCATTCTGCAACTTTAATCTGGGTGCACTATGTGTGTAATACGCCATGCTAAACTCAATTTGGAAAATAAAACACTATGAATTGAAAACAGTACAGTAATGATATGGCTCTGAAACACCAAAACAAAACAAAAAATAAAGCAGTATTTTATTAAAGTTTAACTTTTTTATCATGTCAGCCAAGGCTTAGACAGAACACAGTAAGAAGACATTGCTTATCCTTTGGCCTATGAAATGACATGGATGCAAGAGAGACAACAAAATGTACAGTATATGCTAAATTAAATGGATATTAGAAATGTTATGTAGAATACACTCTAAAATGCATCTGATAGGATAGGACAGCTGATTAGGGGGAATGTTCATCCTGTAACTCTCTTCTGCAGTAAGTCTATGCTGAGGAGTTGTCCAATTCTCGGCAGCAATGCCTATATAATGGTGACTAACCAGGAACAGCCACTGTCGCGTCTGGGACCCTATAGTGACAGAGTGAACCAGCAATGCCTTCAGACCCAGATTGACAAAGCTATGTCATAAGCATGTTATAGCAGGTAGTAAATAATGACATTTACTATGTAATAAACTGGTGCATTCTCAGTGTCACCCTTGTTACATGCAGAGTTGATGTCATAGGAGCTTATGACAGGTGGAGGTCATCTGTCAGGACATGCTTCAGACATGACTAGTCTTAGCATTGTTATACTATTCCTGGGGAAGAGAGTTAGAGGGTAAGGATCTAATGCATTCACTAGTCTTGTGAATAAGCTACCCAGTCTCTGTATATATTTAACACACAGCACATAGCAACCTATGGTAGTCCCCTAGAGATGGTCCTCAGTGTAGCGAGACACTCCTCGGTTTTGGCCACTAGCTGTGTTCATGGGTTTGTAACAGGCACTGAGAATAGAGTGGCAAGGCAAGGCAACGCCAATTTATTTATATAGTGCATTACACATCAAGGCAGCTCAATGTGTTTTACACAAGAGCATATTCTCTAAAACACGAGGAACCGTTCAAGCCTGTAGTTTACAGTATATTGTGTTTCCTTTTCATGTGAAAATGTATGCCTTTTTCAAACAGGCAAAATGAAGGTGCGGTATACAGAGAGGGTGAGAGGGTGAGCACACCCTTAATCCCTACAATAAACATGACCCTAGGTCTTGTAGCTACGTGCAAAGCAGTGTTTCCCAATTCAACTGAACGTCACGTCATTGTAGAAATTAGAGGTCACAAACAGAGTATGTAACTGCTGTCATAGGCCATTTGTGTAGGCCATATGTGCACATTCGAGCTCTGGTTTACTATATTCATCTTGGTGCCCTCCTCCAAGGAGTGTGAGCTGTTTACATCTTTCCCTCCAGCTAAAAAGACACGGGCTAATTTGGTTAATTTTCCTTAATAAACGTGGGCGTTGTCGTGTTTTCCCTTTTTTTGCGGCAATTACCCAATACTAACTCCATCATTCGCTGGGGTGTCTCTCTGAGCTCTATAATTGGCCTAATTATAATTTACTGTTAATTGTGTCTGGCATTTGCAGGCCATTTTCATATATTAGATGCATTTAATCTCAGAACCTCATTACGATGTTTATATAAACTAGATTAAACCTCCAATTAAGGCGTCGAATAGATCAATCACACTAAATTATGATGTCACGTCAAGAGTGACAGCACCCCTTAATGTTTGCATAACAAAGCTCTTGACTGTAAAATGGGGCAATCTGATGAACAATATCATAAACAATATCAACTGTTACAACAAACCAAGTGACACCAATGCATCTCAAATTAAACCAATTGCAAGAGAAAACTGACGCTGTTCAAACGTTATAAACATTATACATGCATAATGATCAAACATGAAAAAATTATTTTAATCACTTTGAAATTTTTTATGCCTCTGAATTGAATCCATCATCATACCCTCCACTGTGCATCTGATGACCTCACAATTGTAGCCAAAAAAAATATTAATGTCATTTGTGAGGTGTCTGTACAGCAGTCATCTAACTAATCCCTCATACTATCCAGCTTCACTGAAAAACCATCAGCCAGTCACCATTTTAAAGTCTAGAACTCGATCAAACTTAACCACAGTATAGCATACAGACACATCGATGAGGGCTGTTGCTCAAATTAAAGCATGATATCTATGCTAAGGGGGTCAGAATCTGGAAGACTCAAGAGGAGAAGGAGGCTCTGTGTGTTTGTGTGTGTTTGTGGGTGTGTATGTGACCTTATAAGTGGGTCCTGTTCACAAAATCAGTTCTCATAATTCAATGTGTATTCAACACTACTCAGAATCTTCAAATCTCTTAACTCCTAGTGTGGTGCCAGATGGAATTTGTTTGTGTGTGTGTGTGTGTGTGTGTGTGTGTCTGCGTGTGTGCGTATGTGTGTGTGTGTGTTAGTGTGTGTGTGTGTGTGTGTGTGTGTGTGTGTGTGTGTGTGTGCGTGCACAAGCTGAAGGGGGGTTCATCTGTAAGCAGTAAGCATCAGTAAGCTTCTTATACTCTCTCATCTGTCACTACCTCAGTCCCTTACACACACACGCACAGATACACACGCATACAGATTCTCCCTCCATAGTCTCTCCAAACAGGTTCCTTGCCACTCACACAGATGTACCACAGCAACTGACTGTTATTATTTTAACTCTGTGTGTGTCTGTGCATGTGTGTGTGCATGTGTGTGTGTGTGTGTGTCCATTCGCATATCCATCTGTGTTTGTGTGTGTGTGTGTGTGTGTGCATCAAATGCGACCGCATTTGAATTGAAAACCACACCCCTTCAGCTGGTGCATATTCTCCTGTAGGTTATAGATGGGAGGGTGGGGGAGGGGGAATAGAATTCAGAGAGCACAGGGTCAAAGTCAGGTCATCACTGCATTCCCTGTGACAGATTTACTCAAATGGTAATTTAATTACACATCACTGCTGCTTTATGCTAGCATGCCGATTACACAGAGATCTTAGAGGCCAATAAAGATGTCAGACTGACCCACAGCATAATCCCAACCTTTTAGAATGTTTCTGCAATTATTTATCTTTTTCATCTTGGATGAGGTTTTACATTGCAGTAGGACTTTTTTGTGAAATGCTTAGTGCCATGTGCTATACGTGCCAGGTGTCTAGGGGTAACTCTAGATCAGGCAGACTTCAAAGCACTGGTCATGATGCTGACTGACCTCTTGGCTGCCTTAGTCAACGCATCAACTGAAGTGTAGGCTAGAATTCTGCTGCTAGTTCAACATGTGGATACGCAGGTACAGATAAACGAATTATACCATTGTCACACTACTCTCGCACACCAAAGACGATGAAATTGCAGATAAAACTGATATTGCCGGTCACATGTGTTTCGGCCCAGCCTTGATGCACCAAACACTTTCACACCGTCTAACATACTTCTTCCTGCTGCATTGGTGCTGCTTATCTAAAATAACCACCTCCCTCCCCAGCACCACCAGCTGGGTCCCTGTCCACCAGTCCAGGGGTAGGTATAATCAGGTAATATCAGGCAGGATCTGCATCTAGCCATTCCGATCCTAAAACATGGACGGCGCCAAAGACTTCTAATCTATTCATGTTACTTCATTGCATTAGTTGTGTACATTAAACACTTAAACTTCAGTCTTCTCTCTGGGAGAAATGTAGCGTCCATGTATTGCTGACAGTCCTGTGCATATGACTGTGAGTCAGTGATTAATTGCTTCCCTCTATGAACTCTGAGATTGTGATTAAAGATGTGTGGTTGAAAGATTGATTGTTTTGTAGAGCTGTGTTGGTCAGTCAGCCTGATTTCTTGACCCAGACTGCAAGGGGAAAAAAAACAAAATAATGAAAAAGCACAGCAAAAAGATGTGTGATTGGAACAGTTGATGAGGACCTCTCCTGGGCGAATCGATCACCACCAACTCTGCCCCCCGCCCCCCCCAAACACACACACACACACACACACACACACACACACACTACAAGCTGCAAACATGCATAACAACTACTGCAGGAACTCGACCAAACACTTGGGTCTAACAGAACAACTGTTTTGCTCTCAAACCAGCCATGGCTCCTCGTCAGTAACCGGATCTGATTTTCCATGGAAAGTGGGCCCGGTGCCAGCAGCAGGCCACTGCTAGTCATTTTATTTTTATCAGGGCTGCTTGTAAACGCTGATTTTAAAGCCAGAAAACAGCAGCCAAAATTAAGAAGTGAGGGTATGAGTAAAATGTATTTTTGATACAATTGTTAAAGGGCTTGTGACACATAGTTGGCTTTAATATATCAATATAACTATTGGGTCATAGCACACTTTTGGTATTTAACAGTATGCCTATCCTGCCTGTAGCGCCACTTACAAAGTCTTGCGGTCTGTCAATGCCTGCTATTGGCTTTTTCTGATGATTGGAGGTGGGATGAGAGTTACAATGGTTTTTGAAACTAAATAAATAATTTAATTCTATCTAATCATAAAAATCATTTACATCCAAATATGTACCAGACCACTGTAATTCTGCCTGCCATCTTGGTTTAATGTGACAGACGTCTTTACTCCTTCTCATGCCATGATTTGATTGGCTAACGTCTGTGTTGACATGTATCCATTGACATTATCCATGACAATATGATGTCACATGTACCATCATGTGTAGGTCTGTCAAGAGTTGAAAATTTTTCCATCTCAAGACATGTGAGACCCCTTAAGCCCAGGACTGTAAACAATTGCTGAAAATTGTCACTGTCATGTTAAGGCTTGTTAACCAGTTGTGCTATCACAGTCCTTCTCAAGACAAACAAACAAACAAAACATATTCAAAATGGATCAATATATCCACCAAACACTGTAACTTCTACAGGTTCATGAATTCATTGAGGACAACCATGTGATAGGTTTCTCAAAAGTTTTGGCACGTTTCCTAAATGTTCCCCAAAACAATATTTTGGACTTTGGAATATTTTGGACTATATTTCTAGTTTTCAGAATCTTGTGTAGTCTGATGCATTATTAAGCATCACAGCTCCAATGAAGTTGTATAGTTGAGAGAGGCCCATTTTCCATTAAAAAGATGATTTGAATCATGAATGATGTGCATCAAAAAGTTAGTGCAACGAAAAACCATTTGTATGCTTCTTATGCCGCTACAAATCCATTCGACTTACAAGTTAATTCACTTGAATATCTGATGGATAAGGGCTAGAGAGAGAAGAAGGCAGGAATGGAGGAGAGACAGAGACTGGGAGAGAGAAAGGAGCTTGTGTGTATGTGTGTGTGTGTGTGTGTGTGTGTGTGTGTGTGTGTGTGTGTGTGTGTGTGTGTGTGTGTGTGTGTGTTTGTGTGTGTGTTTGTGTATTGGGGTGGGTACGTATGTTTATCAGACATGGATAGAACTGTTCATGTTCTATTTCAGTCTGACTAATGTAAATGGAAAATTGGTGTTCTGCATCAGGAACTGACACTCTCTCTCTCTCTCTCTCTCAATCTCTGAATGTGTGTGTGTGTGTGTGTGTGTGTACACCAGTAATTTTCGCAGATGAATTGGGGTTATATTGTATACTGGATACACCATTTATTTGTGTATGGGAGATATCTATGAAATGGACACAGCTGTGTGTATATATCTGTGTGTGTGTTTGTGTGTGTTCGTGCGTGTGTGTGTGCGTGTGTGTGTGTGTGTATTTTAGTCTGCGAGTGAGCGGCTGTTAGAATCAGCGCCATTTCCAACCCTGAATCGAAGGCAATCTTGTGTGCCAGGACTGTTATCAAACTCTGCCATTATCAAACACTTTGATTTTTAATAAAGGAGCAGGCACTTCATGTTTTTTTCACAGACTGTAATAAGCACTTGAGGAGTCCACGCACACACATACACACACACACACATACACACTAACATACACACTCCCTCCCTCTCTCTGTCCCCCCCCCCCTCCCCCACCTTCCTCTCTCTCTCACACACACACACACACACACACACATACACACAAACATACACACACACAGACCCTTTAATGGCTTACACATTCTGGTGTGGTATAATGCACTGTCCTGCATAAGTGTGTAGGCCTACTTTCAAAGCCCCAGGGTGTTTGTTAGATAAAGCCCAGGCTGACTTACATATATGCTGCGCTGGTTGTGTTGCACCACCAGAGGGGGCAACACAAGCCCATGAGGAGGAAGAAAGAGACAAAGAGGAGGAGGAAGAGGTGGAGGAGGAGAGGAAGATAGCATTACAGAGGCAAAGAACCCCTGAAGGCCATGCAGACTGTGTTAACACATGACTGCAGGCAACGGGAGAAAATAGCATTTACTTACTGAGCAAGATAGTGCTGCACAGTGCAATGTGTGTGTGTGTGTGTGTGTGTGTGTGTGTGTGTGTGTGTGTGTGTGTGTGTGCTATCCAAAGGGTGTGGATATAGTCTAGGTAATTTGGGACAGGATTCTAATGGCAGGAGAAAGCAATCACATGATTTCCTTTCCAAGAGCCATTCGATATTTAATTAGTAATTCAAATCTATATCAACAAATAACAGATAAACAAATTATGAAGTAATACTAGATGAGGACATATAAATACTTATCTATGTAATTGCTATACTTATCTATCTACGATCCTAATTTTTATATATTTATCACAGAATGTAGCATTTGTATTGACACTGAAATCTTGCTCACTGAGGGCACATTTAAAACAAGATACTGACCCTGAGTTACCATCTGTGCAGTGGAAAAGTCATTGCTATGTTTGTGTCATCCCTCACCACCTCCTCGTAAAGGCAAACCAGGCAACATTTTTAGGCGATTTTACCAGATTTTACGTTCACTTTGAAATCCATATGGATAGGTGAGAATGTACAACGTTATTGCTATTTTTTTTTTTTCAAATCAGAGACCATAGGGGGAGGTCCGGGCATACTAGGTCGCCTGGTATACCTTTAAACTTCACTACATCTATGTTAAGTCCAATAAGCTGAATCTGTTGTAAGGCTCAGCAACTGTCTGAAATACTTTGGTGATGTTAGGCCGATCACCATGACCATATTTTAAACATGGAGGTCAGGGATCAACCAGGTGTCCTCTGGGATCAGGTTGTGTGTGTGTGTGTGTGTGTGTGTGTGTGTGTGTGTGTGTGTGTGTGTGTGGAGGATGGAGGGAGTGGGGATGAGAAGCTGCAGAGACCTCCTCGCTGCAGCTGGGATCCGTGACCTCCTGTGTTGCCTCCTGTGTTCGCTCCAGTGTAAAGAAACCGTGACCTCTGACCCCAGATTGTGAGCTGACACCAAACCACAACACGTGAGATGTGTGTGTTGTGTATGTGTGTTTGTGCTTCCCTCGTTGCTGTTAGAAAAGATGTGTAGAAGTGAGACTCAGTTCCGACATTAGTGTGACCACATTACTTTTGTCCCCACAGTCCCATAAGGGCTGGAGGGTGGGTTCAGCTGCAGTGCAGCACAGCACTGGGTGTTTGAAAGCAAGAGCTTGTTTAGGCAGTGTTCGGCTTGGCAATTGTAGAAGAGTAGAAGAACAAACAGCCCCAACTGCCTCTTTCGCTATCATGAATCCTCGGCTTTTGATGGTTTGTAAACACGGCCCCTGTTTGCACTTCCTGAGAAATGGGAACAGAATCTTGGCAGCGGCGGTTGGCGGTGATGCATTTGAACAGGCCCGCATCAGCAGCGGGAGTGGTGCATGAAGAACAGCAGGTCAGCGTGTCAGCCAGCAATCGCGCAAGCGTGTGTGTTTGTGTGTGTTTCTCTGAAAGGGCTGAAATCTGTGACATGCAAAGCCTAATACTGATGACACAGTTTGTTTGTGTGTGTGTGTACACAGGTGTGTTCATGTGTGCATATGTATGCGAACGATAAAGCCTGCAGGTACACGTGTGTCTGTGTATGTGTTTCTACATACATGCAAGTTTTGAGTTGAGTCATGTGTTTCAGTGAATATGTACATGTATATGTGTATATGTGAGTGCGTGCGTGTGTGTGTGTATGTGTGTGTTCTGGCCTGGCAACCCTACCTACCAAGTTGCGGAGAGAAGTGATCTGAGTGGGGAGTGGAGTGATTATATTCATGCCCCTGGCTGGCTGTCACTTCGTATTGATGTGGGCTCGATGCAGATAATGAGATTACCCAGAGTCCACTGCCCCTGGGGCCTCGACGGCCACGGCCATCCACCCTTTCGTTCTACACAGGGGGGTGGGTGGTGGGTGGAGGGAATGCGGGACAGGGTGCTTATTGCACTGCCAATGCTAAGTTGGTGCCAAGAGTTTTGGAGTGAAAACAGATGACATTCTTATCCCTGCCTGTTGGAACGCAAAGGCCAGAAAATTTTGACTTTGGCCAAAGCAGTTTGCGACAAATTAACAAGTGGAAGAAGAAAACAGAAATTACACACAACGGGTTGATTGCATTGGGAGGGGATAATACAAACACACACACACGCACACACACAAACACACACACATACACACACACAAGCACGCACACTTTTTACCTACACTTGCATTTACATTTCCAACACGTTTATCCTAAGCAACTGACAAATGAGGACTAAAAGTCTAAGCATTCAGCTATAATGCAAAAAGAAGAGTTTAGAAATAAGTCTAAAAAGTAAGTTTAAAAATATGTTTACATTGTTGGTCAGACGCCTCTCTGTTTAATGCTGCCAGATTTGTCCTTAACCACCTTTTTCACCTTTGTCTAACAGAAAAGGTGCAATTTTCACTTGGATTTATTTCAGCCACCATCAACTCCAGCAATTTAGTGTGTGGTCAAAGTCAGACAGCTGTGTGCAGGATTTCATCCCAATGACAAATATATTCTCTCAGTGTTCACCAAGCGTGAGTGTAATGTAAGTCTCCTCAGCATGAGTGGTTCAGCTAAATGGATTTAAAACAAAATTATACTGATTTGGTGATGGTGCCTTGTTTTTGTTGTAAAGACCAGATCAAAAAATAGACGTCCGACGTCCAGACAAATCTCAGTTTTAACCCGAAGTGGGTTTTTCATTTATGCGTTAGTGCACTTACACAGGGACTTCTAATGTGTAAAAAGTAAAATATGTATAAAGACACATGAACACATGCAAAGAAGACAAATTCCAATTTATAAAACATCCTTAAAAAAAATTGTTCTTAAACCCCAATGTTTTCAATTCACCATTGTTTCCAGTATTTGTAAGAAACCTCTTAAGAACAATTTTTTGGTGTATTTTCATTTACTCCCTTAGTTAGGACAGTAGAGATAACAGGCAATGACAAAAGAGATGTAAGATCAGGATATGACATCGAGCTGGAATCAAACCTTTGTACAGGTTTATGGGTTTTGAATGCCTAGGTCAACCGTGCCACAGCGCTCCCAATTAAGAACAAATTAAAGAAAAATTCCCACAAAGAATAGGCCCAATGTCTTTAAGCTGTTATCAGTACAGATGCACCCAATCAAAATCCTTTGAAAGGATATTGCTGTTCTTCAAGCAGTCAGCACATGGGAGAAAACCCAAAGTGATTGGCAGAAGGCACGTTACAGTAAGGCAGCAGAGCCGGCCTCTCTGCTCCTACTTGTATAACCATTTTCTTTTCTGTTCTCAGAGTGTGCAGCCTTCGGTTATAAATATCCTCTGTCACTGAATATGATACGGTTTCTAAGGAGAGATGAACGCTTAGCACCGCCAAAAGCACATAAAGGCATCCAACCCAATACAGCCCTGAAGAAGAATAAACATGCATGTGAATGCCTTGAAACGTTTCTTTTCAGAGGCTTGTGTCGGTCTACCAATTTGTATGTGGCTTACATTGACAGTGACAGTGTGTTTTGTTTGCATGTGCTGAAGGTACCTGGCCGTCCTTTGACTCCTTTGTCTAGTTAGAGTTCTATGCTGGATGAGAAACGCCGCACAGGCTATGGTATAGCGCACAATAGAACCATTACGGGGGCCGAGGAAACCTTAAAGGCAAGGTGACGGATTGAAAAGGTGACTAACAGGGAGTTTAAAAGGCACCACCCACATCCTGAAGCAGGGGCAAACAGCGGAAATCAATCAAAAGAAAAAAATTTAAAAGAGAAAGAAATGGCAAGGAGAGAAATAGGTAAAGTGTGTGTGTGTGGGGTAGGACAGAGAGGAGACTAACAAACCTGAATAAGAAAGGAGATAAAAGGTGGAAGACACAGTAGAGAGAAAAAGACAAGCAAAGAAAAGGCAACCGTGGACAGATACCAAAGCAATGTGGGCTACAGATTCTTTTACCTTTTCCTACATAGTTTTCTCTCACCTTAAAGCACACACACACACACACACACACACACAGAGAGAGAGAGAGAGAGAGAGAGAGAGAAACCACGTTGTGGAGACAAGAACTAAGATCCTTACATTCTTCAGAGGCAAAACAACTACACTGTTGATGAATCATTTACTGAAGACGGTTTTGTTCTTTGATTTCTGCCTGGATTGCGAGAGTATAATAACACTGAGTAATGAAAGCTGTGTTCTGGGTCTGGGTTGGGCATAATTGCCTGTTTTGGAATTATTTGTTTTACTCCCCCTTTCTTTTTATTTGATCTTGTTCGTAATTGGAGGCCAGGATCATTTGGCCTCCTGATGCTATGCTTTTCATCTCTGTTAGCATATAGGCTAAGAAAGCCATGGCACTCATCAGTGACAACTTCAAGGCATGCACATATGCACACACACACGCATCACAGACACACACACACGCACACACACACACACACACACACACACACACACACACACACACACACACAGACACACACTCACTTTCTCTCACACACACACTTCTCGCTCTGCACTTAAAAGCCCTGATGCTGTTTTTTTTCTTTGTTTTCACTGTGATCATGATGACTTGTAATAACTATCATTACTCAGTGTTGTGCAAGTGGTCCTGCTTTTCCTTTTAGCTTTTCCCTGTGGAGAAACTGAACCGAGACTTTTAGTATTTTTGAGAAATTGCTACAGGTTCAATGTCACAGACGACTGGATTGAAAAGACAGCAAACATCTATATAGAGCTACAGCTTTACCTTTAGTCAGGGACACTGGCCAATAACACTTAAACAGGAACAGCACAATAATTTGCAGGATTTATTGTTTTTAGTGAGAACAGAATGTCTTCTCTGAGAAAAAAAAGTCCACCTGTTGGAATGAAGACACAAAGCTTCTGTCAGCTTCACACTTACTCTCTGTTCATACCCACTTTGGTATTCTGTACCTCATCCATCTTCCAAATAGCATGCTGTCCTATTGTATGTCATGGCTTCAAGCCCATCCTGCATGTGGCCACCCTATGGATGCCAAGACAATGCACAGACTGAAAATGCCAATGACTGCTTTTTCAGGCCACTTCTGATAAAAGCTGGATTTATGTTATAAACAAAATCATTGTTGCTTAACATTGTGAAAAAACACCCACAGTGTGTGTGATCCACAGTGTTAAAGGTGTACTTTTTTATATTTATACTTTTTCAGGTTAATTTACCGCTTTGGTGTCACTCTTATGGTTAATTGACTCATCTCTAATATTGTCTGGGTTTTTCTGGTCAAATGGTCAAATTGTCTTCATGACCAGTCTTTTCACCCTTGTCATGTATTACATCCCGAAAACAGCATTATCACATACAGTAATGTCACAAGTGTCTACTCTCTACTACTGCTGTGCTCTCAGTGCTGCATGCCCTGTTTAATGAGACAGGAGCTTTAGATTGGAGAATATGCTACAAACTGTGGGATATATAACAGCACAGATATCTGCACATTCATGCAAAGTCCTTGTGTCTGGATGCTGTGTTTGTGATTGTGTTTGTGTACAGTTATGGCCCGCGTCTGCAGCTCAACAAATACGTGTCCCTTCTTTCACTCCCCAGGAACCGAGGGAGTGAGTCACCATGCCTGTCCTTGCCCGGAGGGGAGCAGTCTTTGCTTCATCACTCCCCGTCTCTCCCCATTATATAAGGCTTCCCTCGGGAAGTCATCGGGGATGAACTGAGTGGTTGAGAGAGCAGCTCTGTGTCCCCTTTAAATGTACTCCTGGTCAAAATGTCAATTCTGTGTGTGTGTACTTAGATAGTGTGCAATTAATACTTAATTAATCAGTAATTATCAATTACCATATACTATCAATGTTGGGTTGATGTTAAGTTGGATTGAGGGAATGTGTATTTTGCACAGCATTTTAACCCCTTTCTTCCTTCTGTTATAACTATAGCCCTCTGTTGAAGAAAGTAGAGATTAAGAGATTGAGAACATAAAATGTAATGTTTATGTTTGTGGTTCTTAACAGACAGGCTTTAGTGCTATGTGACTTGCAATGACATGACACAACCCTTTCCAAACCTTAAAAAAATAACAGCTTAAATATGCTTGTGAAGATTCTCATTCATCCAGACCATGGTGGTCAAAGAGTGTGCAACTTTTTTTTTTTTTTAAGCCTGAAGACGTTCAGTTCTGACCTGATGGTAGAGAACCAGGAAGTATATCTCTGGACCACTGTGGGTGGGACTATGATCTGTGAACCACACCCCTCATCATGATCCCAACACTGTCAAGGACAGACACACAGTACATGAGAATTAATATGAACATATTATAAAGTCATCCACAACACATTAAGTGTGATCATGTTATGTGACCAAGTGCAGCCATGCATGTTTTCAGGCTGCAGTTAGTTTATATAATGTACTATGGACTTTTTTAATGGGTTACATGTTAGCCTGCCCTGCCCTTGTAAGCAGACTGTAAAACACGCAGGCTAGGAAGTGGTACACTACAACATTATTGTGACCTGCTATTTCAGTGCAGCCCTGCATCATGAAAAGAGTGTTGAGACAAGTTCATTCAGTCTATTGAAGGCTACTCTCTCTTCTCCACCCCTTCCTCTCCCCCCACATACACACACACACACACACACAGATATGCATATAACTATAATTCCGTTCTTCTGTTTCGCCCGAGCATGAGTTTGACATACAAGCCTCTGTCTCCATAGTATGCCTTCCCTCCGTCGCGCCGTGGGAGGGTTATCGCTAGCGCGCTCCACTGCGCTTCTCTCTCCTCTCCAAGTTCAACCGCTTCCTCATTTAACACCTTGCTCCTATTCCGGGAGCTCCAGGAATACTCCCTGGCAACCGCAAGTCTGTTAATTACAACTCTATCAGAGCCGGAGAGAGAGAGAACCAGGCTCAGACCAAGAGGAGGCCTGAGCCCTTGCTCCTGAGGGGCATCCCATCACGAAACAAAATGAAGCAAAATAGTGAGGGAAAACTTGTTGACACGATGATGTTTTACACATTGAGATGAAATACTACTTTGTGCCATGCCTCATCTCATTTAGATATGTTTACAACTCTCTTCATATCTATGAACTCAGTGTATTATTTCAGTGAAGAAGAAGCAGAGAATTTTAATCTAAATGGGATAGGCTAACTACCTTATTACAGAGATGCACACTCACAATTAGTAGGATGGCTGTTACACTATAATCAGCAAAAGACCTTGATTTAATGAGACAGACAACTCAAAGTTTCCAGTCTTTTCTCATTTGTTTTTTGCTGATGTAATATTACACCGTATATTAGAACATTTTGTATTTTTAATGTAGCCATTTTCAACATTCAGCCCATGGGAATGCCCATCCTAATTTTTTTTTTTTTTTTTTAAAGATCATGTCTTTACCTCCACTGAGTTGTATAAAAGCATCTCTTCACAAGGACGGGAGGGAAGACAAATACACTTTTACATTTTAATTTGAACTTCAATTACACTTGATTGATTGTTGAGCTGAAACTGTGCCTAATTACTTTTATATAGCTCTGATGAGATTAGCGTAATGAGGGCTCCCATCACTGTTGTCACTCCAGGGTCGCCAAGTGTTCTGTTTTGTTGTTCCAATAGCCGGACAGAAATAGCAGAAAATCTTCAAAACAACTCACACAGCACGTTTACATCTACTGAGAGAAAATCGAATTATTACCTTAGTCCAGCAAAAATTGAACTTTCAAAATGCACGTATACATGTTAGTCATGCTGAAATTGAACTGAACTGACCAACTCATAATCAAGCGAAGACACCCAGAAAATGTGACTGGAATTGCATTTCTCTTGGCAGGCAGCAGCTAAGATCAGATCAACACACCCCCCTCACATGACGAAGACACAGAGATTGGTAAACGGGCTCTGCTAACAATAACAATTGCCGACAACAACTGCTGGCCTTGGCAGCACATACAGCGTGCAAAACAATGAAAAGTAAAGTATATACAAAATGTACCTACAGTGCTGCAGCACTGGCCATCTCTTTGCTCATATTCTCATCAAATATCCCCACAGTCCTCAAACTTACATTGGTTGGTTTGATGGTTTAGCCTCTAGCATCTTTGATTTAGCCACAAAAGTTAATGTCTTGTAGAAGAATGAATGGGAGTATATTGTCACGTACTGTCACGGAGTCAAACGCATTTTGGTCAATAATTTGATTTTCTTCCCACGCATGTATACTCAGATTACATGGATACTCCAGTTAAATCATTAACTCAGTTATTGCCCATAGCTCCATTTAGATGTGAATGTACATACTATCACTATGACCACACAGGGGCAATGGAGGAGTAGGTCACAACATTCAAATTTCAAATCAGTTCAGATTTATTTATAGGGTATGCAGTGTTGTTCTAGCCTTAAATGCAATGCGCTCTAAAGACTCCAATTTAAATGATGAACTTGAGCCAATTGGGGCCATACATCTATCAGGCCAAACAACACTGACGCTGTAGCACTGGCAGGCTGGATTGCAATTTATTAAATTAGGACTCTTCTTTCTTTTGTTCTTAAATTGACCCTCCCACATCACACACAGAACACACACACACATACACATACACACATATTCCCCATGAGTGCTTCCTCAAGAACAGGAAACAGGCTGAAGTCTTCTCCTAAAAAGGAACCATTAACATCCCCCAAGGCATCAGCAGCAGCTGCCGTTTTGGCAGTGGTGCAGGATCCTCTTTATGAACAGTTTAATGTTTGATGCTTAGCTTACTGCTGTGAAGGGATAAAGCAGCACGCTAAGGTAGAGTAAAGTGAGGTTCCTTCAGGTGAATACACACACACACACACACACACACACACGCACACACACACACACATACACACACACACACACACACAATGACACATGCATCTCCAGTGAGCCAGACAGCTTCACAGTCCCTGTAATCCATATGCTCAGAGCCAGCCAACTCTGTGTCATGTATGGTTATTGACCGCGGCTTTCCGTGCAACACATACACACATACAATAATATACACAAATAGTGCAACTTCTGCAACTATTCTCTCTCTGACAGAAAACACCCGTGCACACACGCACACACAAACACACACAAACACACACACACACACACACACACACACACAGTCAGAGCAAGCCAACCCTGTGCTGTGTCACGCATGGTTATTGGCCAGTGCTTTTCAGCAAAATACAGGCCTGTGGAGGGGATTAGCTTCATCAGGCCTGACCCGTGCTTATTGCGTGTGTGTATGTGTGTGTATGTGTATGTGTGTGTGTGTGTGTGTGTGAGAGAGAGAGAGAGAAAGAGAGTGTGAGTGGTTTCATTAGGCCTGCCCCTCACTCCAACAATAGTGCTAATTGATTATTATGGCCACACCTGAGAAAGGATTGGAATTGAGAGAGGGACACACACACACACACATAAACTTCCTATTAAGCAAGCTGCTGCTCACAAGTTGGAACCCTGCCAAGCATTGATCTTCATCTTTAGTAGCATTGGATCCATCTGTGTGTGTGTGTGTGTGTGTGTGTGTGTGTGTGTGTGTGTGTGTGTGTGTGTGTGTTTAATTGCTTACACTGTGTAACTGAAACAGTGGAAGGACAGAAAAGAAAAACTGAGACTGTGCATGTGTGTGTGTGTGTGTGTGTGTGTGTGTGTGTGTGTGTGTGTGTGTGTGTGTGTGTGTGTGTGTGTGTGTGTGTGTGTGTGAGAGAGAGAGAGAGAGAGACAGGCTGAGAGATTCTACTGTGGTAAAGTAATCCAGACCCATAGGCTCACACAGCTCCTTGGGGCTTTTTCTTGTTCCAAGTGAACTCAGCCATTAAATTTAATCCCCCTACTCTAGATAAGACTAACACTAGGCACAATTAATGCAAGCAGGAGGCTCAAAGTGTCTGTCAACAGTACACAGGGAGGTGGGATGGAGGTGTGTGTGTGTGTGTGTGTGTGTGTGTGTGTGAGAATGTGCGTCTGACACACTTCACTTCAGTTGTGGACCACAGGCAAGTGCCCAGGGACCAGACTGTTTACAGGCCGGTGGGGAGGAGGCGTTAGGTTTCGGGATAACGCTCACACCACACCACACACACCAAAAACATGTGCACACACAGATATTTTCATTTCCACTCACAATCATACACACAGTTTCTCTTTCTCATAAATACATGCAAAAGCCTATTAGTATTAATATATGAGCATGCAGACACTCTGACTTTCTCACACACACACACACACACTGGTCCCAGACACTAATTTGGCCTTGACCGCAGCAAATCCCAGCCACATGTGATCATGTCTTGCAGGGGAAACCTGAAGAGGCTGTTTATGGCCACAGGGGTGGGATGGAGTAGCTGCCAGAGGACTCTTTTTAGGAAGCTACCGCAGAAACACCCTTAGGCACCGCAGTGACTGGAGATACACCAATACGCACACACACACACACACACTCACACACACCAATTGAGAAACACATATACATTATATGCATACACATATACATACATGCACACATACATACATATATACACACATACACACATACATACAAATATACATACAAACACACACATAATGTGAGCACATTCAAAATATGTAGTTGAATGCAGAGTCATAGTGACATTGTCAAACAGACGCACAGAGGACTTGTAAAAAAAAAAACACAAAAAAAACAGACCACCAATAAGACAACTTTCATATTAGCACATTTATGGATCACCCTGCTGCTCCCCTGGTACCATTACGCTGACTCACCAGTAAAGGTCATCTCAAAAAGCTTGACAAAACGCACAACGTGTGCACAAGCCATCAAGACAAACGCCAGCTCGCCCACATGCACTTACAGAGGAGAGAGCGATAGAGAGATGGAGAGATAGAGAGAAAAAAATATGGATGAGAAAGAGAACGAGAGGAAGTGGGAGAGAGGGGGAGAGAATGCATATCGGTCCCATTCTCAAGGGCACTGTTGCATTAGCAAGCAGCACTGAGCCTTCTGTCAGAGAACAGCCACCCACCCACCCAACCAACCAAAGCCCTGCAGACGGATTACAGCTCTGTCATTTTTCACCCACACCGCCCTGTGTGTTTGTGTGTGTGTGTGTGTGTATGTGTGTGAGTGTGTGTGTGTGTGGTGCAGGACCTTCCCATGAGCACAACACACCACACCACACAACACACTCTACACACACCAATCACTTGGGATGAGAAGGACAAATGAATGGGGCTATCAAGGACCCATTTTATGATTGTGTGTGAATATACTTGTTTACGTGTGTGCGTGTTAGTTAGTGTATGCTTGTGTCTGTGCTTTTGTGTGTGTGTCTGTGTGTGTGTGCGAGTGCGTGTGTGCGTGCGTGTGCATGTGTGTGTATGTGTGTACGCATGGTGTTCATATGTGTATCTTTGTCTCTGTGTGTGTATCTTTGTGTTTCTGTGTATCAGTGTGTGTTTTTGTGTGTGAGTGTGTGTGCCTCTTGGTGACAAATGCAGTTGCCCCGAGTGAGGGTGAGGCCACTAAATAATACATATCTATGCAGACATAGCCCTTGTCTTGAACACATGAGGTTGAATTGATTAATTGCGATGGGAGAAAGAGAAGCATGTTTATGAGATGCACTGAAACTGCCACCTGTACAGTAACTTTTGATGGACCACAATATTAATGATCAATGATAATGTATGCTTTCAGCTGCATGGTGAATATTAATGATCAATGATAATGTATGCTTTCAGCTGTATGGCCATTGCCCTACACCAGCATGTGTTGATGAGTTAAATACAGTATTAAGTGTATGGCCTGTGAAAGAGAACATCTAATATCTGTTTGGATATATAATGGATGAAAAGTGTGGTCAAAGCTCCCACTTGCACTTACTGAATGAATTGCAGCAGTATAAATGAAAACCTTGCCTCAAATCAACTATTGATTCTCTATGGTCCCCACAGATTCTACTGGTTCAGAACACACAATACATCAACCATGCAATTCTATTGGAAAAATAAAAAACCCAGAATTTCACTTACAACACTACAAAACTTGGCAGACCTGAGGCACCAAACTTCTTTCACTACTTCCTCACAAATCTAACAGTACTTAGTTAAATGGATCCACAAACCACCGTTACCCCTGGCTTGAATTGAAACATCAGTGTAAAAATATTTCAGTTTTAGACCTTCTCTTCCTTACTGTCAATCACTAAATCTAACATTGGTAACAGCAACTCCATCTCTACAACTCTGACAGCCTGGTGGAAAACAAACAGAATCACTAAGTCATCACTAGCTCTGAATACATTCACCCCATTGTGGCACAACCCAACATTCATGTTACAAAACAAACCTCTCACCTCATGAGAAAAAAAGGGGATTCACACATCTGCACTTATTTCTTCAATATCAACAGAATTAAAGAAAAAGTCAATTTGAACAATAACAAACTACAACCTTCTCAACTCATCCAAGTCAACAGTCCAAAACAACTAGTATCACTTATTTTCACCTTAAATACTGCAATAACGCTCCCAACATCCAAATGGGAAAAAGATCTGGCCTCTGCCAACCCTGATTACTGGGATCAGATCTGTAAAAACATCTTCCCCATGACCCCAGCAAATTGGCCAGTGTATATGTTACTCTATAGGACTACAACATTTGGACAAACATAAACACTAAAAATAGTGTAAATGTACCCCTATAGAGTAACATATACACTGCCCAATTTGCTGTGAAATCTCTGTCACTGCGTTACATCGGCAGTGTATATGTTACTCTATAGGAGTACATTTTACACAATTTTTGGTGTTTGTCCAAATTTTGTACTCCAACAGAGCAAACTATACACTGCCCAATTTGCTGTGTACAACATAAAGTCATACATAGAACTCATATCACACAACACAAAATGTTTAAAATGGGACCGGCCAACACAGAGGTCTGACAGTGCACTTTGAGGAGCACAGACAACGATTTCCACATCATCTGGCTTTGTCAACCAGTTCACTGCTCAAAACCATGTATATGACCAGAACTACTCAACAACACTATTTTGTGGAGACTCGTTGGGCGGGCTTAGCAAGATAAGAACAGGGCTGTCAGCAATGGCCAAGGAATAGCAGTCATTTGAATCGGCTTTGGTATCGACTCGAGGAGTTAGAATTATTGGTCGTACCCAAACTATACAATTTGATGTTACAGGATGGCTTGTCAGGCTAGGGGGTGGTGGTGGGTTTAAAAAAAAAGTTGTATAATGGACAGAAGGCATATTATTTCTGTTGCCAACAGTTACTCACACACAACCAAGGATAGGCTGGATAGACTGTGATGATGTGCATATGCTTGAGGCTTTGTGTGTGTGTGTGTGTGTGTGTGTGTGTCCAGTACACCAGAGTTCTGCAGCTGACCAAATAGTTGTGTATAATCCAGGTTCCTGTTGCAGAGACAGGCTTCTATCTATCTATCTATCTATCTATCTATCTATCTATCTATCTATCTATCTATCTATCTATCTATCTATCTATCTATCTATCTATCAGAGTCTGTATATCTGTCTGTCTGTCTGTCTGCCTGTCTATCGCATCCACTCATCTCCACTGATGTAAGCTGTTTTTAAGATGTGATCTCTCATAGATCAGAGCCAGTGGTGGTGTATTGTTGGCCCAATAAGGCAGCTTAGGGGTGGGCCATAACGGACCATATGACGCAACATGAATATCATAGAACTGATCTTGCTGTTCTTATGTTTATAAAAGTGTCTCCAATGACTGTTGCTGGTGTCTCGAGCTACAGACAGCTGTTGTGGTGAGGCAGACTCGTTTGAAACATCTGTCCGCACACTGTCAGTGTGGGTTTGATATCAACAACAGCTGCTGAAGCATCTATATCTGCCTTTTGGCACCCTCTGCATCTCAAATGACTGATTTGTATCTCTGAAAAAGGCATCGTGAACAGAGGTTTTGTTCTGTTTAGGGTTTGTTTTTGGTGTGTTATATTCTTGTTTTTCAGTTATTAAATCTTTAACATTGGAGATGGAATAATTTAGCTGTTCAAGGCATGATTGTAAAAGACACATACTCACAATGATTAAGTCTGTAAAATGGGAAGCTATTTTGCAGAGTTTCCAGAGACTCTCCAGTCTCCTGTTTGACTATGATGAGTATATCTTCTGCACACACATTTTTGTCTGACAGAGGAGGGTCCTTTTTGACAACTCGATTGCCTCCAGGTATATTTCACGAGACACAGCAAGGCACGGGACGGCGAACGTTGGACGTTCAGACACCCCACTTAGCGATCCCTCAGAGTTCTCTATTCTGGCGCAGTGTCAGGTTTCAAAACCCGGGAAGCCACGGAGGTCTGCGGTTGTCTTTAAAGACGCAAAGGATGCCTGGCGCCACTCTATCCCAACCAGAGGCTGTCTGGACTAGACACCTTCACCGATTATCACCAAAGAGTGAGGCAGAGAGAGAGAGAGGGAGGGAGGGATGGAGAGAGAAATAGGGGGGGAGAGAGAGAGAGAGAGGGATATAGAGAGGAATAGATGAGGCAGACAGATAAGAAAAAAAAACAGAGATAGAAATGAGACCTAGAGGAAAACTGTGACAGAGATAGAGAGAGAAAATACAGAGCGGAGGGCGAGAGAAAAGGAAGGGAAGAGATAGGTACATGAAAGATAAAAGAGCACATGTATACACTGGCAGATATTATGTCATTTCTGGTGTGCCCTGTCAAGAGTTCAACTGTTTGTACGCTTGTATGGCATCCTACATCCAGCAACCACAAATCCACACCTCCCTGCCAACAATGACTAAACTTTATCAATGACTAAACTCATCTTTACAAAAATGTTTTGAACAATACAAAGAAGAACAGCAGAACCATGACAGTGTGAATATTTATAGTTTTAGAAATGAATCATGGTTCATTTTCAATTTTGTAATGTGACTGATTTTCCCAGTAGACTTCTGAATTGTACAAAATTACAGCTCTGTGACAGACTCTCCCTTTTACCACTTAGAGACCTAAAAATCAATTCCTGCATCTACACACACCAATGTGATCATTACGTTTTTTTTTTACCTACGTTCAGTGACCCTTTCCCTACTTCTTCCTGCAATGACAGCAGCTAATCTATATCAGCCAACTTCTTTGTACTGGTTGCAGCATGTTTGAGGCGGCGTGTGCTGAGGAAATGGAAGACAGGTGAGGATTTGGGGGGAAATGCGGAAGGGTGTGTTTGTAGCATTGGGATAAACTTTGTCTTTGTGTGTGTGTGTGTTTGTGTGTATATGTGTGTGTGCGCGTGTGTGTCCGTGTGTGTGTGTGTGTGTGTGTTTGTGTATATATGTGTGTGTTTGTGCATGTGTGTGTGTATGTGTTTGCGTGTGTGTGTGTATGTGTGTGCGTGTGTGTGTGTTTGTGTGTATGTGTGTGTGTGTGTGTGTGTGTGTGTGTTTGTGTGTATATGTGTGTGTGAGTGGGTGTGTGTGTTTGTGTGTATATGTGTGTGTGTGTGCTTTATGTGCTACAAAATGAAGATAAATGCTGTTGCCGTTATTTCTCTTTTGCCGCTGTTGTTGCCGTTCTCCCACCTCCGCCTACACCATATGTCCCTGTCCACATTCATCGCACTTGTCATCGTGTTTCTGTATTCTGCCAGAGGAAATAATTTACAGTAAAATATGTACTGTATATAGACAGACACAGGCACACTTATATGAGACATGTTTCATGCTTGTGGAGGTTTGTTGTGTGGAGAGCACATCTGTTCAGTAGGGCAACCTCTGACTCTGTCTGCTAGCATTGCCTGGTACAACCAGACGAGAGGAGAGGAGAGGAGAGGAACGCGCGCCCGCACCTCATCAGTAAAACTAGGTCAGCGCTGTGTGATGGCACAGGGTACATGATAAGTGCATACATCGCCGTCTCCGCAGGATTATGCCTCGGATTTAATTATGAAAGCCCGGGATCCACAGGGAATCGGTGATGTATGCAAGCAGTAACAGTGCTGTTCGGAGAGAGGGGGGAAGGGAGAGAGTGAGAGTGGGAACGGGGAGAGAGGTAGAGGAAGGTAGTGGAAGAAAAGAGAGAGACAGAAGGGGAGAGTTAAAAACAAGGGTGGAGATGTAGGCTAGAAGAGAGTGAGAGAAGACAGGGGACTAAGTGTAAAGTTTTTCTTACACTTACATCTTTTATAGGTCTTATTTTTAAATGCAATAATATTTGAGAAAATAACACTCTGAGCAGTGTGTGTGTGTGTGTGTGTGTGTGTGTGTATGTGTGTGGTTCTCCAAAGCTATGCTATGCATAGAGTTGCTGTTTGGTCTTTGTATATTCAGCAAAAGGTGTACTGCACACAAGGGGCAAGCAAGTCTCTAATGCTGTAGGCTTGTTTTAGATGCAGCAATGTGCCTGAGGGAATGGGAGGTCATTTTTTCCATTCCTTTTTTTTTTAAAGTCATGAAAATCTATGGGTGTGTTTACATCAAAAAGATCTATTTATAGCCCTTTGGATTAATGACCTTGTCCCACACTTTGAGCAATTTTCTGCAGACTGGGTCAGTTTTCTATTTTCAGAGACGCTCTGTTAGTTTCTGTTTTCTCTTTCTCTCTCTCTCTCTCTCTCTCTCTCTCTCCTGACTCCACGGTGCACCCACACTCCTTTTATTTTCAGCTCTTCGCACAAACGCACATCACCACTGCTTCTTCAAGCCAGCCACCACCCTCCACATCCCCCATCCAACTCAACTCTGTACCCCTATCCATTTTTTTTAGAGCTCTACACACAAATTCATAATGCACATCACTAGTACTCACCCAAGCCACCCACCACACCCAATCCCCCTCCCAATTTAACTCTGCACCCCTACCCACCCACCCCTCCCGAGCCAGACAGCAGTCTGGGGGCTTGGTTTCGCTGCCTCTACCCTGTCGCTCCCCAGTTGGTCATTAGCATTAGCCGTTTTATTAGTTTTCGGCCAACACAGGATATGCATGGCCCACTTACCCATGGTCTCAGCATGGCAAAAGAGAGAGAGAGGGAGGGGGCATCTTTTCAAGAAGGGGCTTTGAGTTACAGCATGACAGATACATCAAGCCTGGCTAATGCACAGTGGTCAGCCTCTCAGAGTGCTTTTTACCCCCCCTCCACCCTAAAACTACCCCCACTCCCCCCAAACACACAGAGACACACACGCACTCACACACCGACCCACTCCAACTGTTGCCTTATGTGTTGTGTCCGAGGTCTGGTCATGGCTCGGGATCCATGTTAAAGCCATGTGGAGACGGGATGAGAGGCGTCTAGTGTTACCGACCTTGAGCTCTTAACCTTCCAGAGACAGATGTGCCACTGTCAAGCATGCCCCATTTGGAGGGGAAAAAAAGAAAATTGAACGCTTCTTAAGGAAACCACATCATGTTGACAAGAGTGCAGTACTTAGAAAGGAGAGTGACACAGAGACAGAGAGAGAGAGAGAGAGAGAGAGAGAGAGAGAGAGAGAGAGAGAGAGACTCAAATTTTAAAAAAAGTAGCAACACAGAAGTTGCATTAATTTATTGACTGCTTGTGACTGCAAATGACATCACTCCCCTCAGAATGTTTGGCCATACTCAGGCCAACAAACCAGTCAGTGCTTAGCATCCTGCAGGCTAGCTTGTACTCAACCTCAGGTCACCAGAGGAACAAAACTTAGGACACAGAATGATGCTTTAGGTTCTCTCCTGTTTTCATAAAAAGTTATTTTAATTGAATTTACAAGGGACATTGAACACTTCCTTCATTTAACAAACACAGCAGCAGTCCAGCCAAACCAAAACAAACAAACAATCACAAACAAAAACAGTCTGTGAAAATTTCAATGCCTTACACACAAGTCTGATGTAACACACATCAAATGCAATGCAATACTGTACTTTTATGCTGCCCAGGGTTCTTCAACTACCACATGCGTACACACATTCACACTCACACACACACAGACACACAAACATGACATACACACACACAACACATAACACATAACAAGGATAATGTCCCTTGGACAGCAGCTCGGCCCAGCAGGATGGCGTTTGGTGTTTGTCTTGCTTCCTCCGTCCCAATCACACCTCCAGCAGGCTATAGCGCCACAGCAGGCCCAGCAAGGTGGCTGCCTCCCAGCCGCCTCTCCTTCAGCGTAGGGCAGGGGGGATGGAATTGGCGGGTGGTGGTGGTAGGGACGGTGGGTGGAGAGGAGGGGTGGCCGTGCAGACAGATGGTAGGAAACAGGCTGGGCGTCTGTGGAGCCTCCACGGAGCCCGTAGAAGTCAGGGTATGAGTGTGTGTGTGTGTGTGTGTGTACGTGCGTATGTGTGGGTGAGAGAGAGCATAAGAGAGAGCTGGTGTGTATCACAACATATGAGTATCTCTGAGTATGATTGAGTATGTATATATATATACATTTCTGTGTATGTTAGAAATGTATATATACATACATTTCTGTATGCACACTTGTCTGTGTGCATGTGTGTGTGTATGTGTGTGTGCGTGTGTGCATGTGTGGGTGTATGTGTGTGTGTGTGAGTGTGTATGTGGTGGGTGTACAGGGAAGCCAGCCGCTCAGAGCGAACAAATAAACAGACCAGCAATCGTCCTTCTCCACCCCCTGCCCAGCTGGTTACAGGGGAAAACGGTGTGGAGAGTCTTCAGTTGGAGCTTAGAGGACACTGAGGAGTTGCTCAGTGTGTGTGTGTGTGAATTATTCTTATCTCAATAGCACCTTGGACAACACAGCAGAGAATAGGGAAACAGGCATGCCCAGGGACAAGTGTGTGTGTGTGTGTGTGTGTGTGTGTGTGTGTGTTTGTGTGCTAAATAAACCACTCATTGCTTATTACCTGGAAACGCAATCTATTCAGTCCAGTTAATTCAGCCCTCGTCATGTCAATGACATCAATGTATTTTTTTTTCTATTATTTTAAATTAGCTTAAAGACATGATTACGGAGCAGGAGAAACTTTTTAAAAATATACTGAATACTTTTATAATTGATAACCTTGAAATTTCAACCAATATATAATTCACTGCATTTTCAACCAAAAATATGCTATTTGGGAATCCTAGAGTACATTTCTAAGGGCAATTCCACAGAAAAATTACACAATGCCAGTAATTGCTATATAATTGGTATGGAGGTGAATGATTTGAGATTTTAAATGATTTGAGTATTTTCTATTTTTGGTTGTAGAACGTGCATGAAAAAAGTGTAATCCAGTATAATATCTGAGGAGCTTTGTAGTTGATGTATCTTATACACACATAAATAAAAGGTTGTTGTTCATAGGCATAACTATTGTTATTCAACTGGTGCTACAGGATAATATAAGCCAAAGTGACATAGTGATCATATATGCCAAAGGGACAAGATAAATATGAGTCCCATAACGAAAACTCACTTCACTATTAGAATGCACTTTATTCCTTACCTCTGTGTATGTACTTGCCTAGAAGTTGGACTCAGTGAAGTGAAGGACTCTGCATAACTGAATAAAACTGATCCTGAATTGAACTGAATTGAACAGGACTGGACCAGCTCAACATTAGCCTTCTGTTGATGTGGATTTGGTGTTGCCAACACCAGAGCTAGTTTACTCTGTACACGAGACCCAGAAAAAAAAAAACCTCCAGCTCAGCTCAGCTCAGCTCGGCTCAGCACAGACATTCCCGCAGTTGCCTGGAAGTGACGGCTCATATGAAACCAGTTAGGGAGATCAGACTCGGTGTCGTCGGGCACAAATTACCATCAGATGTGTTGACAACCATGGCATTAGAATAATGAAAAACCCAATAGCAGACCACAAAATAAATGCCTTGGTGTGTACACAAATGATAAATATTCCATGTGATATAACATAGTATTGTGATAAACAGTGTGTGTATGTGTGTGTGTGTGTGTGTGTGTTTGAGTGTGACATGCATACATCCAGTTTATAGTGAAGGATACTCATGAATCAGACACTAATTCAAGATTCCTTTCAGAACACTGTTGTTTCTGAATATGCACTTTTCCAAATTAGGACTATGATAGAAGTAGACCATACTGTAATCAGTAATGGTATATGAATGATCAGGAGTGCTATGACTTACACATCAAGATAAAATGGAAATCGGCATGAATACTGTAAATCAATAAAAGTATCCTTGAGATGTCCTCAGCATAAAGTGTTGCTAAAGTAGGTGTTCAAGAGGATGTGTGAGAAGCTTAATATCTCAATGAGCCTGGACTGTGCATCTGTACATGCACACACACACACACACACACACACACTTACACATCCACTCATCCGTTGGAGCATCTGTTTGGATGAAGGCTGTGTCCTGAGCGTTGGGTACAGCAGTGGGTGGCAAAGTATGGTGTTGAGGAAGGGTGTGTGTGTTGGTGTGTGTGTGGTGGGGGGGGTGGAAAATACAATGGAAACATAATGATGCCTGGGCAACAGCAGCACAGAGGAAGAGGGGAGAGAGTGGGAGAGTGAAAGAAACATAGAGAGAGGATGGGAGAGACATGGAGAGAGATGGAGAGGTGGAGAGAGAATAAAGCTGAAGACGAGAAGTGCAGAGATGGATGGATGGATGGATGGGTGGCCAGCCAACTCTAGAAGAAGTGCCCATCACACACACATATACACACACATACACACGCATGTATGCGCGTGCACTCTGAGAGACTTATCCCACTGTGAGATGGGTACAGCAAGGAACCACAAATTCACCGTCAAAACAATGCTGTCAGCCGGCGACAGATGGCCATCGCTGATGCATACACACCATGCGCAAGCACGCAGTTACACACATGCAGCCACACACACACAAACGCATCAACACACAACACACAATTGAATGATGTTTTTTAACCACGTTTGCTGTTTTTTTAATCACTTGCACATTCGTTGTGCACACATACAGACATACACACACACACACACACACACACACACACACAAATCCCAGTCTCCTCACTGTGGCGGAACTAAGCATGACGGTTCCTTGTCAGCCTAATGCCCCCATGTTGTTTACTAGTTTGGGCAATTTTTTCAGAGGGGGATGTCTGGAATGTTTGTGGAAAGGACCTAGAACAGAGGGTCCAAAGAGCCGAGAGAGAGAGAGAGAAAGAGAAAGAGAAAGAGCGAGAAAAGGAAAGAAAGAAAAATGGAGCGTGTGGGAGAAGGAGAGAGTGAGAGAGAAGGAGGTACAGAGAGGGAGAGAGAGTGTGTATGTGTATGTGTATGTGTGTGTGTGTGTAAGAGAGAGAGAGAGAGAGTTGGTTAATGTGAGAAAGGAGGGAGTGAGGTAAAAGGATAGAGCGAGGGAGGAGAGAGTGAAAGAGATTGAGAGAGAGTGTGAGAGAAAGAGGAGCCAGGCGGAAAGAGCGAGTGAGGGATAGAGGGAAGGAGGGAAGGAGGGAAGGTTTGGCAGTGGATTAAGAGCGAAATGGGCCGCATCCAAAGATGATGAGATCACCTCTTTGGCGCCACTTATCAGCGCAGGATCGCAGGCTGCCCAGGAGTTTCCTGAATGAGTGACCCTGGGCTTCCTACTGCGCCGGCCAGCAACCGCTGATACACGAGCTGCGCTGCTGAGAAGCACACACACACACACACACACACACAAAGAGGAGGAGGACAAAGACAAGCCAACTAAACTGCAAACAGAAGACCACTCAAAAGACATATAAATTGATAGCATCGAACAATTAGACGCACATTACACTTACAACAACAACATACAACTGTAGATGTACAATATGTAGAACTATGCTAATGTAAAGTACTTCTTTTATCTAACCATTAAACCTTACAGGATGTAAGGACATTTTGGTAATTACATTCACCTCCCTGAAAAAATTTCTACATCAAGAAAAATATTTCAGTAAAGGACTAATTAAATATAATAATGTTAATAATAATGTTAATGTATAATAATGTTGTGTCTTAGCTCAACAAATAGATCAACCTTGACTCCTGAGACAAAATCCATATACTGGTAGTACTTTGTGAATTTTCTGTTTCTGAATAGAGGACACGTAGCGCAAGTTGAAAACAGTCCAAAATGCTTTGTCAAGTCTATGGGGACTTTGAATGGCCACTTGGGTGAATATCAATAGGTTATCTTAAGAACTAAGTAAAGTAGTAGAGGTGAAAGTAATATTTTTTTCTGTAGTCTTTGCATTCACGGGGTGTTTTTTTTTCATGGGCACCCAGAGCCGAGTGTGTGGGTGCGTGTGTGTATGTCTGTGTGTGTGTGTGTGTATGTATGTGTGCATGGGTGTGTGTCTGCATGTGTGTGAGAGAGAGATTTTGACCATTCTTTAACCAGAATGTAGGTAAAACAGCCTTAAACACAAACATACTGACCTATACTGACCAATTCTCCACATAAAAACTTAAGAGTACGACTTAAGAGAGAGATGAGGGGGGTATATTTACTGCTGTGTGTTTTCATGACAACCAGTTATGGATTCATCACAACGTGCAACAAGCACTAAGGTCCTGCATATAAGTATATTTTCCAGAATAAATTTAGGTTATAGGCCAAAAAATCTTGGTCTTGGTCATGCTTTGGACAAAAGTGGTTATTGTATTACAGTAACTGCATGTTGTATTACATTGGCAGTGTTGAAAGTAAACCCTTACAGAGCTTTTGTGGTTGGTAACTAATTGATTTCACATCTATGTGCCACTGGTAGTTTGTATAGATAAAATCTCTGTTTCATAGTAGTTAGATAAAATCTCTGTTTCTCACCCTACCATCCTACGTAACCCCCACCCCCACCCTCAGCATACTCATAACCCCGTACCATGACTGCCTATAGATCGGTGTGGCTGACGCCGCTGTGTGAGCCATCTCAATCATCTGATGGCTGGATGGGTTGAAACTGTGACGAGAGACACAAGCATGCAAAACACGCAGTGAGAAAGAATGAAAGCAAACACATGAGAGGAAATGTCCTTTTTTGGTACAGCAGGGCAACTGAGTGCATAGAGTTTCTCTAGATGGAAAACTGAGAGTCTCAGAGCTCAGAGTTCAGGGTGGGAACACAATTGTCTTACTCCTCCTCCCTCTCTCTATTTCTCAGTTACCTCTAAGACTGGTATTAGATGGCCTGTTAGTCTCTTGGTAGATGTGCGTGAGAGACTGTGTGTGTGTGTGTGTGTGTGTGTGTGTGTGTGTGTGTGTGTGTGTGTGTGTGTGTGTGTGTGTGTGTGCACGTGTGTGTGTGCACGTGTGTGCGTGCATGCATGCGGGTGTGTGCATGTGCCTGAGTGTGTGTGTATGTGTGTGCACATGTGTTTGAGTGTGAAAGAAAAATGGACAAAAATATCTCCTGAACATCCTACCAGGGTTGTCCAGATCTGGTTCACAGTTAATAGGAGCTCTGACTTGACTTTATTCTTGCCAAGGGGATCAACCAGTGATTAATCTGATAGGTTCACTTACATTAATCTGAGAGGTTCACACAGACCTATTGAACATTTGATGGACGTTTTCATTAAAAACAAGAAATGTAACCATTTCTTTTATGGTGTTAGCTTCAGCACACTATATTTGGCTATATAAGTGATTCAGATGAAAATCAGATGACCTTTTATGAACAAATAATGCAGAAAACTCTTAGGAAACTATGTAACTCTAAGGAGTTTACAATCTTTGGACACTGTATATAGACAATGTACACAAGGACAGTGGTAATATACTGTACATGCTAAGAAGACAATATGACATAAAATGCTTACATAAAACAGGCCTACATACATAAAAGTTGTGTTCACAAAACAGTGGTGTTGGAAGCGTTGTAAAGAGGGGTTGGGTGGGGTGTCTCTGTAGGCAGGCAGGCAGCTAGGCGGTTGATTCACTAATGCCCCTTTAGTTTGGAAATATGCAAACGCTGACCTGGGCAGGTTCCACAGCTCCATTCAAACACATTAGGCTGATATGGCATCTCTCTCTGTCTCTCTCTCCCAACGCCACCACCCAACCACCACCACTCCATCTCACAACCGACAGGATCTGCAGGATCAGTGCCCCAAAACACAGAACTTACTGGTATGGGACCCCCTGGTTCTATTTGAATGCCTAATAATAGATGGCACCATGGCCTAGCGTTTTATGCAAACATCATGAAAATACCCAATGTTTTGACAAAAGAGAGAAAAGAGAAAGACAGGGTATGTGTATGGAGAGAGAGAGAGAAAGTGGGCGTGTAAGAGAGAAAGTTGAGAGACAGATAAAGAGAGAAAGAAGGAGAGGGGAGAAAAATGGAAAGAACAACACAATAAATCAACTCACAAGAAGTTTGTATCGCTCTGAAGTAGTTTGCATGTGGGTGAGAGCGACTGATACCTACAGGGCTTTTGGGTTGCCTCAGCAGCAAGTACACGAATGAGCAAAAATAATCAGAGGCTCAGTCCTCATGGCAGTGGCAGAACAGTCTGTTTTGTGTGTGTCTGTGTAGTATGTGTGTGTGTGTGTGTGTGTGTGTGTGTGTGTGTGTGTGTGTGTGTGTGTGTGTGTGTGTTTGTGTGGTGAGGATGATTACACATCCCCTCTGCCCTCTCTGAGAAAATGAAGGAGTTTGAAGTGCAAACACAGAATCAGTTCCTGCGCTGTGTCAGCCCCATTTCGGCTTTTAGCAGTGAAGAGCCTCAGTAGCGAGCAATGTTTGTTGTGCTTTTTTGCAAGCAGACAACTGATCTGTTTTGTCAGATCGGAATTATGTTCCATGCAGATACTGTAAACCTGGGAGAAGAAACATAAATAGTTCAGAGATTTAAGTTGTTCAAGCGGCAAGCGTGTTTTTCTTTAAATTTTACTGGAATAAAAATCCTCTAGCATATTTGATGTGCTCACTCACAATTGAAACATTAGTTTAGTAAGGCAATAGGTTGAACAAACAAATTCCTTATTTTCACACTATGTAGAGGTAACAACACACTATATCCATAACCATATCCATTTCCTGAAAAACCGTCTGAGGAACTTTTGTTGCAAAAGCCAAATCACATATTCTGGTTCACACAGAAAGCAAAGTTAGATCTCATCTTTGCACCAGTGGGGCTGTTGCTTCATGATTGACAAGAAACTCTGACTCCAGTTACAGGAACTGACCTATATTTCACAGTGGATAAGGCTGGCTTGCTGAGTGGCAATTTGTTTGTTTATGCACATATACAGTTCATTAGGCAGATAATGTTCTTCAACCTATAGACCAATACATACATGTATATCTGTCCTCATTTAGTCCTTACATGTCATCAATGTCATCAAGGTGCAAAGTCATTATGCATTATGCAACCTGTAAGGGTGATGACACTTTTTAGGCAATGTTACCGGGTAACAAGATTGCCAATTCTGTGCGCCCTGATTGGATGATCATGAAAACTTGTCCATATAAAATTGAAATTCCTAAGGAAAATAACAGTGACCCAATATCAATGGAAATGTGCCTGAGCAACAAAGCTAAAGAGCATTACCCAGCAACATTGCTCAAAAAGTTGCCTGTTGTATCATACATGGATACTTAGTGTATATAACCTCGTGTCGATTATTATCCTTTATAACCCTTAAAGGGTGTGATTATTATGTTTAAAGATACTGATGGTAAATAAAGGCTTACATATATACAGTAAGTCTGGAGATGTGGAGATGTGTGCGTATCTCTCAAGGCTTAGGAAACACATAGGAAAGAATCTATATACATACACACTCAATCAGTCACTTTGACTGACAGCCTTGCTATGATGTCATATTTCATATTTGAGTTCTGATTCTGACTGTTTGGCTTGGACACTTGACAGGCCAGCAAGGGGGTATTCTAATTATGTTCTAAAGCGACAAAGATTGGAAGGTTCACTCAAAAAAAAAAAAAACCCTAAGAAGCATCCTTTTCTGACAATAGAAAAAATGCTGCCTGAATTTTATTTATCCAGATTTTGCAGTTCATAGGACAGGTCTCATCCCCAGCCACCAAACCTGAAAGCCTAAAAGAAAAAAGGAAGAAATTGTGAAAAAACAGTGCAAGCCCTGCAACTGAACACCTTCCCATCCCTCACGAATGGCAGCTGGTTGATGTTGATGGCTGACTAGGTGGGTGAGAAGGCCTTTCAACAGCATACCGGTAGCCCTCATGAGGGGCATGGCTGTTAACTTGTCCAGACACATTTATCAAGCGTACAGGACAAGGTCACTGACCGTCTGACCACACAAGCGATCATTATAGCTGCATGGCTTTATCATCTCACTCTGAGAAAGAAATAAAACATAAATAAATAAATTTGAGCCATATTCAGTTTCTCTGTATTTTACGTAACTGGTCAATAAAAGGTTTCATACAGTCAGTCCTCCAGCTTCCTCTTCTGTTCTGAAGACCAACGGAAAGGTCAGAATACAGGGCCTTTTGCGCATGAGTCAGCCTCAAGTAAACTAGAGGATTTTTTTCATTCTCTTAAATAAAATAAATAGATACATAGTTTGCTTCATTTCTATCCACCATAAGAGAGGTCCTTCAGGTCAAACCAAGATGAACACACACCAGATGTACAAGATATGGTAACTCTGAGAGAAGTCTATCCTTGAGTTGCTAAGCCCATATGAGAACAACAGTCCCAGCTGCTCAGACTGGGTTATGTAGGAATGACCTGTTGTTTCTATGCACCAGCATCACCTTCTGCTCACTCGTGTACATGTGATTTGGAGACACCCATATCCAACAAAGTGACCTGTGATCTCGTGCTGTGTCTTTAGCTCTACATTACAGTCAGATGTCTAGGACATCCCTAGTCCACGCAGCCATACCAAAAGAAAGTATGACTTGGAGAGCAACAATAACTCCTACATTACTACTACAACTACTACTGTAACTACTACTAATAACAATAGTAATCATCATCATCATCATCATCATCATCATCATCATCATTCCTTTTCATGAATCCCAAAGTAATGCTAGTGCTTATTGTTTGAAGACACTAAAGAAACTTTTCATCCTCAAATAGAGATTTGTATTGCACAGAGATATTATGGCATAACAAGATTTTGTTGGACTTTTTGAAATAATGTGCACTTATATCTCAGTCACATAAGGGACCGGCTAGTGGACTGGTAGACACACTTGGCTGAACCTTCTCTTTTATCTTTAATGAAAAAATGCAAGGCTGTGGTCCCGGACGTTTGTCTGGCTGAGTCTGGTGGAGAATTGAGAATACAAACTATGGATTGACCTTGTCTACAGACCAACTTCATAGTCACTTTCACTTCTAGCATAATATCACATGACTCAGTCATAGGGAGGACAGCAATTTTCAGGACAGCGCCACTCCTCTGTGACCTGCTGCTGACCTTGAACAAAACCTGTAAAGACCGTGCAAATGGTTTAATTGCACCACTCAGGATTATAAATAAATCACGCTTTTTGGTGCTCATAAGAGTACAATTAAAATGGGAACGTAGTGCATCGTGTTTTTTTGTTTGTTTTTTTTTTAAGTAAAAGGCTCTTACATAAAAGCACAAACTTCAGCCAGACAAGCTTTTCTGGTACAAAAAAATATTTAAAAAACTGGAATTCAAGATTAGGTTACCACTGCAATTGACATTGAAATGCTTTTCAAACCATAGATATTAAGGAAGTTACTATCGGGAGTCTTCATCAGTAGTCTGTACCATTGCCAGGTACAGCAGGTGGCAACAGAATGCTTGTAAGAGGAACACTTCATAGATACTTAACCGCCTACAATACACTCACACACACGCACACACACATGCACACTCACACACACATTCACGCACACACACACGCAAACACTCCAACAGTAAATTTTACTTTATAGATAGAAACCAGATGAAGGTTGCCTTGACATCTTGTACCTGTGTGTGTGTATGAGTGTGTGTGTGTTTGTTTGAACAGTACAGAGGGAGGGAAATGATATTTAACCTAGGTGAATGATGGTGGATCAGTGTGTGTGCTTGTGTGTGTGCGTGTGTTTCCTCCAAGTGCGTCTGCAGGCACAGATGTTGTGTTTAACCACAGCCCACGCTGCCTTGTGCCTCTCTCATTTGCGTGCACATCCACAGCCTGCACCATTAGCATTGCCAGGACAAGCTACTCTGGAGTGCAGCCAAATTCTTCTTCCCTTGTTGTTGTTGGTGTGTGTGTGTGTGTGTGTTTGGAAAGTATCAGGTTCTATCAGGTTGTGCTCTCGATGTTAACCAGCAACAGCAGGAAAAAAGACAACAGACAACACTGAAGTAATATAAACACCTTAAGCCTAAAAAGCCCTACTGATAGGCATGTGCTTTTACCTCTCCCACGAAAGCAAGCAAACTGTTATTCTACATGCAAGGAAGAGTGACAGAATGAGAAGAGAGAAAAGACAAAGTAATGAGAGAGCAGGAAAAAAAGAAAGAAAGGAAAAAGGAAAAATGTATCGGCCTAGTGTAAGAGAATGAGTGCTGTGGGTTTGATGTATGTGACACAATTGACTGATGATTTAAAGAGATTGTGTGTTTTTTACTCAAAAAAGGCAGCCAGAGTCAAGTAGTTTGCCATTGGCCACCCCACACACTCAAACCACACAGTTGACAATGATGCTATCCTCAGGGGTTTTCTTTTTAGGGTGGGCAAGGGTGCTAAATGGATGTCAACTTATTTTGGCCTGTTGTTTGTTTGTGGATGTGTTTAGTTGTTTGTTTTTGTAACCCTGCACGGGGTACTGCTTTTCTATGCTACGCTGACATTTAGTGGTGTCTCATCAGCTGACATGAAATCAGCTTAATAGTGCCATGAAATCATAATCCCTCGGATTTACCAGCTCTCCCTCTCCCTCTGCCAGCACAGTGCAAGAAATTTGAGTTTAAGAGGCAGAAATCTCACCACCGAGCAATGCAGTGTGTGTGGATAAACTGGATACGTTGTTAGTGGAGTCTTTTAAAAGCTGAAGAAATGGGCAAATGAAGAATAATCTGACCTAAGGCTTCTCCAGCTTCATCATGAACCATTCATCAAAAGGTCAAAGCATGGCCTCTTTGATCTTTTCTGTCTCGGCATCAAGAAAGAGAAGATAAATCTACTATGACATGTGGTGAAGGTCAACTTCCTTTCGGTGGAAGGGGGAAAAAAGCGTTAAGAAATGTTTGAAAGGACAAGAGTTATGCCAAAGCATGCACTCGGTGCAAAACAGTTTCTCATTTCGCATTCAGAGTGTCAGTTCCTGAGAGAAAAGTGCACCCAGTCATGTAAGGACAACTTGCTGCCGTCTGGATCCTTAATACCTGCACGCTGATCAAGGTGATGCTCTGGGATGTTTTGACATGCAACTGTGAGACTACAAATCTCATCTGATACCTTTTCATGCCCAAATCAACACGCCTTGTAGTTTTTATCAAATAGGTGTTACACTTGGCATCTGAATCTGCCATTCTGAATCGCAAGTATTTCGTAAAGGTAGCAGCATCTGTGGCTAAATCCCATTGCAGATCCAAATGTCCCAATGCATCAGGGAGATACTGTGTGACAGAAATAGGTCATGGATTGATTGAATAGCAAAAAAATGTAAGGATGTAGTAATGTATGGATGCAATGTAATCATTTTTAAATATAAATTACAAAACATAAATGCTGCAATGTTTATGGTTGCACACAGCATTTCAGAGTCAGATCTACTTCAACCAGGTGTCATAGACCTCACATAGTCCTAGCTTTTTTAAAGGCAAACAGCTCCACAACACAAGAAGAAATAACAGCTAAGCTTAAGCACTCACCTCATAAATGCTTGACTGAATTTTGAGCTTTGTAAGTACTCTTTGTGACCCCTTAAGTGCAAGCTCAAGGCCTTAGACTACTGATTAACAGGAATAATGTCAGATTTGATATTGTACATTTTACGAAGAACCACTTTCACTCCCCTAAGTACCTGCCAGGCTTGTGTTGGTTCCTACCTCTGTGATGTGCCTTTCAAAAACAGCACAGCAAGACTCCTTTTCTGGACAGCCAAACACTTGCCATGTAAAGCAGATTAAAGCATGTTATTATAAAATAAAAAAAGAATTAAAAAACTACAGAGAGAAAGAAGTCAGTTTTCCATGGTTTCCATTTGCACAAACCATGGGTAGAATGTCCTCCCTTTGTGCTGACTTGTTTCACTGGAGGTTATGACTATTTATCTAACCTTTAAAAGGTTTGAGCACAGGGCCAGGAGTCCCTCCACCCCCTTCCCTATATCCTATCTAATGCTGTCGTAATAGAGAGGTGTTGTAGCTCTAAGCCTTAACCTGCAGTTAGCATGCTGCACGCTAACCTAGGCCTAACACTGTGGGTTTGTGATACCCAGAGCCGTTGTTCCCTTCAAAGAAGATTTAGTCTGATTGGTTCCTAATGGGATCAAGAGCAGGGTAAACGTGCTTCTCAACATGTGCATGTGTGTGTGTGTGTGTGTGTGTGTGTGTGTGTGTGTGTGTGTGTGTGTGTGTTTGTAAGTGAGTATGTGTGTGTATGTGTGTGTGCGTATGTGTTTGCGTGCATGCCTGGTTTGTCACCTACAGCTTTGGTTACTCAGCACATTCCTGATTCCAGGTCATGTTAATTGATATGCCTGCCACTTTCTTATTTATTATTTCATCTTACACTTGTATCTTACAAATATATATCACTGAATTGTCTATACAGCTGCATGCATGGACACAGGCTAATTTGCTCTCAATTTACAGATCTTACAAACACCAAAGACAAATAATTTTCAATGCCTAGCTGACATCCCCATAGAGCTGGTAATATTTCCTATTGTATGCCAAGGCATGCCAATACTAGACTGGGGAATCTGATTTGCGTAGCACATTTTTGTACAAAGAAGTCATCTGAGTGCAGAGAAAGATGCCAAGAATAAAAATGAGACCATGAAAAAAAAAATCATATCATGCTGCAAACCACTAGGAAAAAGAGCAGGCCAGTAGATATCGATGGCTGTCCTTGTAAGACCCACTTGGAACACATTCATTAAGGATGTCAGATATGTATTTTCATATTAAGCCACCTAAGTATTAACAAACTAGTAGCAGAATCTAAAAATCAATTTTATGACTGACTTTGAGCCATTGTAAATATCTGAGGATTAATCTGAAATGTGTTGCATGCACACTATCCTTATAAGAACTCTTCTTGCAGCATTTTGCTTGAGCTGTTTTCCAATGAACATTTTCCGGTGAAGTGAAATTCTTCCACACTCTTTGACGGACATTTAAACAGTCACATGTTACAAAATGCTTACTTTTTCAGCACCTTTATCCATTTATTTCGGTGTCTGGTTGGCTACCAATGGAAAAAAAATAATAACAATAATAATAAGTCAGGAAGGAATAAGTTATGATGTAAGCTTGTTGAACAAAACTGTCTCACTCTCTAATCATGACTGAACAAAAGTGTGAAAAAGTGACTGTTTGAAAGTGTTAAAGTTTGATTTCATCTGATCACAAAATGCTGAAGCAAAGCCACCCGGCAATATGTTCAACTTTGTTACAGGTTAATAGACCGGGTGCTCTGAACAGGGTTCTTCAAATAGGGTTTAAATGGTTTTGTGGTGCTTCTTCTTGGCCAAAGTATGACAGACATTTTATGAAGATGAAAAATGTATTTAAAACTGGAGAAATGGGGAAAATATCTGAACTTTAGGTGATACAAGGCTCTGTTAGTTATTTCTTTAATATAGACATCAAGATAAGGTTGAACTACATATACTCAGCATGGGATTTTGACATTTACACTTTAGCTCAGCATTGCCTACCCTGCCAGCAAATCTACTGATCACCTACTCAGTGTTGTATAATTGCAGGAAATACTCTTTTTTTCAGAAATAACTGTGAATGTACATGGACACTCTGAAACCTTATCCAATAAGTAGGCACTCAACAAATACACTGTGCCAGCATACTAGCTAACAGCTCAACGATGCAATCCAAACAGAGAAGAACAATCAACCTCACATAGGCCTGAAAAAATGTGTACGTTTTCTGGTTACTGCTTGTTTGTGACAACTTGTTTGAATCCCATTTCCCCTCCCCCAACCCTTAAGCCCTGAACCCTCAAAGAGTTACAGGAGAAATTTGGTATGAATCAGTCAATCGCCCTGTTCTTCAAGGTTACTGAATGCTGTTCGTAGGAAAAAGTAAAATGTAAAAAAATGTAATAACAAACTGATAACTAATGTTAACTGAATGGGGCATAGCAAAATAAAACTGAAAGTAAGTTACTTGCCGGTTCACTATTTAGTCTATGCTGTTTCAAATTTTATTGTTCTTTTTCCAACAGGGCTATGGGTTGATTCATATCATGTTTCTCTTTAACTGGCATAGATCTGCTTCATAATAGGCTAATTCATGACAGTTAAAGGGAACGTGGCACAAGAAAACAAAACTAGAGCCTCCTTGGACGCATCAATTAGCACTGGATACCATTTTGCTATTAGATGTACATTGTATCCAATTTTCTTGTTCTTATTCTTACCGATAACACTTGGCACCGCAAACCACAGGGCTGATTGGTTAGCTGACTCCAGACAATAGATTTTCTTGAGCGTTCCTGAAGGAACACTGGAATTCAACAGTTGACCTCTTACAGATAGTGAGTGTCTATGCGATGATGAGCTGCACTTGAGTTTGTTATGATAAGACACTTTTATGAGCCAAGCAGATCTGCCAATTGAATTTCTGCAGTAAGTGACACACAGTAGGAGAAGTTTACCCATGTCCCTCGCCACCCTGCCAATCCACCCCTGCCTCTGGCCACAGGCCCAGTTGGCTCAAGAGATGGGCTATTATCCCAAACAGGAGAAAGCTAATCAACAGAAGCTATATGGACCTCTGTAGCATCAGTATGGAAAACTAAGAGGATATATCGGCCCCTGTTGAAAGCACAGTCAGCCACTTGACTCTCATTGTGTCAGTCAAAAGCTAAAGCTGGACTGCAATAATCCACCTATATGACTTTGGTTAGGTAATCCACTGAAGGAAATAGTGTGTGTATGTGTGTGTGTGTGTGTGTGTACACATGTTAAAAGCATTGTATTCCATTTTCAAGTAGATTGGTTGAATGAATTCAAGCCCTCTCCCCTGTGGTTCAGAAGCAACGTGTTCATTGGCTGGAAAAGTGTATGACCTGACTCAAGCCCAATGGACCCAATGGATGTTTCCCCTTTAAAGAGCTGTGCTCAAACACTCAGATTATTACAGTGTTGTGCTCACACTGGGAGGAAAGCTGAAGGACCATGAGAGGAACTCAGTAACTCAGTAACCTTTAAGTCTCCCATGCCCCCACCTACCTTCTGTCTCTCTCCCTCCCTCTTAATCTCACCCCTCCCTGAACTCTCTGCTCTTGCCCTCAGTGACTCTACTGCTGGCACCAATTGGCCTCTGTGCAGATGAGCACAGTTGACAGACCCAACTGGTTTCTCCAGGGCTCCGTTACAGGGACCTGTCCGAAAAAGCCTGGGCATAACTCTCTGCCTGTCAGCAGTGGTTCACATGAGCTGGGATGACTCCCACCATAGACTTGTCAGTCACCCAAACAGAACTTTAGGAGCAGACCAGGAACTGTGTGTGTGTATGTGTTTGTTTGAGGTTACCAAGTGCTGTCTATAGCAAAAAGAATGAGAAAAAAATTATACAACATAGACGGAATAGCAAACTAGTGACATTTTAATCAGTGTCATTAATGAACATTAGCTATTGAATGTGTTGTTTTATATGTGTTACATATACACATGTGTTACATATATTCACTTCTGAACATCTTCTATGCACACTTCAGGTCAGATTATGGGGAAATAGCTTTGCCATGATTCTCAACCTTAAGCGTTACTATAATAGCCTGAGACTACATGACATTTAGTTACAGTGTAACATGGAAAAGTTTTTGTCTTCATAATCCCTAGTACATATGAAAGGTAGCATATTTTATTAGTGGCAATAATTGATCAATTTGGAAATAGAAATGTATAGCATTACAGACTAATGATAACTACACTTACAGAGGTGAAATCACAAAACTTGATTTAAAAGGCTTAGTGCTGAATATTGTCACTGTGGTTTGTTTTCTGCTGAGTGTGTATTGCACAAAAAATGATCAGTGTTCTTTCCATCTGGACTTAGTGCACTTACTGTTCTTTCCTGCACTTAGTGTTGTTTCCATCTGGGAGAATACACGCAGAGGCACTCCATAGCGCCCTCCTGTCCATACAATAGCCATTCAATAAACACAAAGCCACAAAAAAACACTGTAAAAGAAGACTAAACACAGCAACTTCACACAGGACAATCAGGGCACCGTGTACTGCTTCACTGAAAACCACATTTCACCAGGCCTCCCGGGGGACCTCAGCACAACGCTCCCAAGGCTTTTTTCCTTTTTTCCCTTAATGTTTTTTTTTTCTTTCACTGCTTTGTCTCTTGAGGTACAAAGTGGTATTACAATAGCAACAGAGCACAAGCTAGGACTGAATGTTTTGAAGCCACAGTGTGGTTTTCAACTTACAATAACGGCCTCAAAGTTGATCCCATGATAGTAATTACTAATTATAGTGAGCTAGTCAGGCAAGTGGCACCTGGTGTTTCCACTCAGTTTCTCATTTAGCTCCACCACTGGTCAGGAAGCCAGTTTGGTTTGCACCGTCTCTGAGCTTGGACAGGCCAATCAGCGAGCAGAAAGAGGGCTGAAAGCGATAACGTTGAATTCAAACAGTGCGTTCCAGTGCGTAACATTCCGTCACAACCAAACAGTAGCAATTGGTTGAGGCAGAAAGTATCTGCCCACCATGGAGTGAACATATGCTAACAGACAGGTTTCAGATACTTTGCACAAAGTGAAACGATGTGAAAGCATTTGATGCTAGAGGCTAGAGCTACATTGGATATGTAACTAAACTGTAAGTTTTTAAAAGGCTGGTGTACTTTTTCCCAATGTTCACAGTGTTCATGTGTCTGGTGCCAGATTATTTTGAAAGAACACTTTTTTACACACTCAGTGTAGCGTCAACCTTTAACCTTAAACTGATGCCATTCTTATATACAGTTCCTTTAATGTGCTTTAGCAGAAAAAAAAACATGTCTCTAAGGCTGGTAGCTGGTGCCTACTCCACTCCCACTGTTGCTTCTGCTGTAGGGTCTATACCAACAGCACCTCTGCAAGCCGCTACGCTTGCTCCTGTTCTGATGAACCTGATCTCTCTCAGCCTTGTCTTGTGGAGCTTCAGAGGATCTTCAGCCGCCCAGGGCGAAACAGGTGGTAGATAAATCAGCCAAGGTAATAAATTAAACACATCAGAATTGGCTGAATGGAGAGCACAGAGCACACGAGTGAGCAATGAAACATGCTGTGGCCAATCTCTCTCACCCCCCCCCCTGCGGCTGAGAAATGACACAGGCCCTGGCATTGCTTTTTTAATTGGTCTCGCTCTCTCTGTATCACCAAGTATTTCTGGTAATATTTATCAGCAATATCTCCAGGGGCTCAAAGATCATCAGTGTTAACCAGGTTAAATGTTTAATCCTCTGTCATCACTTCTTCTTTTAACTTCAAAGCAGCAGTGATTCTAATTGCGTGCTCAGCTGAAGTCCACTTAAGGACTTAGCTGTAATACGGTAGTTGGTTTACCATGAGCTTGCACGTTCCCACGATACTTTGAGGCCAAGCTCGTCATGTCCTAGTTGCTCCGCACCCATGTCCCATGTATAAAGTACACTTATTTTTTAATGGCAGTGATAAGATTAAAAACGTTTATTTTGCACTCATAGTCTGTCGTCTAGCCAAAGCTGTTGTGTGGATGGAGTAAGATACATTTCCAAATGCAAAATCAAACCTTTTGGCAGAATAAATGTCAGGCAATAAAAACAAAAAGGACTGCAAAAGTACATTAGATAGTGAGCAGACAAAGACAACAAAAAAGCAATAGGGTTTGAAAAAACATCTCAACCTGTTCTCTAGGTCCTCAAGGTCAAAAAATAATCACAAGTAACAACGTTCCTGCACGGATGACTCCCTCTCACCCCAGGCTAACCTCCTGGCATCTGCCGACAGGAGGTTATACCCACTCTTTTAAATCCACCTCCATAATCCCCTGCACTCTCAGATCATTGACTAAAATGTAATTAATGGCATTGCCAAACAGAAATGTTTAACCCTACCCCTGAGTAAATGTCACTCACAAAGGCATCTCTATCTCTCACATACAAACTCTCTCTCTCTCTGTCTTTGTGTATTTCTGTCAGGGGGTTGGTTGTTTGTAGAGAAATTAACAAAGAGCAGGAGATACAACAGCATTTGTCTCAAGTGACAATGTCAGAGGGGCATGTCCTCTTTCTTCAAACAAACACACACACACATACATGAGTCACACGTTGATGTATGACTGTTGTTGCATGTATTAGCCTAAAAGCAAGTAGTGAATTCTGAACCAGAGTGCTGCTCAACAGACTGTGTGTGTGCTGAATTGATGTGTGTGTGTGTGTGTGTGTGGAGTGTTTCCAATCTACCACATGAAAGGAATGATTTCATAACACATTCAGAAATGAGACTTGTAACTCAATTTTGCTCCTACCAAATTTAAGGGTGTGATTGGCTTCACATCTTCTATCCAGGGGGAATTCCAAAATAGCTCCATATATTACCGTTTGACTGCTGCAAGAGGGAGACATAGAGATATAGAGATATACAGGTCACATTTGTTGGATTGGATGGAACACTGGATTTGGATGTGGTTTTACTGTTCACATCATACTATAAAACCTGATGAGGTCTTCTTTTAAAACTTGGCATTTAACAATAGATCAATTACTTTTCAACCCTTATCAATCAAAGGTGTGTTTGCCAGTGTGAAGCCAGATTTATTATAGAACAATACAGTACATCATCATCATCGTCATCATATTCAGCTCAGTCACTGTATTTGAACTCATAACTCACAGCTTTACCTCTGGTGACCAAAAAACAACACCCAAAACTACTTTTGCCCAGCTACAAGACTTATAATAGTATCCTTCAGAAGCTTGACCCATTGGTGGTGGTGGTGGTGGTGTATTGGGGGGTGAGGGGGGGGTGAAGGCAGTATTTCCATTGCCACCAGTATAGCTCTGTAGAAAAAATAACAACCCAGTGACAAATCACTGTTGACAACAAAGCATTCCAAATGTCTTAGGCGCGAGAGCCACTGTGCCTCGCACCGTGGCGAAAAAGGCAGTGGATGTGTATGGCCCTTTGTGCAGACACAGGCCTTTGTGGAGCTGAGAGTGTGGTGGCATTCACCCAAGCCTATTAATCACTCCCCTATCTGTCAAAATCAAGTGTGAACAATTTAACCCCACAGACCTTGTGAGGCATGCTCCACGGTCCTTCCAGGAGACCCAAAGGAGACAGCACAATGCGGATTAATAAATAAACTTGCTTTCCACGACTTGGCTGCCCACGATGACCTGAAAAGCTGTGTTTGTATTCGTCTTTCTTCCTTCTATCATTCATTTTCTCTGCAGATGAAAAAACTGCAGAAACTCACTTAGGAAAATCTCACTGAGGAAAATCAAATATAAGAATCATTAAAAGGCTCTCATATCATGACCCCTGTTTCTGCATACCTCCCCACAAATGCAGTGCTCTGACCTGAGCCACTTCTTCCCTATCAGAGGACCCTGGAGGTCCATGTTAAGCAACACCATTAAAAGGCAATGCTGATCCTGTAATGATGTTCACTGGAGCCATGTCCACTGAGGTCACCGGTCCCATTTCAATTATTCACCAACTGGCAATGATACCTTACCTCTTTTTAAAAACAAAGCCAATTACACATGCACCAAGTGGTCCTTTGGTCACTGAGTATTGTAACCCTATCACCCATAAGCATGCAATTATGTGAAAACGACTCCTGTTTTGGCGCTTACAGGGGATCATTCATTCCATGGCAAGGTGCATGGGGACTTGGGTGGGCTTTTAAAAACTTATATACTTACTATATTTATATTATTCTGTGGTTTTCAATTTAAGTTGCATTAGTCTGACAATGTCTAAATTTAGCCCTGTAGCCTATATTAGAACATCAGTCGCAGGAGTAAAATAAGCTCAAAATGCATGTTATCAGTGGTTTGGGGTCTAGTTGCTTTGGCAGCATTTATCAATGTAGTCTTTTTGCAATGCCTTAAAGTAGGCTACACTACTCTAGATCTTCATAAGATTTTAAACATGTACTCGGCCTATTGCAAGATAATGCATACTCACCAACATCAGGATGTTGGAAGGTATGGATTATTTTTATTTTATTATTTGGCATTTAATAAACTTTGGCATTTAAAATAAACTCTGACATTTTCCAGAGCTGTCTCAGTCTGCCTCAATTATGTTACAATAATTTATAATATAATAATATATAGGCCTATCCCAGTTAGAGTGGCAATAGCTTACATCAGCACTATGCCTGTAGGCTAAACATATAGGATTCTCTTACATTCACAACGATAGTTACATGAACGATATCCTATATTTTTGTCATTATAACCTAGGCCTACATGTTCTTAAAAGTGCACACCAGCATTTGGTCAATCACGCTGGGTAACCATACGTTTATTAAACGAACAAGATATGATTTAACTGTTGGACTGGGAATAATAACTCGCTGTTTTCTGATGAGGCTTTCCCCTCTTTCGATTTGACGTGAGGTAGTGTCACTCAATTTTATTCGCCTTGCAGGAGAGACGGAGAGGAGGAGCATGAGGGGGAAAAAACAAAAACAATCCGTGCTGGACGCCATCTTGAATCCAAGCAATGCGCTGAATGAGGAGGATACTGTTGGAAACAAGTGTTGTTGCCATTGCTGTTCAAGGAGACTCGCGACAGGACAGCAAGTTGGCAGCGAGGTGCTGTTGAACGTTTGAACGAATCTTTACGGGCCAATCGTCTGCTGCTCTGTTGAAGCCATTGTCGAGGTCCTTACTGTCCCACGTTGGGCTATCGGAAGACTGTTTCGGACGTGACAACTGGATCGAGACCTGCCAAGCCAAACTGGATGGGTAAAGACAGCTAGCTCCCTGGCTAACTACCTTCCGCTAGTCTGCTGCTAGCTACAACCATCACTACTCCGGCGAGTCGGACAGCGCTCCTGTCAGGAAACCGAATTCAGCTGTCAAGAGAGAAACGCTCTGGAATTCATTCAATTCATGTTGAAGGATCATTTGGCTAGGATTTTCCTTTCTAACCATTCTGTGTATATTCCTTTGAGAACCATTACGTTACAAATTTTGGACAGTTGTAAGTTAATGGCTATAACGAAGTGGAAATAATAGGAACGAATGGATCATTTGAGTTAACTATTCGGTTAACCAAAAACGGTGTGGTCTATGCGTTGTCATAACTCCATTCATGGGAAATCGAATTATGGAGTTGTCTGTCAAGATAAAGAAGTTCAATATGCATGCGAGAACCTCGGACTGACTGACTCGTATTTGATGTTCTTCAGTCATCGTATTTTCTTTGCTGGGAATAACTGCTCAACAGTCCTTTTGAAATTGATTGGACTAACTTACTGAACAACGTTTTCATACGATAGAAGCAAAAGGCACATCTTCCTATCTTATTCCCATATAATTCACAATGGTTTGGACCCAGGTAAACGGACGGACAGGCAGCCGTGGGTTTGCTAGTAGTTGCGTCTACGCGTAAAAGCAGGCTGCAGTAAGCGGACAGTAGCATCGGTGTATGAGGACATGTAATTGGAAAAAAGGCCTATGCAATATCAACATATACCTTCATTTGTAAAATTCTTCTCTGGAAATGGTCAAGACCTTGCACTTTTTATTGTGTTTCTTTACAAGATAGCCACGGTCCGCAGTGACATGGTTGTCCCATACAGTACAGTAAACATCGTATCGTCGAGAGGGCCTGTTTCGATACCATCCACAATTCGGCACGCGCCTTATGACTATTATCAGGCGATATTGGCGTGAATCTAGACAAGAGCTCACAAAAAGAGGTGGATATTTCAACCGTTTCTGAAATACCAATCCATGTAAAGCGACGGCGACTGTGAGAAAAATCTTCAGTGCAAGGACAGGAGGATCACCCTGACGTGACTGTAAGGATTTTTTATCTGAGGGGTCGACCGGGGAGCGAAAATGGGAGCAGCTACGAAATTGGCATTCGCAGTTTTTCTCATCTCCTGTTCTTCAGGTGGGTGCAAATATGTAAATACACTCATCGATCTGTCTTTAGAGAACAGACTTTTATAGGCTATTTGCCGTAATGTATAGAGCGTCAACCAGGCATACCCCCACCCCATCACCATCGCCCACATCTAGCTATTAAGCTCATATTTAGTGCCCATGATGGAGGCGATCGAAGATTGGTTGTTGGACTAAGCGGATTGTCTGGCGTTTATCCAAATGAGCTGGTCACAACGCTAACCCAATATGTAATAGAAAGCCTCGCGTGTTACGGGATGGTTTCTCCGCTTTCATTTGGAAAATCTAACCATTATGTTCTGTGAGTGCTGGCCGCCTTTAAGTAACATCGCGAGGTAATCCTGAGTGCCGAGGGCAGCTCACTGTAAATGAACTCTTTTAGGTCGTTCAGGCGATGGCAAGCACTCTGGATTACACAATCGGAGAGCTGCAATTATTTGTCCGTGAAACATAACAATGATTTACATTTTAAAGTGTAAAACACTTATCTGTCTGACACCAGTAGAGCTAAGAGATATAGCATTAATTTACGCGAGCATTCCACAATTAGTTTGCTACCCCACGGGGATTTGAGAATCCGATTATGAGATTGAAAAGAATGATGGTATTTAAAGTGCACCCAGTAAGGAAATTGTATGATTGCATCGTAGTACTGTATATGTTCCCATATTGCATCACTGAGCTCTACTCGCTGCTGGAGTAACACCCTTAACCGACCTGGTTACGCAGTTTACCATGCGTAACCAAACCTCTGAAAGCTACGGTACAGCTTCCAGCCGGCCTTTCTGTGCTACAAACATTTCGACTGGTTTCGTTACACGGTTACAGTGGTCCATATTTTCTTCATAATGGTTGCATAAACACGTGTTCTTTCAATTTGCATGCTAGTCGTTTGAGCGTAGAAGGTGAGGTTGTCAACCTCAAATGGCAAGCCTACTCAAATGGGGCAATTTCAGCCAAGTTAACGCGGCATGCCATCTGAAGCTTTAGGCTGCTTACAGTTTGAGTAACAATGCATCTGTTTCTTCCTCTTTGATCGATGGATAAAAGGCAGCTGCAGTATTGGAAGAGAAGTTGTGTTCAACACACATATTGAGGAAAGGCACATCAGTTACCCTTTGCTGGTAAACAAGGCTCGAACTGAGGCATGCTGGTTGGTTGTTTTAAGACACTGGAGGTCCCTGGGCCTCAGCTGCCAGTGCACAGGCAGTAAAAGTGTCTCTCTTTCTGTTCTAAAGCCATGACAGAGAGAGAGAGAGAGAGAGTTCTGGATTTGGGTGTGTGCCCAGAGCAAGGTTATTTACACTGTCTCTTATCAGATGGAGTCCAGGCAAAGATTAGCAGTGTTGCTAATCAGTGTTGCAGGGGGCAGGGATGGTTTGTGATAGTGTGCATTGATGTTAACACAGTTTTTATTGTGTTTTTTGAGGTGTCTGCGTGTTTGGATTGTCATCATTTAGGCTTATGCTATGTTTTTCCTAATACCACCTCATAAAATGTGTGACATCACATTCACAATTTAACCTGTGCATAAGTGTGCACTGTGTGTGCACCTGTGCACTAGCTCCCCAATAATCTTGTACTGAAAAGGGTGGAGTTTGCAGGGGAAGTGATGTTGGAAAAACATGTTTACACATCTTGGCAGGTGTTCAGAGAAGATGACAAATACATTGGGAAAACAAATCTCAGTGTCTGAAGAGAAGCTTTGGCCCTTATTAAATGACCATTGTCCTATTGGGATGTTGCAGTCATCATGATTCATGCAATTTAAGGCTTCGAGGGCTTAGAGCTTAGGGGGGACATTTTGATTTATCCCTAGTGGCCAGTGACAGCACAGGCGCAGTTGTAGTATTGAGGCTGTTGTGGTCCAAAGGTCTGTGTTCAGGATCGGTCTGTAGAACACCTCTTCTGCGTTGTCATAAGTTGAGCACTAGAGGCTTACTGAACCGTGTAAAATGGGACGAGTTTGTGCTGTTACGTAAGGTGTCTGTCTTTATTTTTGTTTGGCTCATGGTTCAGGCAGGCTGATGATGTTCGACATTTGTGTTGTCTAGTGCTAACAACACTAGTGTTTCTTCTTATTTTTCAATTATTTTATTCTTATTCATGCCTGACGTAACATCTTAAACGATGAGATTTGAGGCTGTCGGGATTTACAAAGTGTGATTGGATTCCAGGCTCTCTTAAGTCAGATTCAGACAGCCTATATGTTCTTAACGTGCTGAGCAGCGAGCGACTGCATGTTGTGGCACAGAGGCTTTCTGCTGACTCGCCCAAAGAAGACGAGACGAGACGAGACAGATCTGGAAATAATGCAGTGTCCTCACTTCAGAAAGAAGTTGCTTCAATAATCCCCATAGCACCAGTCAATCGCACACATTACTGAAGAGGAAAAAAAAAAGATGGCTGTAGGCAGCAACAGAAATTGGCTGTACAGGGAGAAGACGTAATATATAAGCCTGTAATATACAGTATTTAATAAGTATGTTGAGTCTGGTCAGAGACGGTTTAATAATAGGAGATCAAATAAAAAGTTCTTTCTCGCATTGTTGGTCACGGTATTATAGATGGCTTTTGTTTACTATCTCAGTCACCATGGTGGCACCATGGAAAATCACTGTTTCAAATGTCTTTTTTAGTATTATTTGAGTGGTCTACGAGGAGTTATTGACACGCAATACACTTTTTTTCAATGTTCCGTCGATCTGGAGTTATGGTTATCTCCTCATTCATTAACATAGGGCCTGGTCTTATTATTCCCAAATGGCTGCCCAAAGGCATTAGTACCAAGATAGCTGCCAAGTGAAGGGACTTCAACTTTGGAGTAGCCTAAACAGTCACCCATATCTAGGTATGCTGTTTGTTTCACTTTACTGTAAAAGAGATTGAGATGATGAGGCACAGCCATATAAATGTACATTGGACTTGATTCTCTTTGATGCTAACATGGCGTTACACAGTTAGTACACTTCAGAGTCTCATACTAAAATGAGATTAGCAGGCGCATTTACTGCACGCAAGGTGGTCCTTAATGGCTGTTGTCGGGGCCAATTAGATTGTGACTCCCCTTACTTGCACTGTGCTTGGTGGCCAGCTGGCAAACATATGCGAGGGCTCAGGGTAGGTAGGGATAAGACCTCAATGAAAAGCGCTAGCTAGTGGCGCATAGCTGCTGGGTTGGTGGCCTGCTGGGTTGTTAGCATGCCCGAGTCTTCATAGATGAGACTATGGTGTGCTTCTGTGTGCTGCCATTCTCAGTTTGCTCTGCTCCGTGGGAAAACACTCTGTTGCCCCGTAATCACATCAATTCCTCAACTGGAAACAGTAGTGATTTTGTGTGGGTAGTGATTTTGTGTCTCTGTGTGTGTATGTGTGTGGGAGAGAGAGAGAGAGTGGCTGAGTCTATGTGTGTATCTATCTATGTCTCATTCATACAGACACAAGCATCTTTCACACACCCAGCGTGTGTGTGTGTTCGCGTGTATAGTGCGTATTAGTATTGTTGTGGCTGAAATAGGTTAATCATTTTGATGAGGTGGAATTGGCAACCAGGAGCGGAGGGGCAGGTCCCTCATCACCAGCCAATTACCAGTTCAGCATGTCTTAATTACAACGAGACCGCTCACTCTCACACCGTAACCACACATGCTCACCCTATGTTTTAGAGGCTGGAACGCCCTTCTCGTCACATCACCTCACAGAAGAACTATGGGGAGGGGATAAAAAACAACAACAGTACACCAAGGAGGGTCTCTCATTGTTATTCCTTGTTCTCATCCTCCCCTGCTCTCAAGTGCCTCACTGAATGTGTCAGTGTCTCTCCTATGTAGCTGAATACACTTGATCCAGCTTCTGTTGAGCATTTGTACATACTTTGATTTCAGCCTGGTATGTGAAGAGCAGGTTGCAGATTGAATATTGATACCGTAGCCCTTTCAGAAATTCATCATGTCAGTGTCATCAGACAGACGGACAACTGGATACAGGTCCAAAGAAACAACAATAACGATCCACCATGCCAAAACACGTCAGCATAATGACATATTTGATATGCTGCTGCATGTACATGTCGGCATTGCACAACAGCAGAAGCACACACACACACACACACAAACGTAGGGCCAAGAAGTTGCTTCTCATCTGTAGAGATGCAGTTCATTCCTCCCACAGTTTCTCATAGGAAGTGACACCTCAGTGTAACAATGCATACCCTACCTCCACCCCACCCAAACCACCCCCCCCCCCCCCCCCTCCGCATCCCCAACCATTTTCCACAGGCTCAGGGAAATGGGCCAAAGGTACAAGCACTGCCTTGATCCTCCTTAAGTCAAGCTAAGAGGTTAGCCAGACACATGCCGAGGTTAGCGTCTCCACAGACCACTTTAATCCACTCCCAATCCATCCAGCTCGATTTTCGGCCCCTGTGGTGAAGCCCCCGGCCAGGGATATGACTCCCCCCCACCCCACACACAACCTCCAGCATTTCCCTCTGTTTCACCCTGCTCCTCTCCGCTCCACTTCTGTCCTCTTTGCTGCTTTCCTCTGTTCTTCTTCTCCTCTCCCCTCATCTCTGATTCTTGGCTGGAGATTGCTGTTGAGATTTTTGGTATTGTTGGTATTGTCATTAGGGGAAACAACCTGTCCGAGGTGAGCGGCCTGAGGTAGAATGTGTGTGTGTGTGTGTGTATGCATGCGTGTGTCTCTGTCTGTCTCTGTGCTTGTGTGTGAGGGAGAGAATCCCTTTTTGGAAACTGTGGAGCTCTAGAGTCATTTTTAGTGAACTCATCCCTACTTTATCAGCTTAGCTTGGGGAAGACCAATTAGTTACTCTGAAGTGCCAGAAGTGATTCAGTGTGAATAGATTTGTGTTCCCATCATGTTGCATGACCTGATTGGGATAGTATGCATGCGGTGTTCACCTAGGAGACTGTCAGGCCTAGCCCTTTCATTTTTTAGAAATGATGTGGAGCACAGGAAACAATTTGACTCCCAGGACACACACACATACCCTCACACACAAAAACATGAAAATGTGCACACAATCTTTTATATCTATTTCACGCACACACACATACACACACACACCAATTTAGGAACTTAGAACGCAATATTGTTTTTGTCTGCTTATTTAGTTCCACTTCCTGCTCCTTTATGAAGGCTATTATGCACAACGTCGGTGTCCTTTTAGGGTCCCAAGATCCCTCAGGAGCCAGAGCCCCTACATTCCTTTCTGTGATGTCATCACACGGGGCCAGCAACTCCGAACATAAATGCACACATGGACACGCACATGGACACACACAAGCACACACACGTACATATAGCCTACACACACAGAAACACAAACACACATACTATTGGGAAGACACACACAGAAATTCACAGGGAGGCAAACACATGGACACACACAAATATGCACACACAGGAACACAAACACAGACACACACATTCCTAAGTTGTGCCTGCAGTGTCGCACTCTGTCCAGAACATAGTTGCTGGGAGCATGTGATTGAGGAGGACAGATGTGGAGCACTCCCCTCTTTTGTTTTTCTACCCTCTCTCTGTCTTTTCTTCCAATCTCCCTTTTCTTCCCTGTTTTTCCTTTCCTCTGTCTATCGTTCTTTCTCCCATCCTTGGCTCCAGCCTGTCCAGCGGCCGTGTTGTGGGACTGCTGTTTTCCTTATGGGAAAATTCGAATTAGAGACAGAGTAAATGAGTGGGGTATAACGTGTGTGTGTGCGTGCGCGTGCACACGAGAGGGAGAGATGGAGTGAGGGAGAAAGAGAGAGAGAGAGAGAGAAGGAGAATGAATGAGTGAGGGACAGAGAGAGAGGGATTTTTATTAGACAATGGACTTATTATCAGGACAGGCAGCCAGGGGCTGTAACCATGCCATGGCCTTTTCACGCTCTGTGGGAAAATAGCGGGAAGCGTGGTGAGCCGAGAAGAGAGGGAGGAGTGCTCTGGGTCTGGTGTAATGGCAGGGGTTTTCTCACGAGCACAAGGCAAGCTGAGAGGGGAGAAGAGCAGAGAGAATTGGGTGGATTGTGGGGATGTGTTCAAAACATGGGCCATTTCTCAATAACCGTTCTTTATCTGTACTTGCGTTCCTGTGAACTTGTTAAACTTGTTAAATTCAAGAAATATCCCACCTATTTGTTTCACACTGACCAACACGGGGTTGGGTGTCCGCTCGACCCACCAAGTGACCTGCCTTGAACCCTAGTATCAAAGCCAAGGTATGTTCAGTGTTGAAGGTAAGCCAAATCCAACCTGGTGTTAGCTGGGTGACAACCATTATCAGTGCAACCTTCCATTTAAAAATGTTTTGTTGATAAGGTGTAGTCATGTCAGTGTCATGCTAACTGTTGTTTGATAGTTTTCTTAGGCTACTGAGGGCTTTACAGTTGCATTGGCTACCACTGGCAAGTTTGTTGTTTGGAGACTACCTTAAAAAACACAAATGAACATTCACGTCATGGGATACTGGCAATAAGTGCATGTCCAATATTGTACAGCTAGCACACTTAACGTTAGCATCGTTTTGGTAACACCATCTGCACTAGACAATAAAAAATAGCTAAATGGTACCTTATAGGTCCAGCTTTATTGATAATGCACATCCATCTTAAGTCCACCATTACCAGTATTTCAGTCATATAGGCATAGGCTACAGACCAGCAGATTGCTAAGCTAAGAGATTTGAGGCGTATTGAATCAGTAGGGCTCTGCAAAGCTTCCTCTGTTCGCTACCCTGCGCAACTCTCCAAACTCCTCTCTCAACACGCGAACCCGACGTTAGGCAGATAATACAGCTTGCTTTCACACTGCTCGACCCATGATTAACTCAGCCCCCGGAATGTAGTGGGTTCCAGTGTGAAAAGGCCCGGTGACTTCTGATGACCTGAGGAGCAACCACCCCATAATGCACTTCGGCACCTTTGTAAACTGAACTTTTATTAAAAAAATTAAACACGGCGGAGCTAAACGCAAATATGACTATGTCTGTCTTAAACTAATAACTTCAGAGTTTATGACATATTTTGAAAAATGAGACGAGACTGATTGTTAAATCTGAAAGCACAGGTTTTGTAACTAGAAAATACATCTGTAGTGATCCTATATAATGCATCTTCCAGCCACCTACTTGCGTTAGCAAGTTAACTACCGACGAAGTATTGTTATGAGTTGAACTAGCAACGCATATTGGTGGCAAGCGTAACCTGCTTTTGCCCTCTGGCTTTTGCAGCTAATGTGACAGTAGAGCCCTTATTAAAAATTCTCTTGTGACGGTGAGAAAGGGGCAATGGCAGCGATAACAGCGTCCGCCAAGGAACAAGCACATAATTGTTTATTTTTAACAATGATTTAACAATATCAAAATGGTGGTGAGAAAGGTGAACTGAAAAATTCGGGCGTAAGTAGATAACACCCAAGTAAGAAAGTTTTTACTCCCATTCTCAACTTCTCATGTTTGAACTCACAAATATAGGAATCTGTTAACCCTTTTTTGTATTGAGAAACACCCATTGCCATCACCATGATCTACCCTATTGTGATGTACTTCCTGTACTCCAGAGCTTTTTGCTGTTTCGATTTCTGTGGGCCTGAAATTTCTATGACTGTATAAAAGTTATAAAGTCTCTGTATAAAAATTATAAAGAGAAGCTGGTAGTTAAGGAGATGAGTAGAGAGAGAACGTGGAAGGAAGTGGACAGTAGCGAGGGAGAAGATGACACGGAGAGGGGAGGAGTGCACTCTGTTTGTGTCTTAGTTGGAATTCTCTCAAGTGCAGCGGTGGTCAGTGAGCGTGTCAGGAACCAGTGATGCCCCGCTGATGCCAATCTGCAGCTGTCCCCTGCCTGTGCCAGGGAAAGTGGCCGATGAAGTATCAGCTGGAATTATACGTTTAGGCTGCTAATTAGGCTGCTAATGTCGTCCAGAAACCAGCATTAATCACATGAAAAAGAAATCACCTACCTCAGATGTTACCCTCTTGACTCTGTGCGCTTGTATGTTTTGCAGGCAGTCAACATTGTTGTTGTGACATTTTATCTAGAGAAAAATGGTCAACTACTTCACAGGTTACTCTCACAGTCACAGTAAGGGTCCTTGGTTATATAACTAGCAAAAGTGCATAGTCTGAGGTTTAGTCAAAGTTGCTTGAATAACTTGGCAAATCTTCAATCAGTTTGTTAATTTAATAACATGAAATAAGGTCCTACGTGTAAACATAATTAGGCAGCTCCCATATGGCCATGGTACCTTTTTTTGGAATGAGAAACTATATTCATGGTCTGACTGCAGTTGTTGTATCTTTTTAAAATTTGGGCCCAAGGCTTGAAAATTCAAATGTTGTGAATAGACTTTGTCACATCAGTGACCCTTTACTTCTTCTTTGCGTCTTCAGCACCAAAAACATTTTCAGTAAAACTTAGCTGAGAGCCTTGGGGTTCTTGTCAGAGAATAAGGCAGAATTTGTGTTTCTGTAGCTGAGCTGGAGCAGAAGGGCACATCAAAAAGGTCATAATAATCAGTCTTAAGTTATCGTGATTTCACAGACACCACCACCTCTACAACTCTACCTGTACTTTACCACACTGAAAAAAATCCGCTGAATGAATCTAAATGAATTAAAGCCAATGCATTGTGTACAGATATAGAAGGAACCAATGCAATTTAAGCTGTTAACATACCATAAAAGGGAGACCTGATGTGAATGGTGTGTGTGTTTGTGTGTGTTGTCATGCTAACATGCTTATAGCATGCATTGGGAGAGCAAAAAGACAAGATATTAAACTGAATCTTAGTCACAAAGTGCAGAGAGGAAAAGTATCTCTGAACAAAGCAATCTCCTTTTCCCCAGATATCTCTACTGCTGAAAATGAACATGAAAGCATTATACTGGATCCCTCAGCAGTTTTCTTTGGCTTATATTGATCGCCAGGCCAATATCTCTCTTGATCCATTGAGACAATCATCCATCCATCCGTCCACCCATCCATCCATCCATCCATACATCCATCTTTCCTGCTAATATTCTCCCCTTCCCTAGGTCCAAGTATTCTTGCCAAGAACACTTGGAGTGGTTCTTTGTTTCAGAGAAGAGCTTCCGTTCTCTCCTAGGGTGCTTGAATCATCAGCTGCTCAGTTTGTCTCTCCCGAAAGTTCTTTTAAAAAGTGTGGAGAGAGAGAAGAAGAAGAAGAAGAAACTGAAATTTTTTTTGGTAATTTGCTATGGATGGGGCTATTGTAGCTACGCTAAAGCTGAAATCCCTTTGCATCTGTCCTGAATTTTAAGCAGCGCACGACTGTTAGCAGCCCCCCCTACCCTACCAAACCCCAGTACACACACACACATACACACACACACACACACACACTCCAATCCTTTCCCCACTCCACTTCAACTAAAGGGGTCCCCCTAAACAGCACAATTAAAATGTGAATTAGGTTATTACTTGGGGTAATCCAAACACATTTAAACACAATGCCTTACTTAAATGGGCCTCTTCAGCCTTACAGACAACACTTGAGTGAGAGGAGAGGAGAGACAAGCAGACCAGGCGAGGCAAGGAGAGGCTTTTGTTGCGCCTCTCCATTGTGGTTTTGAATGCCTGTATGAATACTCAAAGCTGCCTCAGTGTCGATTCCCGCTGCCAAGTGTAGTTTACTACCAGCCGTCCAGTTCAGCTGGATACAAGCAGAAGCATGTGTATGTTTTTGTGTTTGGGCTGCAGTAAAGGTCTTTTCCTGTGCGTTGGACTTTCCAAGAGGTTGCAGGTAGCATGCTCAGCCTTGTTGTTAGAGTTGTCTTTTTCAGTTTGATATCTTTCTGCTGCCAGTGCAGTTTTCCTGGGTGTGAAGCTGCTCTCGTTTGGTATAACTTTTTTTGGGCAGATTGGCCTAGTTACTTGTTTTTGTCTTATTGGGTCTGCTGTAAGACTCCCTCGTCATCGTCTTCTTCTCCTTCTGTTTCTTGTTCTCTGCTAGGGTTTACCAAGCCAGGCTCCCACAGGATGCACTACAAACCCAAAACTGGCCCACTAATGAAAGGCTTGAGTGGCAGAATCCCCCCTTTCACCTGCCTGCATCAGGCACACTCTAAACACTGGAGTGTAGATGACCATATCGAGTCCTCGGTTAACATCAGCCCTTTCAAGCTTAATCAGCTCTGGGCATCTTGTTTGCTGCTTCACAATTATCATAGCACCATAGGATGTTAGTTTATGGCGTTTAATCCACGTTACCATTGGCTATTGTCTGAGATTCATTTTTACATTTTTTTTTAAATAATTCTGGGCCTCCTTCCAGCTCTGTTTTTGTTTTGTTTTCTGGTATGAGAGAACAACAGAGTTGTTCTAGAGCGTCATTCCAAAAAGAGCAAAAGTGACTCCAGGTGCCGACAACAAAGCAGAGGTATCATGTTGCCAAGGAGACGCACCAAAATCTTCTTCTTCTTCTTCAAGCCCCGCCTTCTTTGCCTGTTTTCTCCTTATTTTGCCTCCTTCCTCTTTGCATTGCCACAAATCCCCCTGCCGTACGCCATAGAGACCTTTAGTCTTCAGGAGCCCCCAAAGCAAGTGGGTCTAAGTGTGATTAATGCATCCTGCAGATGTTGTTTTATATGCTTCAGGGGCTTCCTGAAAACAGACTGCCGTCTAGACAGGCTGGCTACATGGCTCTCACTCACACACACTCTCTCTCTCTCCCTTGTTCTTGTTGTGCTTCTTCTTGATTAAAAGTTGTTGTTGCACATTTATCAGTTTCTTCGTGTTCTCCCAAGGTTCTCTCAGATATTTTCTTTTTTTTTCGTTTTTTAAATTTTCCAACTCCTTGTTTTTTTCTCATGCTTTTGAAAGGTTTTGCCATGCTTTATGGTTGACGTCATTGTCATTTTTGTATTTTTTCTGCCTCTTTGTCTGCTTCAGCCCTGTTCCTGTAGCAGTGTTGAGAGACATGTCTGGGAGCCTTTCGCCTTGTTGTTTGAGGCGAGAGCGGAATGTGTGGAGTGTAGTGAGGTGGCTCTGGTAGTGCTTTTAAATCCTTCACAGAAAGTCAGCCCCTGTATGCAAGACACACACACACACAAACACACACACACACTGATGTTGTGAAGTTAAAGTGCTTGTCGCTTTAATGGATGGCATGAGGTCACATATATGGGTCACAGGGTCAAAGGTTCACTTCTCAGCGCGCCTGCCGTATGCCACTCTCTCTCTACAGCCATCGTGTAAGTGTGTGCTAGACCACGCAGCTGACGTCACGGCTGGATCCTGTCTGGTCAGACTGGGGTCTTGTTATGGTGACCTACATTAGTGAGTTCCTTTGAAATACCACAAGAGACCCTGCTGCTGACTCTGGGTCGCCTTGAGAGCTGATGTGAAAAGGTTCATCCTTGAATCCTTATTGTGAACACTGGATGAAATTAGAGGTGAACAACCAATTAGAAATAAGGAGCAACTAATTAACAACCAATTGAATAAGGAGATTCTGTCTAAGAGCTGATGTTAAAGGGTTTGTCCTGGAGTCTTCCAGGTGAAGGGCTTATATTGAAGGTCTACAGGCTTGGTTGTTAAAGGTTGTTAAAGGGCTGAGAAAGTGTATTGCACAAGTCACGCACAAGTTAACTTATGTACTAGGTTTTTTTAGACAGGGCTGTGGTAGAATGCTGGAATGTTGTGGTAGAATGCTGGAAGTGTAAGCACTAAACAGAGAGGTAAAGAGCCTTAAGGAGAAATGTGCTGAATTTGACCAAAAAAAAATGTAGAGGAATATGATTGAGGACTTTCTATTTTAGAATGTGTGTGCATATGTGTATGTCTGACTTTCCTGATCCATTCACCTCTGCAATGAACTACAGCTATTGGACTGGTGGAGATAAACAGCAGCTGTAGTAGCACTCTTTCTCATTTAAAATATTTTTTTTTACAAGGTTTCTCTTCGATTTGGAGAGGATTTGCCCTAGACTGTCAAGTCTTACGTGTTTGTGTGTGTAAATCCGTCTGTCCCCTCAAGCTGAGAGCTGTATTGCTAGCACTCATAGTGTATTTTTTAGCTCTTTTGCAGTTCTTTTGTACTGCAGCTCTGTCACTCACTACACTCCCAATGCTTCTCCCTTTTATTTTTTTTTTGGTAATGTATTCCTGCTGTCCTGAGTTGCCCCACAAAAAAAGGCTGGTATTTTCTCTCTCTGTATTCAGGCAGCCTGATTGTTAAGAGCACACACTACGGCAGATTAGTCTAAGTCACCAACCCTTCCCACCGAGACACAGTTTCTTCCAGTGAAACATTGCACACTTGTGCAGAAGACAAGTTATGAGCTCACTTCTTTTTTGTTGTTTTTCTCACACTGTTTGCACACACCACTTGTAGAGCAAGCCAGGTCTCTTAGCTTTAGTAACTGATTTACCCCAGGCCAATATCTGATCTCAGATTTTGGCTGATTTGTTCTGATTTCTGGGTTCGATGGCACTGTTTATCAACACATATGGCTGAGTGCACCCCCTGCACCCCCTCTTCTTCATAAATTGACCCGCGGTACCTAACAGAGCAATCTTGCTCAGTGCTCAATACCTTCAGCTCGGCCCTCTTGAGATGCACACTTGGCCCCTGACGACCTATACTTGCGCCAGTTCTCAGTGATGCTGGGCCCCACACCACATTTTTCCCCACTCCACCCAGTCCAGCCAGGCCCAGCCAGCCCATTTCAGGCTGGATTCGCTGGCTTGGCCCCTGACTCTATAGACCCCTGTGTGTTCAGAGCAGCTGGACGCAGCCGGTGTAATTAGCCTGGAGTCAGGATGGAGCCATGGGACATTCCAGTGTGGATTAACAGGATGAGATCCGGCCTCCACTGCTGATGAGGCTACAGCCCTGCTGAAGGGTTTGTTGTTTGCTGCGGCTTGGAGCTGAAAGGAAAAGAAAGAGAGGGAGGGTAAGAAAGAGAAAGAAAGAGTGTGTGCCACTGAGATGGAGAAAGATGGAGTTGGGAGAAGCGTGAGAGAAAGAAGAGATGTGAAGACGTGATTAGTAGAATGGAAGATGGAGAGAGTGAAGAAAGAGAGTGAGAAAGAGAAAGAAATGTACAGACAGAGAATGAGAGTGGACTTCTTTGTGCACACTGCGTGTCCGCCTCCAGCACCCCTGGGGGCAGTCCTGTGCGCTAGCTATCTGATGAACGCAGAGGTAATTTTCCAGAAACTTCTGTACCTGACATCCAGGCTTGTCCTGACGGCACAGCAGGGAGAAAATCAAAAGCAGTTTGTGCAGAAACTCTGAGGTCTGCCAAGAACATCACAGGCAAAGACACTGGTGCTCTGTAAGCACTGGGTGGGCCGTGTGTTAAAGCCACCTCACCCCAACTCCACTTCTCCTTTGCATAAATTCAATTCCAAAGTACTCGTCAGGTCAGGTGTAGTTTCTGTATTTCCCTTGGTATCTTTGCCTCATGTCCATGTAAGAGATGTAGTCTTTACAGGTAAAAATAGGGAGGACCCTGAATGGCGTTGTCACCAAGAGACCGAGCTAGCCAGCTCCTGTGTCCAGCAAAACGTACCAGCAGCTGTGCCAAGTCCCAAGTGCAGGTTCAGCTATGCCTGGGCTCCAACTCCGCACCAGAAGGGTCACCAGTCTATTAGCGTCCTGCATTGAATTACACAATCAGCTCCACCTGTAAAGCCAGGGTGCCCCAATCCCTGATTAGAGCTCCTGTCGGTGTGCTTTGATGCTTTATTTGATTCCCGCTACATGATCAGGGCTGGCTAGATGGGGAGCCAATTGCTGCCATCCCATAATAACTTATGAACTGCGCTTGTTTTCTGCCTCTGCAGGATTGCTCAGAAAGGAAAGCTACTGCATCTATCCTAGCAGCTTAAAAAGATAAAAAGACAAACGGTGCTTTATATTTTTAAGCTGCTAGAATAGTTGTATTAGCTTTCTTTTCTGAACAGTCCCGCAGAGAGGCAGAAGACAAGTTATAAGCTTACACTGGTATGCATGTGTTTGTGCCTCAGAGAAACAGACTGTAAGAGAGAGAGAGAGTGAGTGAGTGAGTGTGTGTGTGTGTGTGTGTGTGTGTGTGTGTGTGTGTGTGTGTGTGTGTGTGTGTGTGTGATTGAGAGCAAGTGAATGTGTGTGTATGTGTGTGTGATGGGGGGCGAGTAGCAGGCGGACTGGGGAGCGTTCCAGGGCCAGTGGTGCGTCACAGCTTGGGCTCTGTTTTGAGAACGGGCTCCTGGAAGCTTAACAGCACTTATGTGTTCTTGACTCTCTGCCCTCCATATCGATGTAACATTGAGTGCCCAGCTTTCCCAAGCAGCCAAGCCAACCTCTCCCTCTCTCTCTCCATCTCTTTCTCTCTTTCTCTCTCTCTCTCCCATCCCCCCCACCTGCATTCTCTCTTGGGCAGCAGCTCTACCTCTGCCTCTTCCACCCTCTTTTTTCTGTCTCTCTCCATTTCCACAACTGTGAGGGTCCATAGTAATATTATGCTTATTAGAAAACTTCCTTTTTGCATCTGCAGATAGGAACGTTAGACAGGGGTGGGAAAAAAAACAGGACCAATTTTTCCTGAGAGAATGGCTAAATCCCAAGGTTCCCCCAGAGGGCTCATTCACACCGCAAGCCAGGCGGCTGCGGTTTTGGACCGTTTTCATTGAGAATACACGTGAACAGATTAGACCCTGCACACCGGGCACATGTTCTACGCGACCCACACCATGTGGCACCGCGCCCCCCACATGGTCTGCTAGCAAAATAGAAGGGAGATCGATTTTTTCATGCGTGACAAGAGCCTGCGGCAGCTGGTTTGTGCAAAAGACCACTCCCGCCAAGCAATTGCAGATTGCTATCTGAATGAGGCTTAAGACTGAAATGCCACAATGCAAGTGCATTACAACTTTTGGAATTTTATGGTTACCATCATATACAGTGTTACACACTTTTTATCAAATGTATTATTTTGTAATGAATGTGTTACACTAGACAGAACTATTGGAAAATAGCTTTAGTTTGTCTTCTTCACAGAGCTCTCTCTCGCTCTTTATTTCTCTTTCGTGTTGTCTTACTTCATCATTCTCTGAGTCATCTTTTCACACCAGATCAGTGACTTGTTGTTCACAGGTTGCCATCACATCCTTACAGTACATCCTTCCTGTCCAATCTTTTCTCTCTCTCTGTCTCTAGTCTCCAAAGCTTTCATGCGTTCCACACAATCTCAAAATCCTCTATGAAATTGCCTACTGTGAACCACGAGGACAGTAGGTGAATGAAGATATTGAAGTTAATTATATCTAGCCTATGTGTGCTTAGACCTACAACACAACCTTAAGTTAATTATATCTAACCTATATACTGTATGTGCTCAGGCCTACATTGCTACAGTTTGAATCACTGACATACATGAAGTATATATGTATATACATATATATAGTCTGTACTCTCCTTTAGATATAGCCTATATATATATATATGTGTGTGTGTGTGTGTTTATATATGTGTGTATATATATAGTGTGGTACTGCTGTTATCCCAGGCTCATTATTGTCCTAATCTATTAACTACATCTAGATATACAGCTCTTTCACAGGAAGCTCCAGTACACAGAAATATAATTCGGCTGTACAAGGCCAAGAAATGTAATTTTTACTAATGATTTTATTATTACCAAACCCCATTTTATTTGAATCAGCATTTTTTAGAATGGTGTTTTACTCAGATTTTAATAAAAGTTGTGTTACCAAGTAATTACATCTGCAATGCATATTGCATATGTGCTTGGACCTACCTAGTTCAAATCCTACTGATGAAGTACTGATGTACGCTACTGACTGAGGCGTGCAGAACGCCCTTTCCTGAGAATGTATATTTGCATCATGGCACAGGACTCCAGTGCAGCCACCCCCCCTCTCAGCTCCCATGGGTCCCCTGCTGTGTTAAGTAACCTGAGCAGGAGCTCAGTCAGTGATGGCCGCTCAGCACTCAGCACCCTCATAGGCTCCGTCTGGATCCAGAGGCAAGAAGTTGTTGCTGTAGCATCAGCATGGGAGTCTAATTAGGATGTCTTGAGCGGATTGACAGCCGTCATGTATTTTTATAAGTAATGCCCTAAAATGCTGCCCTGACCCCCGCCCCCACCCCACCACCACCCCCTGCGCTCAATTACCTTTCCCCTGGACCTAACTACAGGGCAGGCAGTGGAGGCGCTGCTGTTCGCTCTGCTGGGCCAAAGCCTGATGATGTAGCAGGCACTGTATTTAGCGAAGTGGAAATATATCTAGAGTGAAGTCTGCAAGACGGTAGTAGATGACTGTGGAATGTGGCGTTGGAACTGAGCGAGAAATGTCCTGTTTACATCATCCTACTGCCTCCGTGGAGTCAGTTGTTGAGTTGTTGTCTCAGAAGAGGAGATTGACCGTAACTGGATCCCTGTCGCTGTCTTTCAGCCATCTCATCAGTCGAACATTTAGCACGTTATTTTAACTGCCTAGAAGAAACACCTGTCATAACACGAGGTAATTGGACCAGCAAGAAAAACAGGAGTCGGTGTCAAGCATCTCAGTGATAACAATTAGCTCTAATGCAGAGGAGCCATGTTGTTTTTTTTCACAGAACAGTACAGGAAAAAAAAAGGTTCAGTTTGTGTTTGCATATGTATGCGTCACCTAGCCTTGCGTGTTTGTGAAATGCGTCATGAAATGTCTGACTATTAATTAGGCAAATCAGTTTTTTTATATGAGACAAAGAAATCCACCCTTTGCCCAAACCTTTTCCTTCTGCTGGTCAAATACACACACACACACACACACACACAAACAAACACAAATGCACACATGAACAGGTGGAAGATGGAGGCGGGATGAGAGACGGAAAGATTTATCCTGGAGAGTCTGGCCCTCTTTTCCATTGCAGGTGGCTTTGACCTCTGCCTGCTTGTGACTTGAGAGCCCAAGGGCTCAGGCAACTACTCCTCCCGTGCTGAAACCTCTTTGCAAATCCACTCATGCGAGTGTGTGTGTGTGTGAGTGTGTGTGTGTGTGTGTATGTGTGTGTGTGTGCTGTGCTTTTGCCTGTGAGGCAGTGTCCATCTGACTCTTGCTGGGAGTTATACTCTTAACATATTATAACAACAACAAAACACTGACAGACAGGACAACAGGGTCTGCACAGCCAAAATAAGGAGCTTTACTTCATCTTCCAATTTCACAGAAATACATCTGTATGTACAAGGCATCAATACTGGAAATGTAAAATATTACCACACCCCATTTCATTGAAAGATTTAATCCAGTTTTAATCTGTATTAGTTATCAGTTAAAACAAAAAAGTATTAAGAGACACATTAGGCTAAAAAAAATCTGGGAGACAGTGGGCTTAGGTGTCCATACCATAAACCCAGGTATCTGGGTTTAAATCTGACCCAAGGTAATTTCCCAATCCTTCCCTGTTTCTCCTTCCCACTCATATCCTGTCAATCTCTCCTGTCCTAAGTAGTCCTAAGTCAGTAGTTGTCAATGCAACACATAAAACACACTTACACAGTATGTATTACACTGCCTGGCACGGTCCAGTCCTGGATTTGAACAAGGTAGGTCCAACATTCGCCTGCTTTCTCCTGTGCCACATCACCATATCCCACTGATGATGGTGCTAGCACAACTTTATTGAATGTATTTACAGGTGGTTCTTGTTTTTCTCGGTTTTTCTTGGGGTGCTAGAGATAGGCCAGGAGGGGGGGAGGGGTCAGTGGGGTGTATTGTAAGATGATTAATAGTAAAGGATTAATAGTAAAGCTAACCCCTTTACCCCCTTCCAAATAGGAGGAGTCGAAGGACATGGCACCTTCTAGATTTATTGAGATGGGGCGGGGGGAGGCGGGGTGTAGATGAAATATTCAACAGCCGACTTTGAATCTGCCGCACCTGTCATGTCTGAACGCTCCCACCAGTCATTCCATCTTGCAGAGGCGCGTGGACTTCCTCCGAGAGCGAAACGAACGAGTGATGGTGGGAGGGAGCGACGGAAAGGCAAGAAAGAGGCGAAGGAGAGTTACGAGTGTCCGTAACTTTGGCCTGTCTCTCAGCTGAGTTATGGCTCCCTCTCTGCTGGCAGGGGAAAGAGGGCTGAGACGAGGGCCGCGGAAACCAAGATCACACCCGCAGGAAGAGGGAGGGAGAGGAGGAAAAGCTGCAGAATACAAAGAGCACAAGAAAGAGAATTAAGGAATGTGTGCGTGCGTGTGTGTGTGTGTATAAAACAATTGAAACCTCAAAAAGTGCCAGTGCTCTGCATGTTTAGTGTGTATGTGTGTGTGTGTGTGTTGGTGGGGTGGGGGTTGTAGGGGGGGTGGCACAATTAAATCCGTCCCCTGCAAAAGGAGCCAGTGCTCTGCTCAGTTCTTGGAGCAGCCAAATGGGTGAATGAGTCACACTGGCAATTTTTCAAATGACTTCCCCTTCACTTAATCTCCACTGGCCCCACACCACACTCACCACACACACATGCAAACACACCACAAAGGTGTACCCCACAACTCTCCTCACACTCCACATGCACAGACACAATCACACACACACACACACACACACCACAAAGGTCTACACATTCCTCACACTCCACACACACACGTGTACACCACAACATAGCACACATACACTCACCACTCACATACACATGCACACACACACCACTCACTGCCATTCTGACTGCTGGCTCCCGTAGCCTCAACAGGGTGCCACGTCTGGCTAGCCAAATTAAAAGCACAATAGTGATTTACCGGCTAGCACCAGACCCCCCCTGCTGACTACCAGCCCTCTCTCCTGGAGATCTGGACAGACAAATCACAGAGGCAAGGCTCAGAACCCCCACGCCCCCGCACGCACACACACCCACCAGTGCACACACACCCACCAACACACACACTCTGGTGCTTCGAGTCGGATGCCCAGCTGTGCCCCAAGAAGCCAAAGGCTGTGTCTTACGCACAGCAACCACTGTGTAGCCCTCCTCCACTGAAGCTTGTTGTTTGCATCTTTTGATTGTGGGTTGCGGTCGAAACCCCCTGTCGTGGAAAGGTCTGCTAGACTTAAATAGCCCACATGAAACACGGCGGTTAGTTTGTTGGCTGGGAAGTGTTTCTATGTGTGTGTGTGTGTGTGCTGCTGTAGACAAAGGTACCAAAACCCAGAGAGAGCTAGCCACTTCCTCGTGGTTAAGACTATCTAGAGTGTTCTGCCACGAGTCATTGCCAGAGAGACAGCCGTAAATCAACTGACCATGTGTTGGGCAAGACCACAAGACCAATAGTTTTACCTGAGGTTTTGAAGGTTGATGCCTCAGGACAGATGTTTTGAGGCAATCTCAATGTTAGTATGTTAGAAGACAGTATGAACTCAAGGCAAAAAGCCATGTTAGCCTCTAGTTTGTTTTAAGTTTGTTATGTTTAGCCTATGTGAGCCATGTCTGTGGTAGTTTGTGCTGTTTTTTGAGGTGGCATTGATGACACTTGCGGCGTAGGCTTTTTTTTTGTTTACCACACTTGTTGACTCTACTGTTGCTGTTGTTTGGCTTTGGTGAACATTTAACTTTCATTTCACTGTTGAGTATTCAGTTAGTGGCACCACTAGCCTGAACACATTATTTCTGCTGACAAAGTGAAGAGCTATTAGGCTATGCATAATGTCATACCAGTGTTATACTTTAAGAGTAGCCTGTCAGATTTTTTTCTGGATACCAAGGGAATGCTGAATGTAGATTTATCTGAAAACACCTTTGTGCTCTTGTGAAGAAGCTGCTGATGCTTCCAAAGATAAAAACATGTGTAAGTGTGGCTCTCTCTTTAGGCTACTTGTAGTGCCAGTATGTGCCTATGGTTAAATACAGGTGTGTGTGTCATTATGTAAAATTTTGTAACATGCTTCCATCCATGTTCGGATCTGTAATTCTTCCCCTGTGCCAAGATACAAAGAAAAGCTTTACAATGTGTGTGTGTGTGTAGCCATTTTCCTGCCCGTCTATCATTGGATGCCAATAGTGTGTGCATGTGTGTGTGAGCAAGAGAGAGACAGGGGGAGAGATTGTGTAGCGTGTGCGTGTTCTGTAAACCTAAGCACTAGAGTGTCATGCCATAGCGTGCTCAGCTGAGAGCAGCCTGCAGGTCAGTAACGCACAGCAGCCCGTGACGGATGGTTCAGTCCACTAGAACCAAGAGGCCATTGCCAGACTGACTGGAGACGGGTGTAATTGCCCCCGACCCTGTGTCTCCACTCCAACTCATGCAGGAGGGGGTCGTTTGCTGGCTAATACGCAGTTTACTTTCCTAAAAACCCATTGTGCTTTCTCTTCCCCCCTCTTTCCCCCCCTTTTCTCTGATGAGCCGATAGCCCAGATTTACTAAGTGTTACGGAATGCCATGGTGGTGTATTTATCCCTCTTTGGGCTCTCTCTCTCTCGCTCTCTTGTTCAGTCTCTCAGCTCATTGGCTTTTGCAGTCTTTAGCCTGGCAGGGCACTATTGTCTGAGTCATGCTGTAAAAATCGACTCTTGATTAAATCTCAATTATTTAAATGAGTCTGCAAATGCATCATGCTCTCCTAATAACGAAATTAGTTCATATTTTAATTTTGTCTGAATTCCACTCTGGTTCGAGTCGCTGCCATGCAGCAGCTGTAATTCCATTAGGCTCCCAGTTAAGCCCTGGTTTTCCTTTTCTTTAACAATCTTTGTTTCTCTGTCTGTTGTTTTGTATATTTTTTGTTTGTTTGTTTGTATTTTTGTTTGTTTTTTTGTCATGCTGCTGCAGATGACAACAGATTGCACAGGCAATTGTTATCTAACATTGCCTAAGCGGCGCTTAACTCCACATAGAGGAGCGCCAGAAGTGGAAAGTCAGGTCGGTCGATTAGTCATTGTGAGGTTTTCCTTTTTGTTGTGTGTGTCTGTGTGTATATGTGTATATAGCTTTATGGAATTTAAGAGTGGGGGTAGCCAGGTTTGTTTTTGTTCGTCTGAATACCCAAGCTTCTGGTGTTGTTTCGGGTAACCACGAAAAAAGAAACTCCTTTCTTGAACCAACAGCCATGATATGTCTGGTATGGCCTGGAGCCATGATTTTGTTGACTAGCCTACATCACAATATCATTTTTTTTCCTCTCCTCGAATCTTATTCCTTTTGTTGTCTTATACTTTGTATGCAACATTGGAGGATTAAATGCGTTCCACTGGACTGCCATTTCCTTTTTGCCCCCCTCAAAAAAAAAACACAGGCTTTAAATCTGCTATTTCTGTAACGCTGTGCTTTCCCTTTCATGCATTGAACGCTTGCCGGGAAAGAAGAGTGTTTTATTTTCCCGCTGTTATGAGTGCTTATGGGGGCCAACAAGTGGTTGATCATCCCTATAATTTTCAGCCTTTATCTTTTCTCCCCCTGCTGAGTGGAAATTATCGGAGGTGGTTCTATTTTTGGCCTGGCACCAAAAAGAAAAAAAAAAAGAAAAAATCTGAAATAGACTCTCAGGGTGCACAAGCTATTTATGAAAGCCAAATGAAGTGGTGTTGGGCTATTCTCTTAACAGGTGAAGTGAAGTCTTTCTCCCTGTCTCTGCCTGTCTTCGGCTTTGATTTCTTTTTTTTTGGCTATTGGAGTCTGATATAGCTTAGCTGTCATCTTGCCAGTTGGGGAAGGTGGGCCAGAGTGTTGCCATTAACTGATATATTCTTTTTCCACGCTTCCCAGAACATGAAGGTCACAGTGAGGAGAGATTTCAGGGAGGTGGGAGGGGGGTGTTACAGGATGAGGGGTAACACAGCTGATACTGGAGGCCATTGGTAGAGATAACGATCATCTGACCACCTTACAGTCTTTGGACCTTGTGTCTGAAAAGTCACTTCACACGTGTTTTATGCACGTTTTTTGTAGTGATATCTTTTTGAAGTCACATCCGATTATATTATTATATTTCCTTTCTGTTGGGTAGAATGTAATGGGGGGAAGAAATGAACAGAATTTACCACTAATATCCTTCAGCAGCACACCAGCCAGGCAGGAATGTTCTGGTGTGTCTGGTCGACCTCGCAGGCCCTGTGTGAGAAGGTGAAAACAGCCAGTGCCCTCATCACGGCCAGCCAAACATACTCAGCATTTTTTCAGTTGGCACACAGCATGCAGTAGCATCTAAGGTTTCAGCTAGGCCTGTCGTTTTTAAGGTTTCAGCCTCACTCTCTGTGCCCGTAAAGAACCGCACACAGATCTATTAAGCAGTGAAATACAGCCTCTGGTAAATGCACGTATTCTGCTTGCCTGGGAATTGAATCCAGAATGCACCAAACTCACAGCAGCGTTGGTCATCATACCTGTCTCAGCATTCTAGTGTGTGTACTGTTCTTAGTGTGCACCAGAGAAACAGATAGCCATTGCCAAGGACAATTTTAATGATCACCCGTCGCTTCTGAAAACTCTTCCATTACGTCGTTTCACACGGCTCTGTTTAGGCCGCTCGGGACTCTGACAAGCCTGTTTATCCAGGGTGTGCCCTTCATGACCTGTTGGAGGCCACGTCACGTTATGATCAGTCTCATCACAAGGACACGTACAGTGACCTAATAATCAATTGTAACGATGTAATATATGAAAATAATTCTCCAGATAAGTTACAAAACAGGCAGCAGGAACTCTCGTTTGACTTTAAAACATGTAGGCCTATCGCAAAAAAAAAAAAAAAAAAGAACTTTATAAATACATAACAGAGAGAGAAATTGAGCCAAAGATAGGCAAGGTCCTCAGCTGCACAAGAGAAAGTGCTGGAGTGAATGGGAGTGGGTCCGTTGGTAAACAGCACAAGATCAGAGGAGCTCAAGGTCCGAATGTTATGTGTGTGTGCTGCTCCGAGAACGATCTCCTTCTCTGCTTCCATCTCCTCATTCAGAAGGGAACCGTGCCTGACAACACACACACACACACACACACACACACACACACACTCTGCCCAGATAAATGCCAATCAATATCAGCCGAGGCCTGCTTACGTTCTTTTGCCATCTTCCGTGAGAGAGGAGTGCCCAAGAAGAGTGGGTCAGCAAGCTCAATCCAAGGCTGCAGAGAGCCCAGTCAATAGGGTGCACTTTTGGAGGTGTTTGGTGCTTGTTTAACTTGCTGAAACTGTGTCTTTATGGTGTGTGCGCGTGTGCGTACGTGTGTGTGTGTGTGTGTGTGTGTGTGTGTGTGTGTGTGCGCGCATATGCGCAATTGCTCAGCTTTTGTCGACTTTATACAAGTCTTTGTATATTTCCAATCAGTTGGATATCAACACAAGCAAACACACACACACACACACACACACATACACACACACACACTCTCACACACACAAACATACAGAGAGAGCTAATATAGGAATTATGCATGCCCAGTCCTTTATTAGAGACATAGGATTTTTTCCAAACATCTTTGTGGATCTTTCACTCTATGACCACCAAGTTGTTGCTTATGCAAAATTGAAATTAAATTTAAATAAAATTGTATTAAAATTTCTTTCTTTCTTTTTTTCTTTTTCTTGCTCTCTCATCTCTCCCTCTTTCTTCTCTCCTTGTTCTCTGTGACCTCACCTGTGCATTGGCCTAATCAGTTTCCAAACATTAAGTGTATACGTGCGTGTATGTGTGTGTGTGTGTGTGTACGTGTGTGTGTGTGAGGGGTTTAACTCATTGCCATTCATCAGAGGCTGACTCTCTGCTCCAGTGGCAGCTCCTATTGTTTGCTGCACAATAACTCAGCAACCTGCTTCCCAGGGAGATTAATTGGATCATAATCTTATCCTAAAGAAATACTCCTCGTCTGGCTCCCCTCCATGGCTCCAAACCATACTCTCCTCTCCTCTTCTCTCCTCTCCTCTCCCTTCCCCTCCCCTCCCCTCCTCTCCTCTCCTCTCCTCTCCCCTTTCTTTCTGCTTACTTTCTTCACACACACTTACACACACACACACACACACACACACACACACACACACATACTCACACACAGACACACACAATATCACAGGTGCATGTCAGTGGGTGGAATTGGGTCTGTACCTTCTCATACAGACATCAGACATGGACACACACTCACACACACACACACACACACACACACACACACAAGAGGCAGATCATCATGATCATCCCTAGCACAAGAGTGTGATCGGATTGTTGCTACATTAGTGATAACTGCTGGACTTTGGCCTGTACTTGTTGCACACAACGTGGGTGGCATGTGCATGCACACACACACACACACACACACACACACACACACACACACACAGTGACATCACAGAGGGGGGTGGAAGAAAGGAAAGCCATTTGGGCATGCATCCAGCAGACCTCAGTGTGTGTGTGTGTGTGTGTGTGTTTGTGTGTATAGCTATCATGCCACGTTAGAGGCTAGTGTTGCACATTCTTGCAACTCAGAAGGGGCAAACAAACACAGCGTGGTCCTCACCCAGAAATCCCTCTGAATGGCTAACGCTGCCTCTGGCACTCTGGCTCACACAAACACACACACACACATACACACACACACACAGCGTCTGTTTCAGCATTCACATATGTATGCACACACACACACACAGGGTCTGTTTCAGCTTTCACACGCGCACACACATAAAGACACACACACACACAGACACACACACACAGACACAGACACACACACACACACACATAAAGGCCTGAGCCTACAGCCTCCCATAGCTGTTTACTCTGCTTCATGTCAATGGATGTCTTTCCAGCGTCGCTTTGTAACCCTAATGCATGGCGCCTCTAAAACGATGTCCTTACCTCAGCTCCCTAGCTCTCTCTCTCTCTCTCTCTCTCTCTCCCTCCCTCCCTCTCTCTCTTAGAAAATAGAAAGCTTTTAATAAGATTGTATCTAATAATGACCTCTAATAAAAAAGCATGAGCGAGTGGGTAGTGCTGTCAGCCCTTAGCTATTCCACTCCACTCCCCTTTGCCAGAGAGTATGTTACTGGCAGCAGCTGAGGTGTGTGTCGGTGTGTTACTGGCAGTGCCCGAGGGTGTGTGTGTGTGCGTGTGTGTGTGTGTGTGTGTGTCTGAATCATTTTTAACCACAACAATGAAATGAAATCGGCCAGAAGTCACGGGTCCAAAGTAGCACCAGTAGCTCCACTGACACGTCTCTCTTTTCTCACGCCCTTTTTTTTTCTCTCTCTCTCTTTCTGTCTGTCTGTTTTTCTCATAGTCAGTGTATGTATTGGTCTATTTCACCTATCTGATGTCATCCTAGTTCATTTCATAGATTTATGTTACGACAGCAGCACTTCTCCTTTCATGTACACATAGAGAAATCCATAAACAACCATAACCGGTTTAACTAAACACTGTAACTTTGCTTTCCTGCAGGTGCCATCTTGGGTCGCTCGGAGACGCAGGAGTGCGTATTCTACAACATGAGCTGGGAGAAGGATCGGACCAACCGCAGTGGCATCGAACCGTGTTACGGTGAGAAGGACAAGCGTCGCCATTGCTTCGCCACCTGGAAGAACAGCTCGGGCACCGTGGAGATCCTGAAGCAGGGATGCTGGCTCGACGACGTCAACTGCTACGACAGGTAGGCCCGCTCACACACACACACGGAAAAGGTCTACGTACACGCACACACACACACTCACTCACTCACTCAGTGTGAAATGAATGCACTCTGGTATCCTTGGTATCCACAAACCTTATTAGCCAATTAGCTGTGTTCGGGGGAAATAGAGAGGATTGATTTAGGGAAAAGCAAGGTGAATGATGCTCATCCCAGACAAATCAGACATTGTTTAAGGAACCAAAGCAATATCGGAAGGTTTTAATGTTTAATGTTTAATGTTTAATTTAATTCCTGTTCTTCAAATAGTCTGCCAATAGTCTTCTCAATGCAACCCACAAACACTTCAACAAACCTCGGGCCACTAAGGAATAACACCACAGCACTCATTGCATTTGTGTTTGATTATTAGCCTAATAGCTGTTCCCACAAGGTTTCTGTTTTAACGTTCTGTATGTTATCTTAACGTAGCGGAAGTAGTGTTGGTGTTAGTGTTGTTTTTTTATCGTTGCACACGCTCTGTGTGTGCGTCTGAAGTCGTGGTCAGTCCCTCTGTGACGGCTTCCTGCAGATTGGCCACACCTGTTAGCCATACTCTCTCTCTCTTTCTACGCTAGTCTAACAGGTGTCACCAACTCTACCTGGGGGCCCCAGACGAGAGCACCAATCTGAAACACAGACAAAACACCCATGACCCCTCACTCTAGTCAACCAAGACGAGTGGCCCTCGGAATCAGCTCTCACCCCTAAAGTGCTTTGTTTTGGTTTCTTTCTTCTGTTTATTTTTCTCTGTCACTGCATCGAACTGATAGAGAGAGCGAGAGAGAGAGAGAGAGAGAGAGAGGAGTTTAGTACTTTATGAGGCTTCTTGGGTTTAACAAGTTAATTGCCTGTTAACGACACTGACCAAACGTGAACCCGGGCCGTTAATTGCAAGTGGAGGCAAACAAACTTCTGGAGAGAAGGAGCACCCTGTAGCCACCCACGCTACTCAGCACAGACCTGCCTTGTGTGAAGCTCCATGAGGGCGTTTGGGCTGGATGGCATGATAGCACAGCTGACCACATAGTTACGCACACACACACACACACACAAGGCATGCTCCCTTAAAACCACAAACACACTTATGCAAACATAAACACATACAGGCAAGCTCTTACAAAACTTTGTATACAGATACAAATCATACTTGATACACAGCCTTGCCTAGAGACACACACACACACACACACAGTTACAGTCACGTATTTACACAAAACTGCCCAGACAGACACATGCATATTTGCACAAAAAATTCATTTTCACATATATTGGTCTGGAAACCTCACCCACGCAAACTCAAACAGACTTGTCCATACACACACACACACACACACACACACACATAGAGAGAGAGAGAGGTGCTCCCTTATTTTCCGTGACTTCTTCTCAGCATGTTTGCACATGTCTGCCCCATACTTTCTCCTGCTGAAACATGATGGGAGGTGGACAACTTTCCCTGAAAGGTATCACTGCCCCTGTATGTGTGTATACACATGTGTGTGTGAGTGTCTGTCTGTGTGTGTGTGTGAGTATGTGTGTGTGTTTGTGTGTGTGTCTATACATGTGTATACGTATGTGTGTGTGTCTGTGCTCTGTTCAGATTGAACACAATTTGCTTGCCCCCCCTCCATCTTTTCTCCCCTCTCTCTTTTTTTGTATCGTTCTTCTTCCTTTAGGCTCTGCCTCCACTCTTCTCTCTCTCTCTGCTGCAGTAGTTCATTGATTACTCCCAGTACTAGTACTGCATGCTGGCCTCAGCTGTTTAATTCCAGCAAGGAGAAGAGAGAGAGGAGATATTTTAGTCTGCAGGTACTAGCGTGCCAGGGAGAGAGAAAGTGATCCCTCCCTCCATCTTACCCCCACCCCCTTATCTCTTGTGCTTTCTCTCTCTCTCTCTCTCTCTCTCTCTTTCTCTTTACCTCTCAGATTTGCTTCCGCTCTCCTTTTCCTCTCTCTACACTGGATTCCTCTCCATAAATCTGTCCATCACTGTATCATTTGTGCTCTCTCTCTCTCTTTCTTTTTCTTTCTCTCTATCTCTTTTGGAGCCTCGGGCCTAATGTGGTCCTAAAACAAGCCGAGGCTCATTTATTAATGTGCTGCATTGTTTTTTATCACCTCTTCACGCCTGTGAATAATACACACACACTCTCTCTCTTTCTCTCTCTCTATCTCTTACACTCTTTCTTTCTCTCTCTCTTTCTTACGCACACGCTCTTTCTCTCACACACACACACACAAACTTTTTTTAATACTGTGATTAATACACACAATTTTATTTATGTCTCTGTAGATTGCTCTTTTTCTTTTCTGTCATTTTTTCTCATTCTCTCTTTCCCCCTACCTCTCTCTTTCTCTTTGCTCCCGCTCTCTTTTTTTTTTCTCTCATTGTCTCTGTGCAGTTGTTCTCATTCTCTCTATCTCCTCCCCACCAGCTGCAGAGTGGAGCTGAGAGAGGGTTTTAGCAGCCACTGATTTACTGTCTTTCTGTGTGTATGCGTGTGTGTGTGTGTGTGTGTGTGTGTGCGCGTTTGCGTGCGTGTGTGCGTGCGAGTGTGTGTACATATGCCAGTATTCCTTGCTAATGCACTAGATATAGCTGTCATCTGAGAAACAGCTAAAGAATGTGCACACATTTTAGATTTTGCTGAATATACTGTGGCTGAGAACAAAAGCTTTTTTCACCAAAGCCCTTAAATACCAAGTGCTGAACCGTGCCGTAATTACAGATGTAACTTACTGGTGCTCACTGTTAAAAAGAAAAGTGGTAGAGAGGGCATAGAGAGATGAGGAGAGGTTTAAAAGCCAAAATAAATATGGACGTGAGGAGAATCGGTCTATAAAACTGGCCAGTTTCATTAAACTAAAACGAGTACAAATCCATCCCGAACGTTTCTGTGGGTTGGCTAGTTAGCAAGTTGCTAACTGCAGGTCAAAGGTCAAATGGTCATGGGGTCTGGTTGCACAATGCAGAGCTTATGCATTGTATGGTGGCTTTGGTTTGATGGCACTGTGCAGAGTGAATAATGTAAATATCTCATGATGAATGATTTATATGCATATATTTTATTGATATTATCATTATTTGTAGATATACATCCTGGTGTGTATTTATGTATGTGTGTGTGTGTGTGTGTGTGTGTGTGTGTGTGTGTGCGCATGCATGCATGTGTGCGTGTGTGTGTGTTTCTCCCCCTGCAGCAATGAGTGTGTGGAGAGGAAGGAGGCGCCGGATGTGTTCTTCTGCTGCTGTGAGGGGAACATGTGTAACGAACGCTTCATGCACAGCCCAGACCCGCAGGCTGTGCAGGGCAAGTCGACTACACACAGTCAGAGGACAGGTACACACACACAAAGACACGCACAAACATTATACACACACATATCACACACATTATACATTACACATTACACATTACTGTATGTTTCTGCTATGTTTCTCTTTCATACACTCACTCAAAGCAGGACAGGAGTTTTCACATACCCAAAGTAGGCCATCTCAGAACCCATACTATACAAACACACACACACACACACTATAACACACAACCTGTTACAGAGTCCTCAGCACTCAAAACTTTGTGAACAATGCAACAGTACCTCTTCCTCTCTCTCTCTCTCTCTCTTTATCTCCCTCTTTTTCTTTCCCTCTGTCTCTCTCTCTCCTGCCACCCACCTAAGCTAACAGAACTGGTCCTTCTGCCACACAAGGTCCGAGCGGTGCCAATTAAATATTAGGATGGCGCCGGCCATGCATAATGCATAGTCAGATCTGTGCCATGGCGGACGCCAGGCAGGATGCCCATCCTCTTCTTCATACCAGCCATTTGCATAATGTTCCTTGTGTGGGCCAGAAGAGGAGGCTTGATCCAGCTGTCGGAAATTTACCAGCGCACATTCATCACCGAACGTCTCCTGCCACAGAGAGGAGAGGATAGGAGAGAATAGGATAGGTGCTTGAACAAACAAGCCGGCTAGGGATGCATGTGTGTGCGTAAGTGCACACTTGTGTATGTGTGTGTGTGCAAGCGTACGGTTGTTGTTGTTTTTTTGCCATTTTTGTTGTTTTTATTTTCATTTTGTGCTTGGTGAACACAGAGATTTTGTGTGTGTGTGTGTGTGTGTGTGTGTTTCTCTTGTCTTTTCACTGGACAATTTGAGGGAGCTTATGTTTTTTTAATGGAGCATTCATAGCATTTGCATTCCTTGAGTAAGAGAATGTCTGGTCATCATTATGCTGGACCCTCCACACACTCTCTCTCTCTCTCTCTCTCTCTCTCTCTCTCTCACACACACACACACACACACACACACACAGATGCACACAATGTTTCTCTTTTTTCTCTCTCTCTCACAAACACAATGTTTCTCTTTCTCTCTCTATCTGTCTCTCTCTCTAACACACACACACACACACACATACAAATAAACACACATACACCGCAAGCACAATGTTTCTCTCTCTTAACTTATCCCAGAGGTAGTGCTTAACCTGATAATAAAAGATCTTGGGAGTCTTCATTCTCTTAACAAAACAAAGCCAACAGCACCAAAGCTACATGATGAGCAGGTCTATAGTAGGTATAGTAGAGCATTGTAAGCAGGTTTACCACCTACTTACAATAGCCCACCGTATAGACAGACTGCATATTTAAAAAAAATATTCCCAATCCATACCATTATTTTCACATTGCTTTCCACATGTTCTTTCACCACCTCCTCAAAGCCCTAATGCACCGAAGTGCTTTGTCGGTGGTTGGTGTCTTGACAGCTGGCCTTCCTTCAGCACCATGACAACATGAACACAACATCATTTCTGAAACCATAAACGTGGCGTTTTCAAATTCATCTGCCAGAGATGCCAATTTGTCGTTTTCAGTGGCGGACGTGCGGATAGATGAGTTTAAGGGAGATATAATTATGCCACGTAAATGTGTTTAACCTGAGGGTGGACTGGGCCCCGTTCACTCTGAGTTTCTCTCTCCTTCCTGCCTCCTCTATATTTTCCATGTTTCCTGTTGTCTCTATCAGATTGTTGTTTGCACAAAAGCATTGAAATACTAAGTGAACTGTTGCAAACAGAGTTCCTGGTGGAAACTACACAACACACACACACACACACACACACATATACACACAAAGAAAGGATTATCTCGGTCATTTTGTTGTGATAGCATCATTAAGCCTGAAATTGTCCCTAATTTGATTTTGATTTTGCCGGCATTCTGACTACCGCCGTTATCACTCCTGTGGAGTAGGGAGAGCAGGAGCAGGGTGGTCTTGTGCTGGAGCCATGTGGTCTGTGTGTGCGTGTGTGTGCGTGTGAATGTGAATGCCGACTGGAGTTAAATTGCACACATCCCCTTCCACAAATGAGTGAGTGAGCCTTTCTTATCAATAAATGATTACTCCTCACACACACACACATTTGTAAAGGCAGAGAAGCTGGGAAAACTTTCCTGAGCAGAATGTGAACTACATCCTCTCCTCCAGGGCGAGAGCTCTGCAATACCATCTGTTTATGGAACCAAACGCTCGTAGTAAGAGCCACATCTGTCCTTTGATTATTATCGCAATTCATTATGTTAAAGGGCTCTGTGAAACGGCCCTCGTCGCTGGGCTTTAAATAACTCTTTTGAAAGCCAGCGTGTAATAAAAGTAAAAATAAAAAAAAGGTTTTATTTTATTGTTATGTCATATTTTTTTATTGTAAAATGTGAGAGAAGGGAAGTGAAGGGAAGCTTTTACAGCTAAAGATCCTAAAACGTTGATCGAAATGAGTTGGGTTTGGTTGTCTGTCATGTAAAGAGCCTTTGGGCCTCTGCCACCTGTTAGTTCTAGGAACCTCACTTACTAGTTAGGTCTGAGTTGACCTTCGCAAGTGACCGAGAAAGGTCACTAATCCTATTGTTAGCACCACACATCCACTGAACTCTTACGTAAATGGGCTATGTCAGCCCCAACACGCAAAAACAAACAAACAAACAAACATTACATTTGAATTGAATCCATTTTGAAGTTGAGTCTTTACATTTGGAACACTCAAAGGGGTCTGAAAAGTAAACCACCAGTATACAGTATTAGAGAAGTAAATGCAGAAGTGACATGAACCCAGCTACCTGTACCTGCCTGGATTTCTCTGGGACCTCATCAAGGAACCTCATCAGTGTTCCCTTCACGGCTAGGCTAGTTGTTGGCCTCCTCCCCAGTACACAAGCAGTAGCCAGAGTATTTTTGAACATCGTTTTCTCAAAGATTATTTTTGTTGTTGTTTGTGGTGTCCGTTGTTTTTAACTGCTGATGATGCCCCCCCCCCCCCCCTCTTTTCCACTGGCTGTGTGGGAGAGGATATGTTGCTGTTTAAGTCTACAGCCATGGCGAGACGAGCACACACACATACAGGAGGAGTGTGTGTGTATGTGTGCACAGGAGTATATGTGTGTGTGTGTGCACGTGTGTGTGTGTGCACATAGTGTATGTGTAAGCATGTTGAAGCTGCGTGTCAGGCCGCATGCAAGGGATTTTGCCCGACGGCTAATCTGGGCATCTGACCCCCCCCCCCACCCCCCCACCCCCCCCCAACCCCTTCAAGACACACACACACACACACACAGCAGGAACCTCAAGCAGGGCCCCATACTGTGCTGACTCATACGTTCACATAAACACACTCACACACACACAGACACGAACACCTAACACCCATCTGCACAAACTGCATGTACGTCACAAGTCATTTTTAGAGTTACCGTTACACTCTTGAAAAACACATGCACATAGATACAAACACACACACCAACTAACACAGTGCACACTCACACACTTGGATACACATACTACATACAAAGAAATTCAGACCCCTTCCACAACAGTTCTAGTTACCAGTCTAAAGAGACACACACACACACACAGATGCATACATTAAAGGAGATACAAAGCACCTATGCAAAACTTCCAGTTACATTTTTAAACACACACATACTCGCACAAAAACACACACTGTGGTCACTACCTCCTTAAAGAGTCATAGACAAACACACACACACACACACACCTCCTGCAAGCCCAACGTGTGGTTTGAGTGTGGTCTGGCCGGTATTGAGAGCTTCTCTGTAAGGCTGTCTTCAGTTTCCAGCTCTCATAGTGTAGGGGCAGTGGAAGAGGTTCAGCTCCTCTCTGGTGGCCTTGGTCCTTCTGAGCCAAAGCAGTGCAGTATGTGGGGCCACACACTGACTATTGTACTGTACTACTGTAACGTCCAGATGTGTGTATGTGTGTACCCGCAACACATTTGGCTGAACTGTTAGGTGTGTGTGTGCGCTCAAAACATTTGGCTCAACTGTGAGGTGTGTTTGTTTGTTTGTTTGTGTGCACAAAGCATTTGGCTGAACTGTGAGTTCTATGATGACATTTAGTAAGCCCAGGGTGGATGATCTTGACTGTTTATCATCATCTGATCAATCAGCACATAAGAGATGTGACAAAACTGTTCCAGACCTCCCTCTCCTCTTGTCCTCTTCCACTGTCCTCTCCTCCTGTCCGTCTCCTCTCCAACTGTCCTCTTCCATCGTCCTCTCCCTCTGTCCTCTCCACCTACCTGTCTGTTTTATCTCTCTATTATTCTCTATTTCATTCTGTCTCCTGCCAGCGTCTTTCTGATGCACAGATGTTGTCTTTATCGTCTTCCCTGTAAGCTTTGTAACTGTTTTGTGGTGTATTAGAAAGGATGAATAAATGAGTGTTAATCCTCTCATCTTTCTCTCTCTCTTGTCTGTCACTCTCGCTCTCTCTCTCAGCGACCTCCAACCCCTACCCGCAGAACCCCCAGCTGTTCAACACACTGCTCTACTCTCTGGTGCCCATCATGGGCATTGCCGCCATTGTGCTCTTCTCCTTCTGGATGTACCGCCACCACAAGCTGGCATACCCACCTGTCCTCGTGCCAACCCAGGTAAGGCTCCCTCTGTGTTCTCTCTCTCTCTCTCTCTTTCTCTCACCCACACACCATCTCTGTCTATTCTATCTGTCTCTTTGTCTAACGCTCTCTCTCTCCCTCTCTCCCTACTTCTTTCTATCTGTCTTTCCTCCTTCTATGCTCTTGTTGAACCTGTGACTTTACTTTGACTGTCATTTGACTTTTGTTTTGTTCTTTTTGAAACTGTTAATTCAACTTTGAATACTCGTATATGAATGGTAATAAGGGCATTTTCTAAAAAGGTTGTGGACATGCATGTAGGCGTCTATAAATGTGAGTGTGTGTGTGTATGTGTGTGTGTGTGTGTCTACTTATTAGCCTACTACATATGACTATAGTGACGACATCACTGATGTGTTCATACTCTCAGCACAGTGTATTTAAGTGTTTGTGTTTTTATGGGTATTTGCTTGGGTGAGTGTGTTTCTGTTTGTGTGTGTGTGTGTGTGTGTGTGTGTGTGTGTATTTGTTCTTTTTTCTGTTTGTGTTGAAGAGTGCACTAACTCTGTGTCTATGCTAGTGTGTTGGGGACAGGGAGATTGCTTGTTTGTGTGTGTGTGTGTGTGTGTGTGTGTGTGTGTGTGTGTGTGTGTGTGTGTGTGTGTGTGGTCGATTGTCTCCTCCAGGCCTGAGCCTCGCAGAAATGTATGCTAGGGCACCCAAAAATGTCTGTTTCGTTAATATCTGTGTGTGTGTGTTTTGTCTCAACATGTGTTTGAAGGGGTGAGCAAGTCAACTTCCTGATCATATTTCATCTGAGAAGCAGATCTCTTTCCCTTTTTTGTGCGTTCCCAATCATTCTCAAGTCTGATTGATTTTCCAAAAGTGTCCCTTTCCGAGAAAGAACAATACATCACCAGGGTTGAAAGTGCCTGTGTGTGTGTGTGTGTGTGTGTGTGTGTGTGTGTGTGTGTGTGTCTTTTCCTTTTCGTGTGTTTGAGTATGTATACAATCATGTGTACATGTCTACAGAGGTAGAGAGAGAGAGTGCATGCTTCTGTGTGTGTGTGTGTGTGTGTGTGTGTATGTGCATTTTTGTGTATGTGTATGCAACTCTAGTTGTGTGAGTTCATGTCAGTGTATGTTTTCTTGATTAGTGGCTAACATAAAAAGCCTCTCTCCCTCCTTTGAGAGAGCGTGTGTGAGTGTGTGTGTGTGTGTGTGTGTGTGTGTGTGTGGTTGTGGGTACAGGCTGTCACTAATGCGGAGAAATATGTCCCTGCTCTGGACCGGGGCTTTGCCTGGGCCCCTGCCACACAAAGCAGCTAATTGTTCCACTGCCCGCTGCGCTATCCCATAATTCTCTCTGGCCGTACAGCCGCCATGCGGCTCCCAGTTAGTCCATCATGTCAGTGCTGACAGACACCCGGGGGACTGGACTAATCAAGACCACTGGTCCCAATATCACTCTCTCTCTCTTTCTCTCTATCTCCCTTTTACTCTCTCTCCTCTTTCTTCTCTCTCTCTCTCTCTGTTTTCTCCTTGTTTTCCGAAAACTGTGTATGTGTGTGTGTGTGTGTGTCAGAGAGAGAGAGTGAATGCCTAGAGCAGGTTTCTGATGAGGAACACACACAGTGGAAGTGCTTGTGATGGGAGGTCCTGTGCACTTTACTTCCTGCCCCTGTGGTCAAGTACTGTACTGTACAGAAGAGTGCCTGAACTACACCAACCAGCCCAACCCCCCAACACACACACTCACACACACAGATGCATGCAAACGCACACACACACACACACACACACACACACACACACACACACACACACACACAGGGAAATCCCACTCTCTATCATTCATGGGATCATAGTCTTACCTCTGTGTTTTGCATGATGTTAATCTGTTTACTTTTCTTTCTTCTGCATGCCACTATTTCCCTCTCTCCTTCCTTCCTCAATTTCCCCCTCTCAACATTCTGTCTCTCTTTTTCCTCTTTATTCCTTAATTCCCTCTATCCAACTTTCCATATTTCTCCTCTCACATGCTTTCTTTCCCTTTGTTCCCCTTTTCCCTTTTTTCTTCTCTTCTCCTTTTTTATCGCTCCCCCTCTCCCTCTATTTACTCTTTGTCACACCATCTCTTTTTTCCTTTTTCTTTCCTTTAACTTTCTGTCTATCCAGTTCTCCCTATCTCTCTCTCCCTCATACCTTTAAAGGGAGTTCACCCCCACACACTCTGCCCTGCATGAATAAATCACACACACACACACACACAAGTGCATCTCAGCAGGCCTGTGGCCCGTCACAGGCAGAAAGGCCAAATGTCATCAGGAGTCCACTCTGTTTGATCCCACAGGGCTGCCATACTGCTGTGGAAGGCACTGAGGACTGGAAGAGAGAGGAAGAGTGATGGACAAACAGTGAGGGAGAGGTAGAGATAGAGAGAGAGAGAGAGAAAGAGAAAGTGAGAGAGAGGAGAAATGGGAAGATTAGGGCTGGAAATATATTTTCCGTTCAACTTCTCTTTTGCGATATTGGCATCCTTGCACCAAATAACAATACTTTTACAATTGCTGTTTTGCCTTTACCGATACTATTTTATAATTCATTCTCTTATACAGACTCTGACAAACTAACAATTTTTACCTCCCAGAGTGACTGCTTCACATATCATTTTAGTGGCGACTTGAATCCAATGAATGAGACTAATCTTTTGCATGGTGTGAAATTATTTACACACTTCCAGAGACAAGCCAAAACTTCCAAGCCAAAACTCAGTGTCCTTTACACACTTCCTCACTTCTGACTACATCTGTGAAGTGCAGTGAATAAGTGCGTACTTTATTTGAAACGTTGCCAATAGCATGCTGCCAAAGAAGAAGCAAGGTAAATCAAAACTGAAATGGATGGAATTAGATTGATAGAAAGTATTAGAGAGGTGAGCGAGAGATGGAGAGATAGAGAGAGAGAGAAGGAGGAGTGGAGGGGGGGAGATGAGAGTGGGCTAGGTCATTTAAGATTGGGAAATAGATCATTATATGTGATTACTTCAAAAGATTCAACTAACTTGAGGCCCAGAAATGTGGCATTTCCCTTTGAGCCCTGTAGACAGAGAGCGAGGTCGAGGGCTTTGAAGGGTTGTGGTAACCCAGTGTTCTGTACAGTGTGTTCTGACCCCTCTCCTCTTCTCCCTTTGTGATCTATTTCTGGGTGGAGTTGTGTGTGTGTGTGTGTGTGTGTGTGTGTGTGTGTGTGTGTGTGTGTGTGTGTCAGTGTGTCCGTGTGCTTTCATGTGTGTGTGTGTGTGTGTGTGTTTGAGTATATGTGTCTGTGTGAGTGTGCATGCATATGCAATATTGTGGATAGTGTGTGCATGTGTGTATGTGCGTGAGAGAGGGAGAGGGAGCCCCATGAGGGTGCTTATCTGTAGGGGGCACCTGAGAGTGACACTCACAGCAGTTTCTGCTTGGCCAAATGCCCTCCTAATGCCAGTATGCTATAAATGAATACTTGTTGCTGTGTGTGTGTGTGTGTGTGTGTGAGTGTGTGTGTGTGTGTGAGTGAATGTGGATGTTTGTCTATGTGTGTCTGTTATTATATGTGTTATACACATAAATACATGCACGTGTACATATAAACACATACATTCCTACACACACACACACACACCGGATGGATGCTGTGGTGTGCTCTGGCGGCAGGGTCAGCATCTTAAGCGGTGGGGAGGGTGGTGAGTGCTTGCAAACAGATGAATAATGCAGAGCCCCAGGCTCTTTTAGCTCCGCTCCGCTATAAAAAGGGCCCTTCAGAGGGGAGGGGAGGGGAGGGGAGGAGGCCAGCCCTGGGAGCACAGCACTGTGTGATCAATAATGCATCTCCTCATGCACACACACACCCACACACACACACACACACACATGCACATGAAAGCACACACACACACAAAAGTACACACACAAACATGTGTGTGTACATTAAAACACACCTCTGTCTCACACACACATTAAAACACATAAACACAGAGACACACATGCATGTAGAACACTTCTGTCTCACACAGGATGTCACACAGTAACATATACATATAGACATACACACACACACATACACACACGTAACATTCTCTCCCTCTTTTTCATTCTGTTTTCTCTCTTTCGATCACACACACAAACACACGTTCAAAGACACCTCTGCCTCATGCACACAGAAACACACACGCACAGAAACACACACGCACAGAAACACACACGCACAGAAACACACACGCACAGAAACACACACGCACAGAAACGCACACAAACGTTTCCTCACCACTACACTACCTAGCTTGACCAGCCATGCACTGTGGTGGGTTCCACACAGATTCCTTTCTTCTGTTCTCTTCTTCTCTTCTCCTTGCATTTGCTCTCGTTCTCCATTCTCATCCTCTTCTTTTCTGCTCTTCTCCTCTGCCCTTCCGTTCTCTCTGATCTTTTCCTCTGCCATCCTCTTACCACCTTTTTTCTCCTCTCCTCCACTGTCCTCTCCTCTCTCCTATTCTTTCTCCACTGCTCTACCTTCCTCCCTCTCTCCTTCCTCTCCTCTCTCCTTCCTCTCCCCTCCTCTCCTCTCCTCCACTGTCCTCTCCTCTATCCTATTCTTTCTCCTCTGCTCCACCTTCCTCCCTCTCTCCTTCCTCTCCTCTCTCCTTCCTCTCCCCTCCTCTCCTCTCCTCCACTGTCCTCTCCTCTCTCCTGTCCTTTCTCCTCTGCTCCATCTTCCTTTCACTTCTTCTCTCCTCTCCTCTCCTGTTCTCTCCTCCCCTCTCCTCTCCTCCACTGTCCTCTCCTCTCTCCTCTATTCATCTCTCTTCTCTTCTCATCTATTCTCCTGTTCACTCCACTCCTCTTCTCTTCTCCTCTCTCCTTTCTGTCTCTCCTGGCCTTGCCTACCATTTTGGTACCAGCATCTCATCAGGGAAGGGACAGCACAAAACTAAAAATATAAACATATAAACAAACACAGTCATGCTCTCAGTGTTTGTGTTTGTGTTTGTGTGTGTGTGTGTGTGTGTGTGTGTGTCTATATATATATATATATATATATATATATATATATATATATATATATATATATATGTGTGTGTGTGTGTGTGTGTGTGTGTGTATGTGTTTGTGGTTATGAGAGAGAGATGTGGATGAAGATGACATGGGTATTTATGCCAGTGAGTCAGAAACAAATATGTAAGTGGGATGTCCTCAGAGCCCTGATGAACCAGCAAGACTATTTGAGTGTTCTTTTATGTGTGTGTGTGTGTGTGTGTATATGTGTGTGTCACTGCATAGGTGCCTCTTCCTTTCCAAGCCACTTTGACAAACAGACAGATAGACACACACATACACACACACACACACACACACACACACACACACAAGCACACAGGCAAATGAAAAATTCATCACACATTCAGCCTGAGGCACCCTCAGTGTGTGTGTGTGTGTGTGTGTGTGTAGACTGCTCACATTACCTACACATACTGTACTTACTGTTACCAGGCATTCACATACTAGGCTACTATTAGCAGTCAGTCACACACCATTTTTAGCACTTTAGGCATGATCACATGATGTCATATTACTTGACATCTTCCTGGTCCAGCACCCTCCTAGGTGTCAGGAAACATAGAAGGGAAAAGAAGTACTGAGAGGATGAGAGAGACTCACGAAACCAGAAATAAGCTACGTTCTGGCCACTCACACATATACACACACACACAGGTCCTAGCCCACCAAAGCAAAGGCAAAGAGTCTCTTCATTATTGATGAGCATTTTTTTTTTAAAGCTAGCACCCTGAGGTGGGAGAGATGTGTTTGCAACTTTCCTTGTGTTTCCCCCTGATTCCTTGTGTCTGTGTGTGCTTGTGTGTCTTAAATGTGTGTGTGTGAGTGTCAGTGTGTTTGTGTTTGTGTGTTTGTACATCTGTGTGTGTCTGTTTCGCAGTGAGACTGGGGATCTTTGTGTCATTTCTCCAATCCTGTCTCTCACGCTTCCTCTCTGTCTCTGTCTCTTTGCCTGTGTGTGTGTGTTGGTGTGCGTGCGTGTGTGTGTGTGTGGTGGTCCCTGTGGGCTGGCTATGAGTGCTGTACATATGTGTCATCACGCCTCCGTCACCAGAGCCAGAGCCAGGTCAGGGCTATTGAAACTGAAACTGACTCAGTGGCTACAGCTGCAGCTACCCACCCATCATAGAGAGAGAGAGAGACTACAACTACTCAGCCAGCAGAGAGAGAGAGAGAGAGAGACTACAACTACTCAGCCAGCAGAGAGAGAGAGAGAGACTACAACTACTCACCCAGCAGAGAGAGAGAGAGACTACAACTACTCACCCAGCAGAGAGAGAGAGAGAGAGAGAGAGAGAAGACTACAGATATTCACCCAGCAGAAAGAGAGAGAGAGAGAGAGAGACTACAGCTACCCACCCATCAGAGAGAGAGAGAGAGAGACTACAACTACTCACCTAGCAGAGAGAGACAGAGAAGAATACAGCTACCCACCCATCAGAGAGAGAGAGAGGGAGAAGAGAGAGACTACAGCTACCCACCCAGCAGAGAGAGAGGGATTGAAACTAGAATTATCCACCCAGCAGAGAGAGGGAGAGAGAGAGACTACAGTTACCCACCCAGCAGAGAGAGAGAGAGAGAGAGACTAGCAGACAGCAAGCCACCTATGAAGACAAAGAGAGGGGAAGAGAGAGAAGAGAAAAGAATGAGAGAGAGACAGAGAGTGGGAAAAAGTCAAGAGAAAAGAGTGTGTGTGTGTGTGAGAGAGAGAGAGAGAGAGAGAGAGAGAGAGAGAGAGAGAGAGAGAGAGAGAGAGATCCTGCGAACCCAGAGAATGAGAGGCTTGAATGGAAACACACTGAAGGACAGAGCAAAAGAGATAGAGAGGGATTGAGATGGAGAGACTGGGTGACTGGGAGAAAGAAAGAGAAAAGAGAGGGAGCCATAGATATATAGTATCCATCTATAATATACAGTATCTGTGTTAGTAGTATCTTATCATTCCCTTCTATATCTATCTAACATATATCTGTGGTAGTGGCATTTTATTCTCTAAATAAGCTTTAATATAAAATAAGAAATGTTCTGCTTTTGCAGTAATTTCAGCATATTTATGAAAGTTTTGCTAATAGAAATGTAAATCTGTGTTTTAGTTCTTTCTGTCCGTTAGCTAGATGATGCAAATAGAAGTAGACTTTCTCCTAGTGAAAGGAGCAGTTGTGAACAGCTGTTGAAAACCCACAGCTGAGGTTGTCACAGCAACCGTCATGCTACCACTTGTGAATAGGGTGATTTCCAGCTATCTTAGTCACATTCTAGTCTATGGGAACGCAGAGCTCTGGTGAATTGATTCGTTATTGGACTTTGTTTGATTTTAGAGAGATTCAGAAGTGTTTCGGTGGGCTGTTTCCCAGGGATGATTGGCCAAACTGTTCATGATGATGTTGGTTGGACACTGAATTTATGAGATGTAGAGGGTAGGATTGAAGAAGGTCACAGTACATGACAGAGTCTGTGTGTGTGTGTGTGTGTGTGTGTGTGTGTGTGTGTGTGTGTGTGTGTTTAGGGGGTTGATCAATAGTTTGAAATGAAGTGTCTTAAGACAAAGGGAGTAAAAGATGTGTGTAAGTCTGGCCGGAAGAAAGTGTGTGGGTGCGAGAGTGGGAAAGGTAGATAGTGTGTGAATTTTTGTGAGAGGAGAGAGGGAGAAAGACTGTGCAAGACCGTGTGTGTGTCTGTGTGTGTGTGTGTGTGTGAGAGAGAGAGAGAGAGAGTGAGAGAGTCCAACAGAGGAAAAATCACTTTCTAACCAGGGTCATCCATCAACAGCAAGGAGCCTGAGAATCTTAATCTGCTTCCCATTTCACCCTCACTGGAAACAGTAATTTCTTTCTTTCTTTCTTTCTTTCTTTCTTTCTTTCTTTCTCTCTTTCTTTTTCTTTCTCTCTTTCTTTTCTCCTCCTCCTCCTCCTCCTGTGCTGCTTCTTATCCTCCACTAGCACGCCTTTCATATAATGATAGAGGTAAGATACATTTAATGAACTCATCAACTCCTGGACATTTTTCTGTGCTTGCTCTGATGGATTCTCAATACTCTTTTTTTCATCCTCTCCCCTGCATCGTTTCCTTTTTCTTTTTGAAGTCTGGAGAGTCAATTAGTTCTCCCTGCTTCCTCCATTGCTCTTTGCTGGTTCTCCTTTTTTTCTTTTCTTTTCTTTTTGTATCTGTCGCTTTTTCATTTTTGTGTTTCTTTACCAAAGGAGCCATTTGGACTGATATCATTTGGCAAAGCATACTTATCATACACATCTCCAGATTATATTGTGCACATTTTCTTTTTTTGTGTGTACTTTTTGCACATGTTTATTGCATGGATGTTTTTGGTTTGTCCCGACTGCCAGTCGCTCAGTCAGCTACCTCAGATCCCCTCGAATGTATTGAGTGCATGAGAAAGACTGAGAGCAAGAAAGTGTCTTGAATCCCAGAAAGAGGTTTTCTCTTCGCATGTGTACGCTTGTTGTGAGTGTGTGTATGTTCAAGTTTGTGTGGCTATGTTTGTTTGTTTGTGTGTGTGTGTGTGTGTATAAGAAGAATAAGAATATCTTTATTGTCATTGTAACCAGCACAACGAAATTTGAGTGTGTGTGTGTCTTCTGTGATTACACCCTGAAGGCAAACCTTTTTGTTCCTTTTTGCTTAGTAAAATATGTGTTGCTATGCATTAGGTAAAAATACATGGTTCTGTTCGATGATGCTGTTCAGAAATAGTATTTCTTAAACCATCCTGATTGAACTTAGTGCATTGAGTCTCTGCTTTAAAAGCCGTTCTCATGTCAGACGGTAAACAAACACACTCATGTGTTCCCGTAGATCTCTCTATATCACAGCTATAAATGGCTACAATTATGTTGCACTCTTTACCACAACAACAACCCATTATTATTTATATTGCAGTCACTCAGCAAGTCATATAAGTTTTAAATGTCTGATGAAGACTATCATGTAGCATATCCCTAGTGACCAGGATCTCCCTGCGCTTGGAAGTAGGTGTTGATGGGCCACCTATTTTTAAATTATTATTATTATTATTGGTGTTATTGTTGTTGTTGGTGGTGGTGTTATTTCATTCACTTCTGCTGACAAAGTGTAATTTGTCCAACCCTACTCAATTAGAGTTAGTTGAAGATCAGTGGCCTGATCCAATGTCAGCCCTGATGCTGCTGAGTATATGTGTCCATGCACACACACGCACACACACACATACACACAGACACACACACATACAGCACCCATGAGCACCCCTAGCACAGGTGTGGTTCTTACCTGTGTAGTTTTTATCCCTTGGAGCAGAGGGCCCCTGTGCTGCTGTGGCTGTGAACCCCACAATACCCCCCCCCCTCCCCCCCCTCCCCTCAATCTCTGGAATAGAATTACTGTCCTCCAATGTGAGGTTGCTCATCTATAATGGATGCTGGAGGCTCCTGTGCCATATCGCTGAGCTGGCCTCTGTGAAACCGGGTCGGAAGGAACGAGCACTGGGGTGGCACATGGCATCAACACAGACACAGAGCCACTGCTAGCTTCTTAAACACTCTATCTATCTGTCTTTCTCTCTGTAGCTCTGTCTCTTTCTCTCTTTCATTTTTTTATTTTCCTCCCTTCTTTTACTTTCATCCCTTCCTTCTCTTTTCTCTTCTCTTTCTTCTCCTTCAGTCTCAGCTTTCCCTGCACTAACCTTTAGTTTTATTCTCTCTCCTTCTCCCTCTCCCTCTCCCCCCCCCCTCCCCCCTTCTCTATCTTTTGCATTTCACCTTTCCTTATAGCTGTCTCTTATATCTTTTTCCATTTTCTCTCACAAACTCTCTATCTTTCTCTCCCACTCTTTCACTCTCTGTTCCCACAATTTTCTCTTTTTTCCCCTTCTCTTTTTCCTCTCTCTTTTCCTCCCTCCCTTCCTCTCCCCCTCCCTCCCTCCTTATTGAGAAAGCTGTCTTAAAGTGAATACTGTATCCCAGAATCCTCTCTGAGCTCTATGGTCACCTGGGGAGTGCTGTAGCCATCAAAAACAGCATGGGCCTCCATCTGCGTATTAAGTCCGCAGCATCTGCTTGATAATTGAGAGTTGTGAAAAAAAGTCAGCCTTTACTTCACTCCCCAGGTATTGCTGTGTGTGTGTGTGTGTGTGTGTGTGTGTGTGTGTGTGTGTGTGTGTGTGTGTGTGTGTGTGTGTGTGTGCGCATTTGTTAGGGGGGTGGGGAAGGGGGTTCATGAATAGGCTCAACCTCTTGTCAAAGTCAGGGACAAGTGAATACAAATAGTCTTCTCTCTTTTCCTCCTCCTCTCTCGTTGGCACTGCCTGTCCATCGGCGCTCCAGCCAGGCCTTAACCCGTGAGCTCAACAAGGCTGCACTCTGCTTTCTGTCCTTTTTGTTTTCATACTCCCCGTCTTTCGGCACCAGTGGGCTTGTGGCTGGTATCCTCCAGTCTGCTTACTTCACTGCACCTGCACAGAGTGCAACTCTTTGTCCTCTAAAGCCCTCCCCTCAACACGCACACACACACACATACACACACACACACGCACACACACACACACATACGTATATACCCACGCACACACTTTTCTGAGACCAAGGGGGTCATTTATTTTTAATGCTTTACCCTTGATGCTCTTTCTCTTATCTCTCTTTCTTCATCCCTTCTTCTTACACTGTCTCAAACTCTTTCCCTCCTCACCTTTAGCTCTCTGCCATTCTCTCCCACCTCTCACCTTATTCCCTCGTTCACTTCGCTATTAATATCACTTATTCTCTTCATCTTTACCTCTTGTTTAATATATTATCCTATTCTCTCTTTCTTTCTTGCTCTCTCTCTCTCTCCTCTTCTCCCTCCCTCCTTATTTTTATGTGTCCTCTGGGTCCTCTGTTTAGCGATCTAAACAGATCATTTGAAGCGCAGGATTTCAGTACGTGTCGGGCGTGTCTGTATCCATCCTTTCCACTTTCACAGCAGGATAAATGGTCTCCTCACCGTGTGCGTCGCTCATGGTTATACTTCAGTCTCTTAATTCATCATGGGCCAGTTTTGGAATTCCCCTGACTTCCGGATTCTACTGAAGCTAACACACTGTGTGTGTTACAAGATTCCACTGAAGCTAACACACTGTGTGTGTTACACGATTCTACTGAAGCTAACACACTGTGTGTGTTACACGATTCCACTGAAGCTAACACACTGTGTGTGTTACGCGATTCCACTGAAGCTAACACACTGTGTGTGTTACACGATTCTACTGAAGCTAACACACTGTGTGTGTTACGCGATTCTACTGAAGCTAACACACTGTGTGTGTTACGCGATTCTATTGAAGCTAACACACTGTGTGTGTTACACGATTCTACTGAAGCTAACACACTGTGTGTGTTACAGTGGACTACACACACGTTTTGTGCATATTTAAGTGCAGACAGCGGCCTGTACATGTACATGCACATGTTGGAACTTCATTTTAGCCCATATTAGATTATTATTAGATTAGATATAGTGACTATCACAGTGCTGACTGACCATGGGTTGCGCTTAAAATTACATGTTAAGAATGAGCACTAAAACAGCAGTACTTAGCACAATAACAGTAAGTTGAGTGAATAAAATCATATTGACATCATATTGTACTACTGACTCAGTGCTATGGTCTCGGTAGTGGGCTTCCTGAATTTGCTCATAAATATGTTGCACAGTCGTTAGTCTGCTCTGTGAGATGGCTGTGGTTACACAACAACACCGACACACCTGTTGATTTGAAGTTGATTTGCTATGTAGACAACATGCGTATTAGATGTGATGACGATAGGTGATAGTCATTGATGAGCAAAGATGTGTGTGTTGCATGGGTCTGTGACGTGGTGAACGTAGCGTAGACAGGGCCTACATTCTTCTCTCACCCTCTTATGTTTTCTCTCTCCCTCAATGTATCCCTCCCTCTGCCCCTTCTCTCTCTCTCTCTCTCTCCTCCTTCAAATTCAAATTCAAAGGAGTTTTATTGGCATGACTCAATTAAACAGTGTTGCCAAAGCTGACAAATTACAAAATAAACAGATACAATATCTGTTTTTGGTTAAAGGATTAATAAAAAAATGAAAAAACAAAAGAAACTTATAGGAACATGTTTAGAAGGAAGTAAATATATAAATAAATAACATCTCGGCCTCTCTCTCGCTCCCTCCTTTCTTTCCTCCTTCTGTAGGTTGCACGTGTACATGATTAGATTAATCCCTGGCAGTGGCTGCTTTAACCCATTTATATTTGGAAGGCTGGGTTACTGCAGTGGCGTCCTTGTGCTGACGCAGGATTGGCCGACGGATGCCAAAGGGCCTGGACATAAGAGCACTCGTGGCAGCTCTGTTTGAAAGTGTGTATGTGTGTGCGTGTGTGTGTGTGTGGCCCATGCCATGGCGTACAGCATACAGCCAACCTGTCCACCACGCCACGTGAAACGTCTTGGTTCATTTCTTTCTTCACCTCTGTGCTGATCCTATTTGCTCCTTTTGGTATTATTGAGAGTCTGTTACTTAACAGAGTGCAGTTTGCTCATTAAAGTATCAAAAAGTGTTTACCTCCTACACAGTCCATCTCTCTCGGGGCTGCCCGTTCTCTGTGGCCTTGTGCCACATCTCATGCCGTCACAGCCTCTCTCATCTCTTCCTCCTGGTTTCAAAGGGCTTCTCATGTCTTTGTTTTTTCAGGAGCTCAGTACGCAAACTCCTTTTCCTCCTGGTTTCACAAGCACCCTACCCTCATTTCTCTTTCTCTTTCTCTCTGTCTCTGTCTTTACTCCCATCTCTCTCTCTCCCTCTCTCTCTCTCCCTCTCTCTCTCTCCTTCTCCCTCTCTCCCCCAGTCGAGTCCTTACATGCTCTCTGTAAAGCCGTCAGCAGTCAGTCATTGCCAGTGCAGGCCTCTGGGTTCTGCTGTCTCTGAGACCTTGGTATGGATGATGGATTGGGCTGGCTGCGCCTTAACATGGAAAATGCTCTCTCTCTCTCTTGCTCTCTCACACTCTCTCTCTCACTCTCTGTGTCTCTGTCTCTCTCTCTTTATCTGTCTATCTATCTATCTATCTACCTATCTATACCTCTCACACTCTCCTCTCCTTGTATGACCTCATCCCGCCTTTCTCTCCAGTTCTAGTAATCTCCTCTCCTCCTCCACCCCATCCATCCATAACTGGATAAGGGCCGTTTGCTGCTGCTGAGTTGGAACTCGCTCTCACATCTTGCCCCGACCGGCCTTGGCCTGACATTGGCTTTGTTCGTTCTGACACAATCCTGTCATCTTTTCCTGCGTTAGTACAAGGAAAGAGAGAGAGAGAGACAGAGAGAGAGAGGAAGAAAGAGTAGAAATAGAGTAGTTGATAGGAATGTGGGATGTGAGGTAGCAATACATTTTATGTGTGTGTGTGTGTGTGTGTTATGTTTGTGTTCACAGGGGCTGGGGTGATGCAATCAGGTAAAATCAAACCCAGGCTTAATAAACCACACTGGATTGCATCTGGGGAAGGAAATATAGCAGGGACTGAACAGAAGTGTCAGTGTGTCGTGCTCTGTGAATAACCTCTAGCCCAACCACATGGAGGAAGTTCAGAAGGGCAAAGAAATAAAAAGAAGAGAAAAAAGAACGCTTTATCTTTAAGAAAGGGATGTAATGGGTGGGAGAAATGCAGATAGCTTAAGTGTTGCTAGAGCCTTGAGACAGAAGCTAATCACTCTCCCCGGACTTCACTGATTAGCATCTGCTCAAATGAAGTAGCTACCATTTCACGGCAACCGCTCCTTTTCGCATTCTCTCTGAACCATTGAAGATTTCTCTCCCTCTCCCTCTCCCTCTCCTCTCTCTCTGTCTGTTGAGCAATTACAGCTGAAAGTCAGGTTCCCTCCTCTGACGTGAGACTTGCGGGCGTAGTGTGCAGGGCACATAGACAGACTGTTTATTTTGGTAGATGCTATCACTGTTTTCAACAACGGCTTTAGATGAGAACATTTGCTCTCGCCTTTTTTATCATGACTAACACACACACACACACACACATACACATACACACATACACACATGCTGATGCTATATTTATCCAGTGTGCCTCTCCCTTATCATGCAGGTGATGATGCCTTGCACCTGGACCAGCACAGGATATGCAGGATACTGGCATTGTAATGACCTGTGTATCCTCTCCCTCTCTCTCTCTCCTCTCCCTTATTCTCTCTCTGTCACCAGGACCCAGGGCCCACTCCCCCCTCCCCTCTGCTCGGGCAGAAGCCACTGCAGTTGCTGGAGGTCAAAGCTAGGGGGCGCTTTGGCTGTGTGTGGAAGGCCCAGCTGCTCAATGAATATGTGGCTGTGAAAATCTTCCCCTTACAGGTACCCACCACACAGTCATTATACAGTGTACTATGCAATCACCGTCACAGACTGATCCTTGAAATCACTGCTTTGATACTTCAGCCATATAACAACCAGCATGTAGTTATATTACAATCAGCAGTCCTTGCTCTTCAGGTTATAATTTCCTCCCTTTTACAGTATTGTGACAGAAGACTACTTAGGCCTCACTTTGTGTGTGTGTGTGTGTGTGTGTGGTCATGGTAAATTGACTGTGACATCTACAGCCTGAGTATGATTGTATAAACATTTCTCCCTGACTTTTCACTCTGTGCGTGAATGTTTGTGTGTGTGTGTGTGTGTGTGTGTGTGTGTGTGTGTGTCCTGCAGAATAAGCAGTCGTGGCAAAACGAGTATGACATCTACAGCCTGAGTGGCATGAAGCATGAGAACATTCTGCACTTCATTGGTGCCGAGAAGAGAGGCAGCCACCTGGATGTGGAGCTATGGCTCATCTCTGCCTACCACGAGAAGGTAACTAACACACTCATCCCCCCCAACACACACACATATATATATATATATGCACACTCACTCACACATGCACTGGCAGTCTTGACATACAAAATATATGTATATACGCACACACAAAGTATAGGTGTACACACAGACACACACACACACAAACACACCATCTGGATGTAGGAGGCAGGAGAGGGTACATATAACGTAGATGTTATTCACTGTGGAGAAGGCACATACTGTCACACTCGCTGCTGAGGAATACCTGGAGAATATTACACCTATTTGAGAAGGAACACCACAGACGTGTGTGTGTGTGTGTGTGTGTGTGTGTGTGTGTGCATGTGCCAGGATCTTGTCATAGCCCTGCTCTGAGTACATTATGTACCAACAGGGCGTGGGTCCCACAAGGTATCTCACACACAAACGCAGGCATGCATACACACACAAGCGTACACACACACACACACACACACACATATTCCCCCAGCAGGCAGGCTCAGCTGTACACTTTTAGACTGCCAGGAACACACGGTTGTCACAGAGGACACGGCTGACACTGTATCAGTTACCAAATCTCCCAAAACTTGATCATGTGGGGCAGTCACACCACACACACACACACACACACACACACACACACACACAGGTTCCATCTAAAGGTTTACAATCAGCCAGTCTTATAGATTTCACCCTGAAGCAGAAAGGTTCTTCTACTTTTGTTGGAGTGCATTGAGGACACATGACATCAGTAGTATCAGCTGTGGTGATTTGCTCCACCTGGTGGTCTTACTGTGCAATTGCAACTCATCTCATGTGAGGAGGTGTGTGTGTGTGTATGTGTGCATGCATGCATGCATGCGTGTTTGCTCACATAATGTGCTTTTGTTTATGAGCTCCCTCTGTTGGTGGTTCTGTGTAAGGACAACTGCAAATAGCTGTACTTGTGGTGAACATGGGAATGTGAAGAGATTTTAAATGTGTCCGTGCGTGTGTTTGTGTGTGTGTGTGTGTGTGTGTGTGTGTGTGTGTGTGTGTGTGCGTGTGCGTGTGCATCTTCTCTGCAGGGCTCGCTGACTGATTACCTGAAGGCCAACGTAGTGTCCTGGAACGAGCTGTGCCACATTGCCCAGACCTTGGCCCGGGGTGTGGCTTACCTCCACGAGGACATCCCCGGCCTGAAGGACGGCCACAAGCCCGCCATCGCTCACAGGTCAGCCCCTGCTCTCCCATTGGCTCTCCAGAACGTTCATGCTGCTCGCTTATTGGCTGCCTCTGCTCGTGCTCCCCTGCCATTTGCAGTCTTGCGCGCATGTCCTGGTGGACGTGATTTCACCCCATCTTCATTTAGAAAATGGAGGGAGTGAAAAAGAGAGAGAGAAGGAAAGAGAGAAGTGTGTGTGTGTGTTGAGGGGGCGGGGGGTAGACAAGACTAGATTGCTGTCTGCAGGCTGAATTTGTCCTCTCCCCTGCATCCCTCGCTTCAATGCTGTGAACAAAAAGAGGGAGAGAGAAGAAGAAGTAGGAAGATGGAAACCACAGGCAATGGTACCACTAGAGTTAACCTTTGTTAACCTCTGGCTTTTGCTTCGGTTGACTTACATAGAGCCTTTTCAGGAGGCATAAAATGATTATAGGCTGGAGATGTGCTATCTGAATGCTAGTACAGTATAGACATTATAGTTACATATTGTGCTATACAAAATTGGCCTACAGCTGTAGATTGTTTTAACTTTAGTATTTGTCATTCCAATGTGCTGAAGCCCTGGATTGTGACATGCAGGAGCTTGGTCTACACTTTAATCACATGTAGTTCATCTCTTATGCATGTCTAATGGTACATCTGAAAATGCAGGCTACTGTATTGATATACTGTCTCTGCCATTGTGGGGATGTAATGAAGTAGCCCTGTAGAAGCTAAGCGATTGCTAATTCAGCTCTCCATAGAACTCTAAGTGGGTCTCTGTAGGCCTCCTCTAATGCTATTATAGATCTTTGTAGGCCTGTGTTAATGCTGGTATAGCTCTGTGTGTGTGTGTGTGTGTGTGTGTCTGTGTGTGTGTGGCGGTTAAGGAACCTGGCTAGCATGCTAGTAGCCTGGGAAATTGTGGCTTCGGATCCACCGTTGTGCCCTTGAGCAAGGCACTTAACCCTAAGTTGCTCTAGGGGACACTGGCCCTGATGTAATTGGTAGTTGATAAATGTAAGTCGCTTTGGATAAATGTGTCTGCTAAATGTATAAATGTAAATGTGTGTGTGTGTGTGTGTGTGTGTGTGTGTAGGCAGAGGTGTGTTATATTCCCCCAGCTGTAATCACAGACACTCCCTCTGCCCCATTTTCATTTACATCTCCAGCCGCTCATCTGACACCCGCCCTCATTATGCTCACTCACACACTCACAATACAGCCACTCCAGGCAGCTCTCACAGGTGTCTCCTTCACCCTCCCTTCACACACACACACTCACACACACGCACACCAAGGCCCCGATCTCTCTCTCTCCCCATCCCTCTATCTTCTCTCTCTCCCTCTGACACGCACACATACACACACTCAGACCCCTCACTCTACTGTATTCAAAGACACCACTAACACACACACACACACATACGCCAACGCCCCCGCCCCCTCCTCTGACACACACACGTACACACACATACAAACACACACCAAGGCCCCTCTCTCTCTCTTCTCTGCCCCTCTCTCTCTCCCTGTGACACACGGCCTCATTATCCTCTCTCACTCGCATACACACACACACACACACACGTATACACACATGCACGCATGCACACACACACACACACACACACACACACACACACAGCCCCCCCTCTCTTTCTCCTCCATCCCTCTATCTGTCTCTCTCTTTTTCTGACTCTCTCTCTCTCTGACACACACACACACACACAGACACACACACAAACTCAGATCCCTCACTCCCCTCTTCTCAAAGACACCACTAACCCATACACACATACACACACACACACACACACATGATATGTGTGCACCCACCCTGAGGTCAGCTGTTTTCTGCCTCTCCTTCTCAGGGACATCAAGAGTAAGAATGTGCTTCTGAAGAGCAACCTGACAGCCTGCATAGCTGACTTGGGCCTGGCGCTGAAGTTTGAAGCTGGCAAATCAGCAGGGGAGACACATGGCCAGGTGAGCAGTGTATATATATACACACACACACACACATAATATACACACACAGCCAGGTTAACAGTATACAAACACACACACAGTAAACACTCAAACACATTTAACACATGTGTGGATATACCGGTACACACACACATACATATGCATTCACAAACTGATAAGCAATTATACAAGTATTAACACACATGCAAATAAGCAAACATGTAAATACTCAGCACCACTGCAAACACAAACACAACTACATACTATCCCTCAGACACTTAAACACTGATGGGCGAGTGATGCAATAGACTTTAAAATGCAACTTTGCATGTTTTAACATTTTTTATGAACTTGGAATCCTATATTTCATGAACAAAAACAGTGAATTAAAAAAATGGGCCTTTAAGGCTGGTGTAGGTCTTGCCTAAAACAAATCTCAGAGCAAGCCACCAGTCTGCCACATGTTAAGCTAGTACCACTATGAGGCTAAGCTTAAAATGTAAGCTCACGTTGTTTACATTTAGTGTCTCTGTACCCATGCTCAAATTTTGTGCTAGCAACAGTTGGCAGGTGTTGTTGTAGGCTAACACACACACACACACACACACACACACACACACACACACGCAAGCATAACACAAAGCAACCCATAAGGACTGGATAGACAGTCTGTGTCACAGCATGTGCTTTGAAGTTGGCCTGGTAGATCAGAATCCTGAATCGGCACTGATCTGGGTTCCATTCTGTTCATCCTTGGCCATTACCCTGGTTGGCAAACCTTTCAGCCACACTTCTGCTCTCAGGCAGCTGACCTGGGAACTGGCTTTCATTTATTTTTAGTGCTTTGTGATGCCATCCACAGACACAACAAGTGTACACACACTCACACATATACTCACATATGGACACACACACACACAAATAAACATGCACACAAATAAACACATGTTTATACACCCACACATGCAAACAAGCAAACAAACAGTCACACAAACACATGCATACACACATGCACACAGACACACACACACACACACACAGTAGATGAGAGAGAGTGTCATTAAATCCCATCCCTGACTTGAGCCATTGGTGTGTTACTGAGGAGTAAGGGCAGTGGAGCAGCAGACTCAGACTGTGCTCAGGAGGACAATGGGGGTTTTCTCTCCTGCCTCAGGGCCAGCAGCTTTCTTCTCACAATTAGGACAATGGCAACAGCAAAGCCACAGAGTCCCAGTGTCATGTTGTCCTTTGAAAGCTTCCTCTTGTAGGAATTGGCTTGTGTGATCAGGTGAGATATGAATGTGGGTCGTGTATCACCTTTAATAAGCTTTTAAGAAGGTTTGGAATAGTGATTAAATCCCTGTATTGTAAGCCTTTTAGCATTACATCGTGTTACATCGTTATTTTAGTGTGTTGTTTTTACTGAATGCACTGCCCACTGAAGCTGATATGAGGTGAACTCTGACATTCCGGAACATTCCGCAGGTGGGCACACGTCGCTACATGGCGCCTGAGGTGCTGGAGGGGGCCATCAATTTCCAGCGGGACGCATTTCTGCGCATCGACATGTATGCTGTGGGCCTGGTGCTCTGGGAGCTTGCAGCCCGATGCACGGCCGCAGACGGTGAGTGTGTGTGTGTGTGTGTGCGCGCGTGCGTCTGTCTATCTATAGATAGATCTGTCTGTCAGTCTATGCATGCTCCAGCGGGGTGGAATTGCTCAGCGGTGATGCAGTAGGCCTGATGCTCTGGGAACCAGCTGAGCAACCACTCAGATGTGAGTGGTCAGTATGTACTTGATACTCAGATGATAACCTGAAATGGTACAAATCGTACAAAGCTCTTGAGAGTGAGACCTTGACATAAAGTGCCAGGTTTCTCAAATCATAGTGTGTTTGGCAGTTTTGTGTGTGTGTGTGTGTGTGTGTGCGTGTGTTAGTATGTGTGTGTGTGTGTGTGTTTTTGTGAAAGAGTATATGCTGAACATTTGTTTTGCACTTCTGAGGCAACATGTTAAGGAGAGTATGCATATGTGTGTGTGTGTGTGTGTGTGTGTGTGATGTTGTAAATGTGTGCAAAGTGGGTGTGAGAAAAAGTCCAGTGTGTGGACTGGATGAGAATGGGTGGACAGGGGCTCTGGAACAATGCTGACTCTGTGTGTACAGAAGCACACAGCTTACAGTGCAGAATCTGATCCCCAAAGGCCTCATCTCCACATCAGGGGACCGGATGCATTTCCTCTGTGCCTGTGTGTGTATGTGTGTGTGTGTCTGTGCTTATATCTTGTGTGCAAGAGGGAAAAGGAAGTTGAGTGACAGAAAGAAATTCTTCTGTGTGTGTGTGTGTGTGTGTGTGTGTGTGTGTGTGTGTATGCAGGGCCTGTAGACGAGTACATGCTGCCATTCGAGGAGGAGGTGGGACAGCATCCGTCTCTGGAAGATATGCAGGAGGTGGTGGTCCACAAGAAACTCAGACCCACACTCAGAGAGTGCTGGCAGAAGCATGCAGTAAGGATACACACACACACACATAAGCACACTCGGACCCCTTCTTAGAGAGTGTTGCCACAAGCATGCAGTGAGGATATACACACACACACACGCACAACTTTACACCAGTGAGTACACACCAGCACACACACACGCACACACACACGGACCTAGAGAAGCTTGTGTATGGCACAGAATCAGCATGGAGGATGAATTAAGGCCTTTAAGAGACTGCGCCACAGAGTTAGTGGAAACAAGATAAGTTCTCTACACGCTTCTCACTCTCTGTCTCTCTAAACACACACACACACACATACACTCCATACTCTCTGACACACACACACACATCTGTGCTTTCTTCACAGTATCAGATTTGTATGAATGGCACATTATTTCATATAAATGGCTGTGTCAGCAGTAACTAACACTGGCATGAAGAGACTTGTTTCTCTAGCATCATCTGGGTATTGCCGGCATTGACATAACATCCATGACTGCAACAAGAACCACAATTAGTCACTTAGTGTCTGTGGTCATTTAATAAAGCTGCCTTTTTAAATAGGAAGTCCAGTCCAACCATAGCCCTTTTGTATAAGCTCGGCAAGTGGTTCGCTATTCAGTCTAAGAGGGGTGTGTTTAAGAGGGTTAGAAAGTGTTCAAAATTTCAATCAGCCACAGGATTTTCAGCGTCCTCATCTGAAATGTGTGTGTGTGTGTGTGTGTGTGCAGGGTCTGGCCATGTTGTGTGAGACCATTGAGGAGTGCTGGGACCACGAGGCGGAGGCCCGTCTGTCGGCGGGGTGCGTAGAGGAGCGCGTCATTCAGATGCAGCGCCAGACCAGCCTCATCGCGCCTGAGGAGATCGTCACCGTAGTCACCATGGTCACCAACACAGACTTCCCACCCAAAGAGTCCAGCCTATGATGGCTGTTCGCCACGTGAATGGGGGGGGGGCAGGGCAGAAACAGATGAAGAACAGTTGAACTGACCAATCAGACGGTGACTTCCCATCTTCACCTCCACTTCCTGATTCACCCAAGCAGAGAGGCGATCTTTATGTGACCTCTAAGACTGGCGCCTGGGGCAAGAGCGATGGATGGTGTTTTATTTTTGTTTTTGTTTTGTGCAGCGTGAGGTGGAGTGGGACTTCAGCTGTCCTGCCCTCTCCCTCCTCCGACCTCTTCACATTCAGGAATATCTGCACCCTCTCAAGGGGGCGCCCTCGTACCACCACCACCACCACCACCTCGTTTTAATAAGAAGAAGAAGAATAATAATAACAATAATAATAACAATAAAAAAAACTCTCATCACCGTTCATGTGTGCCTGAAGAGTAATGACTCAACTTCAGGGCAAAACAAATGCCCCCACAGCTGGAAATCTACCCTCTAAGACAGTGGCAAAAGAATCCTGAGGTCATGGGGTCAAATCACCATGGAAACAAGAGGATATGCGGTGGCTAAAAAATACCCCTTGTGGGCAGGTGTTGTGTTAAGATTTTATTTTTTATAAAGTATATAAATACATAGAAATATGACACCAGAAGGAAAGGACTTCCACTCGTTTAACTCCTGGCTGGGATGGTGGGTGGGTTTGTTAACAAAAAAAAAACAACAAAACAAACAAAAATATGAAATAAATTAAAAGGAGGATGAGACAGTGAGAGACTAGGTGAGGGAGAAAAAGGGCAACCCTGTTTTTAAAAAGAAAGAAAAAATGAAAAAAAAAAAAAAAACTATTTGCTGTTCACTCTGGTGTTTTTATGAAATGACTTATGGTAATGCCAATTAAGATACAGCTTCTGAATGTTTGGTGTACTAGTGTTGTACATATATCAATGGAAAACCAACCAACCTACATGCTAAATTCAAGGATTTATTGCTTGTCAGTTTTATTTTTCCTGAAGTTTTGTTTCTTAGCATACATTTTAGATGTAAACCTCCCTCAACAAGCTATACCTCAGTTCCACATCTATGATGATTAATACACACAAACACACACACACTCTCACTCTCTCTCTTACACACACATACTCTCTCTTTTTTTTGTAAAGAAAGATAATGTGAGGAAGAAAATTGTGGGATTAGGGAAAGAAAAAAATGTGAAACTCTCGCCGTTTTGTGAAATCTAAACTGAGGATGCCAACTGACAGAAATACTAAGGCCATAAGACTTCCAGACCAGTGTTTGACCTTTGACCTCCCGTTATTATGCCTTTTCATTTTCTGTCTCTTCCTGTTTTCTTTTGCTCATGTACCTGCTTCTGTTCACCTGTCAGAGCCACCTAACTCTTAAAACTCTCTCAAGCACTTTTTGATTTGTTTTGTTTCATTTTTGTTTGTTTGTTTTGTTTTGTTTTGTTTTGTTTTGTTATCCTGTACAATCACCCTCACCATTAGGAGAGGAGTTTTATCATTTTATTCACGTGAAAAAAAGTTAACACTAAAATGCTGTTCTGGTTTTGGTTTGCTGTGACATGCATAGCCTAGTTGACACTGTATTTACCAGTCTGTAGCCCATGACTCACACAGTTTCCTTTCTGTTGAGTGTTTGTGCGATACTTTTGGGTTTTTTTTTGAGGTTTGTCACAGGCCTTCCTTTGATTGGAACAGCAATGTAATTTCCTGCATCCTATGTTTTGTAAAAGCCCTTGAGATCTGCAGATATCACACATTGTGAGCTGCCTCAGGTTAGCTGTCATTAGTCCTCCACGAGCGCCAGCTCTTTAGTTAATTTTGGTGCCATCACTTAAGCCCCACGTTCCTCAAGGGATGAGCATTACCCCTCCCTCTGTCTGTCGCAAACACACAAACCCCAATTGGCGTGACAGCACCTGATATTTTCGAAACGCTTGTTGTGGGATATTCTCAGATCCGTTTTTTTTTCTTGTCTGTTCTTTTCTTTTCTTTTTTTTTCTATTCCCTTCTTCAGGAAATGTTCATATGGCCATAAACAGGTGTTACTTGACTAAGTTCTCTCTCTATTTGTTACATCTACCTGTTCAATTTCTTCTCTTCCTCTCAGCGCTCAGCAGTCAGCAACTGGAACCACACATCAACCATCAACAATAACATCAACAACAACAACATCAGGGATACAGTACTATGCTTTTCTAAGTTACAGCAATTATGCAACCAACCGTGGTTACACTCATTAATGAACCACATACAAACAAAAAAAACCTCTACAGACTGTAGCATTTTTTGTAAATCAAAGCAAACAAACAAACAAAAAAAAGCAAAAATAATTAATCGTGCTGGATGAGTCTGAGGGTTTTGTTTAACAGAATTAGTATTTGGCCTGAGCAGTGTTGCAGGACCAGGCCCGTGCCAACTCTTTTCACTGGTTTGGAAAAAAAAAGAAAAACAGCTACCATCAATTTCTGACACTCTATGTGTGTGTGTGGGTGTGTGTGTTCAAGTGGATCTGCTGTGCTAATGGCATCTGTGTGTCTGAGTGTGTGTGTGTGTATGAGCATTGTGACAGGACTGATTATGGTGTACATCATCAGGCCTCGATTCTTCTTCTGACAGGCTGTGTGATGTGTGTACGACCACACCTTTCCGGCGTGTGCGTCAGCCTCTCTCTGCATACCCCCTCCTCTCATGTCACTGGATCCCCCAAGCCCCCACCCAACTCCACTCCTCTGCACTCCTCACCTTATATCTCCCCTCAGACCGTGTCAGTGATAATGAGGTACTGACTCGAGTATCATGCACCAACTTCCCCATCCCCTTCCCAACCAATCAGCACTTCCTAGACACCCTCTCCCAGCCAATCAGCACCTTGACACCTGCCACCCTAACCCTAAACCCATTCTTTCCCCTCCACAGGACCCTCCTGAGGTCCATCCTTCTCCCAGCAGTCTCTACTGTACAGTAATCTCCCCCTGCCCCTGTCCAAGTCCTTGTTTGCTAGAGATACAGGCCTCCTTTTGTACGAAATGTCCCCCTCCCTCCCTTTTGGTGTAAGCCAAGAAATATACATATATATTAGTAATAATACTGACGATAACCCAACTGGATTGGCTGCATATTATAGAAAATGCACATTTATGTAAATATGAATGTTGTTTTTAGATTGTGAATATAGCATGAGGTTGTTTCTATTATTTTCAAAGATATCACAAAGAAAAAAACAGTCCTTTATTAAAAACGATTATTATTCCATAAGATTTTACTGTTGTTTATTTTATATATCTATTTTTAGCTGTATTAATTTATGTCAGTCCACCCCCACCTTCCCCTTATCATTGTGAGGCTTTGTTCCTCTTTTTTTTTTTTTTTTTTAATTTAAATTTTTACTCAAACAAGGATCAGATGTAATCTTACCACGTAATGGCAACATGTTTAAAAAATAAAATAAACAAACTCAACTCATAATTTACCTCAGACATCCCAGCTGACATTAAAATCAATACCACCGATCAGCCTCGGTACAGTGTTCCAGCAGCACCTTGTCAGTGTGCCAGCAGGCTTCTGACCTGCAGCAGTGTTGTTTTGTTTTTCTCCTTTTTTCTCTTTTTGTTTTTTTGTTTTGTTTTCTGTTTTTGTTTTTTTAACAAACGCATTACCTCTGAAACGCGACTGGCTAGCTCTGCTCATCTCGCCTGCTCGCTTGGGCGGGGATTTTTTTCACACAGAGTTTGTGTCGCTTGAGCCCTCAGTCAGCTCTTGGTCAGTTGGTCAGTCCGCAGCACCGACCAGCCCAGATCGGATCGGATCGACCCCAACGTCTTTTCAAATGGACTCGCCATTTTTAATTGCTTTGCAAAAAAAAAAAAAATTTAAAAAGACAGAAAAGGAAAATAATGAAAAGTATTTCACCAACTGTTTAAGAAGGCCTGGTTGGAAGTGATTGTTAAATGTTGTACAGAAAAATGTATGCTATTCCTTTAAAATAAAGTATAGTGACTGCTCTGAGATCTGTCCCAGCTGTTTTCTGTGGCATTTAAATACTCTCATCCTATTTCACCATCATTGGTATTATATTTGGTTCCCCTTCATAGACATCACTTGAGTGGACTTTTTTTGAGTCCTTTTCTGAGTCAATTCCCAAAAATCCAAGGACTCAACATGGCAGTTTCAGACATGATGGGAGGATAATTAGCCTACAACACAGACTAATGCAGTGTGAATAAATCCATAGCTCTGTTGTTTGAAGTCACTAAGTGCGGTCATCAGGAAAAAGAACAAGAAAATGTGATACAACATAGACTGAATAGCGGCAGCAAACGCTAGCCAAATGGGGTACAGAAACCTAAGGTGTACTTCCATTTTCCTATGCCCCATTCAGTTAACATTAGCTGCTGGTTTGCTATTCAGTCTATGTTGTATACAATTTTCTGTTTATTTTTCTTACATACACACTAAAAAACAACGCTCTCTTCACAAAAAAAAATAAAAATGTGTAAAATGCTGCTTCAAATGAGTTAAGTAAATGTAAATAGTCTCTTTCAAGTACAGCTTACTTAAAATTGGTGGAAACTCGTTAAGTAAACATAACTAGTCTCTTTAAAGTTATTTTTACCATAACTTGAAAGAGACTAGTTATGTTTACTAAAGTTTACTTAAGAGGCAACACGTTTGCACCAATTTTCAAGGCTAATCAAGGCTATTGATTGATTCACACTGGCTTTCTCATTTAAAGAGGCTCACAGACGGCAATGTAAAAGGAGGCGAGAGGCTTGAATGTGTGAACAATTCTCAGTTATTCTGAATTAAATATACAGTAATGGCAGACTGTATACTCTTGCCTATGTAGACTTCTGTCTTTCTTGCCTCTTGACTAAGTCTATGAAAACAGGTACTGAAAATGCCCCATATGCTGTTAAAATTAACTGAAACTAACCAAGTTGTCTGAACCTTTGTTGTACACTACTGGATAGTTGCTTCACGGGCGCAACTTGGGCCCATCTTCACCATTGTCACTTCAAAAAAAAAGGCCAATAGCTGTTTCTGATGCATTGTTCTCTCTTAGAATAAATTAGCTTCCTTTTAAGGTGGGTTTTGGTTCTATATATTAATTTCTCTATATATTTACATAACCAAAGGTCATTGTTATGCCTGTTTTTGGTGGGCACCAGTAATCAAAAATAGATTTAAACACTTTCAATGACCCATATCTATGTATGTCCCATTTTGAAAATTTCCAGAATTCTTCTTTCAACTTTCAAGTATTTCAAAAATCTGATTAAAGTAATACTGTTGGATATTGGGCTACAAAACCATTTCAATATCAGTTGCAAGGTCTTTATTTTTACATTTCAACCATGAAACAGCTCAATAACATACAAAAATATTCTGGGTTTTTTTATGTAACATATCATAAAGTTGGTCCAAAGAAGAGGGCGTTTTTGTGCATTGCTGGTCACCACGCAACCAAGCCTATCTCCAACATATACTGACAACATTAGTGGGGATGACTCAAACGTACAGTCCAGGTCTCAGGCGAACGCGGAGGTGGCCCACTGCCGGACATCTGTGGGGCATTGTGGGTAGCGCTGTACGGCCTCCATGACCTGGGTGTGGTCCAGCATCAGCTTCATCAGCTGGTAGTCCTTCTGGATCTTGGCGCTGGACGCCTCCACCGGTCGAATCAGCTCCAGCTGCTGGAGGTGCTCAAAAGCCTACACATGGTGATAGGTAATAGAGCTCATGAATCATGCATTAGCTACTGAATTAATCACACGCACATGCATACTATCAAATGGAAAGCACTGTAGCACTGACACATCCAACTGTACAGCATGTAAACTTTGTCACTAAGGTGTCACTGCAGTTTATATGTACATCCACTAGATGGCAGTCAGGCATCATCTCAAAATAGTCTCTTTTCTCTCTCAAAGATGATGCCAATCTACACAAACATATGTAATTCATATGTAAGATATGATTCAAAATCATACCTTAAAAATAAGTAACCTTTTTAAGGTATGATTTTTATGAGTGATTATGTTTTGTTGCCAGCTTCAAATGAATCTTGATTGTATATGTCAAGGACAAAACAGCACCCCCATCATTCCAACTGGTTGTCTCAAATATGCACTGTAGTTTTGCTCTTTGAGTTGGAACATAATGTGACTGTAAGGAAACTCATCCATCTCTCACAATACCATCAGCAAAAGAGGCCAGTTAGCATTAGAGTATTTATCTGATACCAACTAATTAACACAGAATTTTAATGTCACAACGTAATGTTACAAAACAACAATATGATTATCTTGGAGTATTCTATTTTGCAGCAATGCTTTTGTTTTGTCTTGAGCTATGAATTCAGCACAACCCTCTATTTTCCATATTTTATTTTTCCATTTTTTACATTAACTGTTCAATGTCTTTCAGCTTACTTTTTGTTTAGAAACATTATTTGTGTTTATTAATTATTTATGGTCCTGAGTATTTAATTATGTTAATTCATCATGATCATGACTTTTGCAATAACTGAGCTAGCATGTTTACAAGCTGTTAGCAGTGCTAGCTGGCTTGTTGGTGGCGTTTGCAAAATCTTTGCACACTTTTAAGGAGGTAGTTCTCTCAATGCAGTTGTTTGCTGTTTTAAAAACAAAGTGTAGAGGACAGAGGTAAACCAAACTTTAAACTTGGTGCGGTCTTTGGAGGAATTTGGCTTACCTTGATGACCACTGGCTTTTCAAAATTATGGATGGAGTGCGATTTCCTGCTGATGAACTTCTTGAATTCTGGGGAAAGAGTGGAAATGTAGTGGTTTTTGAAAAAATTCATTCTCAGTCATTCTTTGAATCAAAATCATTCTGATTCATGTTTTTTGTGCCTGATACAGGCTTTCCAGTCTCACCATTGTGCACCATCTGGAAGTTGAAAGGCTCTCCTTCATAGATGTCATTCAGGTGTTTCATAGAGATGATGAGACACAATTCCAGAATAGACAAACCTGTTAAAACACACACACACACACACACAGATTCCAGTTAAATTGAAGCTACTGAAAAATCATCATCAAACATTAACATCTACAGATCCCAGAAATGAGTCACCATAAATTACTTGACATGCTGCGCTTCTCAGAGGGCAAAAAAAATACATATATACGGGATATAGAAAAAAACACTAAATGCCATCATTTGAATTTGTCTTCTGCCAGCTTATGTTACATGTTCTGCAGTGCTCTGTGCTCTTGTAGCAGTGTCTGGTGATTGTGGCAGCCCTCACCGTGGAGAATGTTTGCCTTGGAGTCCATGCTGCTCCAGCGGCCAGCTTCCAGCAGGTCCACTGGCCTGATGACGGGGTTCGACAACGTCACACGACCCAGCGCCAGGAGCTGCGGTGTAGGACCACACACACACACACACATACAAAAACGCACAGACACACAAGCATGCCAATACATTAAATTAAATACACTGGTCTACCAAATTATACAGGCCAACCTGCAAAGGTGAAAGGTCAGTGCAATGCTGCCACACCATAGAAGTAAACAGATAAAGAAGTAGTGTAGTTTTGAGATGGAGGGTGCAGGCACTAAGCACAATGCAAATGAGACACACAAGCCCGAACATGATGAGACGTTCAAAAGTACTAGCAATGAAAGAGTAAAATACTGAAAACAAGCATTAAAGGTGCTATGAGGCATTTTCATTGAAATCTTTCAGTTCTGGGTTGTCTTGACCGCTGCTTTTCCATGAACTTGCACTGCATTTAATACAGTGGTCACACATGTCAAAACGCGATGTTCTAGGAGAGCCTGTCCTGTGCTAGCTGGTTTGTATGCTAACATCAGTGGATATATGAAGAGACATTTCTGACATTATGTCAATACAGTTGTTTCTCCACACACTGTTGCTGTTTCTAGGTCATTTTTGGATGTTGTTTTAACACCCAAAAGACATCACCTTTAATCACACAAACACAAATAAACTAAAGTACATAAACATTCAACCAAAAGTGTTCGTGGCAAAGTTCTATTTCTGCCTCACCAGTAACAAGTGCAGTGAACGGACATCCTTGCTGCTGTTGAAGTGTTTCCGCAAAACATCCTCCACCGATTTGTCCTCACACAGTTTCTAGTATAGATAATAGAGAGACAAAACAAAAATGTTGTTCCTCAACCTGTGTTGCCATCCTTTGAAAATTATTCAGGTAGATTCTGACAAAAACATATTATAATTGAACAGAATTGGCCACAGCGATTACTTCTACAGGACATCAGATCATCATCTCTGATTTGCCCGATGGTCTCACCTTAACACTGGTGTTCCACTCGTCCAAGAACTTGCTGTCAGAAAAGTCTGAGGGCAGGCTGAGCTGGGAGCTCACCATCTCCAAGTACTGGCTGAATCCGATGGAGCTCAGCAGGTGAATTTGCCGGTGTGAGAAACGGGACTTCACACGCTTCTCAAGCAACTCCAGCACATCCTGACCAGACACACAATCACAGTGAACACACACACAAGGAGGGAGAAGGAGGAGGGGGGGGGGAGAGAGAGAGAAAAAGAGCGAATAAAAGAAAGAAAGAAAGGAAGAAAGAAACACAGAAGCAAACAAAGAAACAAAGACATAAAGAAACATCACACATGACAAGTGAAGACTCCTGGAACATTTTTTTAACAAGGCTGTATTAAGACACAATGCCATACAACGTATGTGTTTCTCTTTCTACCTATGTTACTTTTTACTACTATTTCTTCCTGGGAGGGTTTTGTATAGACAGAAGCCTCATATTTTATGTATTAGTAACATCGGTAACATCACAAAATGTGAGTCTGGCACTGGCAAAAGAGTTGACTCAGTAAAGGAGACCCACCAGTCGACAGGTGAGGCCCACCACAGCAATGGGAGCCTGGGCCGACTGCGACACGTCCAGGAGGTTGTACAGCAGCGTTTGGTTCTTGTGGTGAGCAAAGAGATCAAACTCGTCCAGCACGAAAATCACTGGACGACTACTGCTCCGGTCACCTAAAGAAAAACAGGAGTCAGTCGACACATGGTAGTTGGCCACACAGGTGCACATACAGATATATTCGTTAGTAAACATGTAACACATCACAATGTGTGTGTTTATGTATAAGGACAGTATTTTCATGTCATGAGTTTTCACCTTTCTTTAGCGCTTCCAAAAGGAATGCAAGGTTCTCAGCAAAGCTGCCCTGAAATATTAAAACATAAGCAAGCAATCATAGCATACAGAACCACTGTACCACAGAGAAGCCTCTTTGTAGAATAAAGAAAGCAGTTAAATAAAATTTAGACAGAAACTCCATTCCACAGTCAGAAAATAAACATATTTTGATACATTCATGTGCCACACAAGCTCGTCCAATCTGGAGAGCATAGCAGAACAGCTACCAGGGTTAAATGTTTTAGAGACCATCGGTTTCAACACCCTTATCTTAGTTAGCTAAAGGAGGTTTTCTGGAGCCACAGTCCACTTTTGCACAGTTCTTAATGCCCCTTGCTTACATTTTCACTCCTGCCATTGGGGGTGGCTCTACTCACAGAATGACTTGCGACTGTGGGAATTACTTACAAAGACTTTGTCACCAACAACGTTCTCCAAGTTGAGCTGCCTGGTGATCTCTTTAAGAGCAATCCTATCATCGGTCTGTAGCAACCCTGTAGACACATTCCAGTACCACAAAAAAACAACAAATACTTTTACTGAATAATGTGTTACATAGTGTGCACATATATACAGCATATATGTGAAACTTTTTTTAGTACAACACAAAACATGATTTTGCACACAAGACACTCCAAAACTTACCATTCAAATTAACCAACATGATGTCACTCTTGACATCTTTTTCCCGTAGCAGTTCCTTCAGGATGTAGTTCAGCAACTGAGGGGACAAAGCAGACGCAGACACAGACACAGACACATCAGACACACACAGACATATCCTACAGCAATCTGTCCAACCTGGCACATGAACAGACAACACGAAGATTACCTTTAAAATGAAAGTGATCAAAATTTTGACTCAATTTGTCTACGTAACTACGAACCTAGGTTGATAGCAGCTTTTAGGTGAAGACTCACATACATTGTAGTATTAAATACACTTCTATTTAATAATATAACAATAAAGTGATATAACAGGGTTTTCCTGTGTCCTCCCTACATAATAACACAACACTGAATGATATTAAGGGCATGCAAGCAGTCTGAATCACTACATTTAAACTACAAACCTGTGTATTGTTAATTCCTGCAATGTTGTCTTTAGAGCGTATCACCTGCTACTTCCACCGCAGTCACTAGTGCTGTTTCCTGGGGTCTTGTGTTAAATGGATATTGACATGCTACAACAGGTTCAGCTCCAGGGAGGTATTCCAAGAAGGTAGTTAAGTGGCAAACCTGGCAAAATTAACCCAGACGTATTGGTAAACCTGATAATAGAAGAGCCTGACGTCCTCATTCTCTTAACTAACAAAGCCTGCAGTCTACTCTATTAGCAGGTTTACCACTTTCTCAAGATGAGCTTAGCCAGGTTTATCACTTAACCACCTCCTTGGAATACCCGCCAGAACAAAGACTCGCCACAACAGACTTTCAACTGGACAGACCACACATACTGGAGCCACTCAGCACACAACAATGACCCAGCACTCCGGTTTCTGGAGAGGGTGACATGAGTCTGTCACTGTTATTTCAGAGCGCTTCCAGGATTGCTCCACTGAGCTTTCCCAACACACTGCCAGGGGGACATCGGGTCACTCATCCAACAGTTGGCAGACTGAGAGTACACTACATGAGAAGAGCCATTCTAAAGGCTTTTTCTGTTTGTGTATATGTGCCTGTGTGGGGTAACAGGAGTGTGTGCCTTCTACAGTAGCCATGTGGCAGAGACTGCAACCTGGGTGGGGTGGGAGTGAAGGCGAGTGCACACAAACACGAAAACAGAGCACCTCATTCATACCATTGTCTTGCCCGATCCCCTGGGTCCCACGATGAGGACAGAGTTACTCTCGCCATGAACAGCCGTTCTCCTCAGCAACTCCAGCAAATGTCTGAAAGAAGTAGCAGCAGAAGACCACAAGTTCTGTAACTCTAGCCCTCCACGCCTGAGACACCCCCCCGCCAAAGCACCATGACACACAGACACAGACACACAAACAGCTCAGTGACAAGGACAGGTGCTTGAGTTGGGAGTTGTGAGGTGGGGGTGGAGCTAGGGTACACAGCATAAGTGACACAGCACAAGGACCCAAACAGTCAGTAAAGGGAAGGTCAGGGTATGCCTGTAGAGCTTAACACTCGCATTGACTATGAAGGTTCCTCTAGGTTTAAAATTGTCCAGTCCAGTGCTATATGACTATGAAGGTTTCTCTAGGTTTAAAACTGTGCCACCACCCCCCCCCCCTCCCAAGGGGTGATATGACATAATATGGAAGATCTCAATCATTGCTAAGAGTTGAATGTCCACCATCCTCAATAGCCACAGAGATGTTGATAAAAAAAAACTAGTTCCTATCACACTTACTTGTGCTGAGATTCAAGACCCACGGGTGGAGTGCTGATCTCCTGGTGGCAAAATCTCTGCCTCAAAATTTTTTGTGCCTACGGACATACACACACACACACGCGTAACCAAAAATTCATATTTTCTTTGTTATTTGAAGTACAGCGGACGGTAATGCATCCAAGTGCAAACCTGTGAAACACATTGTCCCACTGTCATATGGCTCTCTCTTGACTTTCTTTTGCTCATGGTACCGTTGGCCTCCTGCTAGGAATGGTAGGAAAACAGAATTAGCCGACGTTGTTGTCAAAAGTTGATTCTGCTGCTGTGCCAGCTGTCCTTGACACCACCGAGATGCTGTCACACTGCGACAAAGAACCCTGAAATTACAGCTGCAGCATATCTGTGAGCTGTTATTTATAAGTAACGTTAACCTATTATTGTAGTCAGAGAGCATTACTCTAAAACTATAACCGGTTTCTGTATAAACATTTCCATCATATCTAGCTATAGCCTCGAACGTTAAACGTTTAACAGAACCATTAAGTAGGCAAGAGCTAATGTTAATAAAGCCATGCTTCCTTTGGTTAGCTAGTTAGCAAGCATACTTACCGAAGAGTATAGAAGCCCACTTAGAGTTTGCGTTTACGTGAAAGAAATGCAAGACAGGGAAATGACCTGAAGTAGACAAATGCACCATAAAAACCCCTCTCTATGGTTTCCGCGCCATTTGTGAACTTTCAACCCAAAATGTTGCCACAAGGAAGTTTTCGTAATTAGAATAGAGAGTGTAAAATCGGGAAGTCTATCTGGAGCATATCCGGGGTTGTCGGTGTGGTGTCAGAACGAGGCTGCGAACCTGTTGTCTACTGTGAAGCTGCATGTACAGTCTCTAACATTTTTTTCAAATACACCTAATTAAGCTATATTATGAATATATTCCCTGCACGTAACCCGTTCATATCTACCTCCCTGTCCAGTGCTGTACTAGGCCTGCCCAGTAGCCTCTTTAAAGTGCTATGTGGCCCACATGCCTGCAAAGGTATCTCAGTGACAGAAACATACAAATTTCAAACTTGCCTCTGCTTTTGTCTTTGATGTAGCCTATAAACCTAATCTTTCGGAGACATTCTTAAAGGGTATACTGAGATTATGTGGAATATCTTCTGATTATTATATCTGAATTTCTTCATTATCCTGCCTTTATTTTGGGATGGAAATGACTAAGTAAGGACGTCTGGTTACTTTGTCCTCTTCAGATTACTGCCAAATTGAAGAATATCAACCAAGAAGCCTATCTTATAATGTCAAATACATGTTCAGATTCTGTCGATCAAATGTATATAATTTTCATATTTCTTTGGATCCAATACTGTGACAGTTACTTGTACAAGTCTTTGTGCAGGGTCTGGAACACGCAATATCAAGAATTGCTTTTATGTAACAGATCAAGTGTCTTATGTATGTCGCTGGTCTTGAAGCACTGGCCATAACAAACCACAGATGTGCAGTCTACAGAAGTTCTTGAAACTTTATAATCTCTGATCTTTGTGTCCTGTCATCTCCAAGTGCATGCTGGAACAACCCGTCTTCTCCAGGTTTTCGCAGCCGCGCAAGCGCAGTACAAAGCTCCATCTTTCTATCCCAAGCTCAGAAAGAACCAGCAAAGGCAGTTGATGGGGAAGCTTTTTATTTTTATTTTTAAAGGGACAGAACCGATTTTCAACTAGCTTAAACGAACTGTTACAACATAATTAGTCGTCCGGGAACTTATTGGACACGGGAAAGATGAGGGTAAAGGCTGTTAGGACATGAAAATAGGAGGAGGAATCCTAAAGCCTCTCCTTTCGCTGTCTCTTGCTCTCAGCAACACTACCCTTTGCTAACGTTAGCTACCCTTTCCCTGTGTTTCTGCCTTGGCCCTGGTTGGAGACATTTCAGTGGACAGGGCTCTCGGTTCAAATAAAGCTAGCGAGAAGACAAACTTAGTTGTTTTTCGGATCATGATTTATCATCCCATGCAACTAAGAAATCCTTAAGGTACGTATGAGATGTAATCACTATTGTTTATTTTTATTTGTTTTGTTTTGTTTTTCACTCCTGTTGTTTTTTTTCCTCTTGCTCCCACTGCTGGGTCAGGCCACCAAGCTAGCTTGTTAGCCTCCGAACGACAGCTAGCTTGTTAGCTAAGCTATCTGGTATCATTAAGCTAATATCGTTATGCTAGCATTAGTACTCCATTGCTGTTTGTTGTAACGTTGTGGTTGAACCTTAGTACGGTTGCTGGTAGCGGCGCTGTCGTTTTATGATGTTCAGTCTGCCAATACTTTTAGGTAATTGTCTCGAAAAATATTACGAAATGGCCACTGCTCCGTTGAGTTTGAACTGTGTGCGTTACAGCAATAGTCATATTTGGCTTGAGCTAGAAAATATTAGCTAGCTGCCATACACCAGAAGCTGATGAGCTAGCTGACGTTTTAGATTTATCGGCTACCAAGGCAGTTGGCTAGCTACGCTAACGTTGCCTACCGTCTACTGACCATTTCCCACGAGCTAAGTCTTGTAGCTACCACGAAATCAGTCTGGGTTGGCTCTGTAGTTTGTCAATTATAACAAGTAATTAGAGGTCGTTGTCTTGGTAAAGGTGCTAGCATTTTCCGAAGTGCCTTATGTTATAATTTGGGTCTTGACTTCGAGTCATGGATGACGTTCAAAACTGAAATCTGTTATCAAAGACGTATTAACAGATGGTAGCCATGGTTGGTAGCTCTGTGCTAGCTGACTGTCGATGGGTGAGAGAGAGGATAGCTTGTTTGCAAGCTCCTATGCAAACGCAGTTAACTCTTGTAGTCTTTGCTCACAAAGCTTGTTAGCTGGTTGATTTAAACGCCACTAGCAGCAGCTGAGCTTGTTAGTTTTTGATAGGCTATTATTTGTTGTAATCTGGAGTAGGGGATGATCTTATTTTAGGTAAGTTACATACATGAGGTCGAAAATTGTGTGTAATTTCAAAATGGGGAAAATATAGCAGCTGCAACGTTAATCTAAACGTTAGTTTGCTAACGTTAACGTCTCTGAAATCTGTCGATAACGGTGTGACTCACGGTATTAGCGATTTGAAATTGATGCTCTTCAGTGATAGCTAGTGTCTTACTGTCACAATACAATATGGTTTCGTGTAGTTCTGTTACTGATTTTACCTTGTTATTTAACATACGATTCCTTTCTCTTAATACCAAATGGACCCAAATGAAGGTTAAATTCATGCATGGACAACCTGCATTAGATGTTTTGACTGATGACCCCCTTGACCCCAACTACTACAGAAGCAACAGTTACACATATGTGTTGAAAAAACTATTTTTGATCATCCAATCCAGGCCTAAACTATCACCACTAGTCTGAAGACCTAAGCAGATGAATTGTGTTTGCCTGACATTTGGGTTATTTATATTAAATAGAGACATTGGAAGCATAGGTCAGTACATTTCCAGTGGAGGATGAGATTTACTTTTGTGGCAGCCCATAAATGCTTTTAGCTGTGCTCATTTGTGTCTCACAAGGGGGCATTGCTGACATGGGGATGCCAAAAGCCCTCAGTGGTACCTTTAGGACCACTCTTATGGATTGAATTAATTTAAGTTACATGTTTTACCTAACAAAGTCTTATAAAATCTATTATAAAATAATATATTATAAAATCAATCTAAGATATAAACCATCTCCCGCACTGGCCTTGTCAGCTGTCCAAATGACACGTTGAGATTTCTTCCATCTTTTAGCACCAGCCACTATTGCTTGACCTGATAGTGTAGGGTATGTCAGTATTTTGTAGGTTAGACATAGGTTTTAAATAACTATGCAAAGCATTGCCATTGCTGTTTTAAACTATAATCTTTGAGTGCTAGATGGAAGTTTATATATACATACACACACACACACATACATACATATATATATACATAGTGCTATTTATTTTATGAATTAATAATCATTGAGCCATATTGAGAGAGTTTTTCTAACTTCATTGCTCTTATAAGAATAGCCATTTCCTCTTCATCTGTTTTATTTGCATTTTACCAGTCAAGAGGCAGAAATTGCCATCTAGAATCAGGGGTCTTAATTGTAGAAAGAAGTGGCTTTGAAGATAAAATGATATCTTAAGATCTCTGGAAATCTGAAGCTGTCCTGTCTTGCTTAATGTTCACAATTTGAAAAGGGTAGCAGCCCATCCCTCTGTCTGAGTGTCTGTACAGGTCATAGTCTTTCCACCTAGCACATGCTTTGTTGGTTTTAAGCTAGTTAAGCCTTCATGTGAGCCTAGTGGTTGGTTTGTATTTTCTTGGACCTTGGATCTATTTTATACGGTGTCGTGAAATGGTCAGAAAATATAGGAAATATGGCCTTTCAGGTAATCTCAGTGCATGCAAGGATGTTTAATCTGAGGACACGGCCTTCGTCTGTTTTCAGCACTTTCCCTAACCACCCTCACACCCACAAACAGAGACCAAGACACACACACACACCTACACACCTACACACCTTCCGGTGCACTCTGCAGTCAGCCGTAGTTGGCCTGGTGGTGAGTCAGCGTCCGTGGCTGAGATGAGACACTAACATGCATTTGCCCTCAGGCGCACAAGGCCTCACTCCCGGCCCAAGTCATCTTCTCCCCGAGACGTTGGACCTCAGGCATACCTGATTACCTCACGACAGATGCACCAGCACCCCCCCCCCCACCCAAACACACACACACAAACACACTCACACACTCCTTTACTTTTGCTATATCCAAGCCTTCTCTCTATCCAAATGTAGTTTGGTTACAGCCTCAGTGACTTGTACTGCTCACTAACATAAATATCTCCCATCAACTATAACCATGGATTGGCTTATTTATTTAGCAATAGTGTATATCCAATGCAACTACAATTTCAGTGAAAATGTATTTTCAGCAGTAGTTATGTCCTTGTGGTGGAGTTGGAACCTTGTCAGATGAGCTGCTTACCATCAGCCACCTCTATGCTTTGTGTACTATAACTCTGAAGCCTGAGGTCATAGTTCAGTTCTGACTTTAAACTTATGATGGGTCAACTTGCCTTCAGTTTAGCAGTAGGAGGTAGGCCAATGACTTTGAGTGGCACTCTCATACTTTTTTCTCGTGAGAAACACATTTGGGATATTGGGATAATGGCAATATTACCATTACTACCATTCTAAAGTGGTTTGGCTAAAGCATCACAGACCTCTTTTTTTTTCTCTCTTCCAGTGAGTGTTAGCTGCTAATCAGACAAACAGGCCAACAAGCATTAGATTGACTGCAGGCCCACATTGAAAGATGAACAAGGAGCAAAGTCATACACAGAGCAAAGTGTGTTCTGTGAATTAAAGTGATTGCATTTGGGAGCATTTACTCATTGATGTTTTCTGCTCAAGAGCTTGCTCATGGTATTGCATGGTATAGCAAATTGCCTCGATTTTGCCTAGGAATATAATTCACTTTAGTTAGACTTTAGACTTTGCACTTTGTTCAACATTCAAATTAGAACCCAGACACTGAATTGTGAAACCTGAACCCACAAGGACAATTATAGCCTCTCTGCCCCTGGGTTCACCTTATAGAATACAATGTTATTAACTACACCACTGTCATGAGTCTGACACCCAAGATACTAGAAGGGCCTAACTATCTTCAAAATACTCAATTTTGTCAGTATGTCGAATTTGATCATTTGCTTTATTGGTGCTTTCAAACTATAGTAATAATGGAGACAAACAAAAAAAGGAGACCATACGATTTCAAAGGAACATGTCATGTGAATTGGTAACCTCCACTCAAGTAGGTCCTGGAATCACTGGGCCTAAAGCACAGCTTCACTTTCGCACACTCTTGTCCACTGAAGCAAAGGAGAGCAAATTCTGGAGAAAGTTTCCAAGCATCTTTTCTGTCTGACCCTAGTGTGACCAGCCCTACCTGGTTGGACTACTAATGTGCTCCTCATTGTGTGCCAGCAATTTGTGCCAGCAATTTGCCCCAGCAGAGCCAGCAAGTGAATGAAATACCTTAACGGCCCTCAGAGTTGGGGAGTTAGCAGCATTCCACCCATGTATTTTCAGCCTCTTCCACATTTCTGAACATTTGATGTTGGATACATCATGGTGTAGTGTAACAGTGTGATCTCTTGAAATGGTGAAAGCGTGTTGGGCGTTTTTAAGCAGGCCTTGTGTTCCTTTGCTCTGTGGGATTCATTGGGTTTGATGATTGAACGGCAAGTGAACCTTAGAGGGACTAGAGAAAAATTGTATGTGATGATTTTGCCGTTGATGTGTGTTGGAGGTGTTCAGTGGTTGTCAGTTGTTCAGGTCGTCAGTCCTCAATGTTACACTGGAGTCGGTGAGATTGTGTGTTTCCAGGTGACTATTCTACCAACCTTTATTCTCACAGATCACAATATCTCTGTGTGTGTGGGTTTTGTGTCTGTCTGAGTGTAAGGTACATGCAGTTTAGTGTTCTCCAAGAGATGATGCAAGCAACGTGAAAAATGTCATAACGGCCCATCAGAACAGGATCACAGTACTTAATAAATCACTTGTGTCTCACAAATCAGGACTAGTGATAGTTTTGTTGTATGTTTTTCCATGATTCCTCTTACCTCTTCCTCTTCCTCTTGCTGTAGTAAATGCCATGGTAACAAAAGCAAAAGCTGAGGCGTTGGTCTGTCTGTAGATGTGCTCAGTGATTGGTTTAAAAGAGTAGTATGTGATTTTAAGCTATTGGCCTACTCTTTTTGTCACATTCAGCAAATCTCACCTCACAATCTGCTATCGGCCTGTTCTGTGTGTAGCTTTGGTTGGCTAAACTTAGATTGCTTCTGGGTTAGAACGTTAGCCTAACCTTTTACCAGATTGTTTCAGAAATACAGCGAACACGTCTTTCTTGTACACAATAGCTTTGAGTGCAGAACTCAACTTGAAGAAAAATAGGCTACAGGTTATAGGCAATAGGTTTTTTTACATTGGTTGTGCTAGATTAACTAGTTTGTCAGCCTGCTTATAAAACCTGCCCCATGTCAGGTAATCAGTTCTGAATGGCTCAGGTTCTTGGTGATTCTGAAATGGACCTCCACAGTGAATTTAGATTTGCTAGCAGGTTCATCTAGGTTCACAGAGGACAAAAATTACTGTTTTCCTATACAGCTCTGCCTCTATAAATTGAAAACATATATGGAGTGCACAGCACTTCACACTCACAAACATATGGAGAAATGCCTGAGGGCATATTTGTTTTGTTCGTAGAGACCTTCTTGTTTGGTATCAACTAGCCTAGGCTATCTCTAGTATCGCTAACCCTACATTATAAAGGGAAGCGTTCCTTTTGCCTAAATACTGTGGTGTGGTTTTAATTGAATAACAATCTCAATTAGAAAACTCTTGTTACTTTCCAGTTTGCAGTTATTATGTAAAACTGCCATGAGGGCAGTCGTTGTAATCAAGTTGTATTACCATATTATATCGGGAGCAGCTGCATTGCAAAGCCATTGACGTAGGCCGTGCATGGTGTCTTTGGTGGTCGATGTTCTTTATGAGAACAGGCAAAACCGTTAGTCTTGCCTGAGGATTAGAATATTGTCCAGGGTAGCAGTGGTGTGCATGGCACAGCAGCGATTATGTGGAAGAGCTGCAGTATGTACTACAGACCTCCCCCGTGATAGTCTCCTCCTTGTAAGACTCACTGTTCCTTTTTTTTCTTTCTTTTCCTTTTCCTTTCCTTCCCTTCCCTTCCTCCCTCCCTCCATCGCCTTTTCCTAGAAGCCGCCAAGCATTTCTGCCCCTCTGCCCCAAACTCTCTGTCATGCTGAACCATATTGAGGTCTGAACTTTACGCACATGATTTAATTTATCGTCACCCCCACACACCCTACTGTGTAAGCAGGCAACCACTCCCAACCTCAAGCCACCCCCCCACCCAACCAAGATCAGATCTTTTTTTTTATTATTTTGGCACTTGAGGAAATGCAGGAACTGTACCCCCCCCCTCCCCCCTCCAAAAAAGGAGCAATATAATCTCTGCTAGGGAGAATGCCACAAAATGTATCCTGCTCTGTTGTCTGTACTGAAAGAGTGGAGAGTAGAGCTTGTATGGCTGGATTCTGTGCTGCTCCCTCCGGTTGGTATTAGTCACCCACAACAGGAAATGCACGGCAAGAGCATGATTCATCCACTGTGAGAGAATGTATGTAATATAATATCAGCCAGGGTGCAGCTAGTGCATCTCTTTCTCCAACTCCTGCTCTCTCTCCCTCCTTCCCTCTCTCTCTCTCTCTCTCTGTCTGACTCTCGCATCTCTTGTTCATTTGGTCTCTTTCTCTCTCTCTTATTCTTTCTCTCTCTCTCTCTCTTTATTTTCTTTCGCCTTTGCTTGCTTTCCTCTTTTGCCCTCCTTCACCATCTGTGCTGCTTTCCTTTTCTCTCTGTCTGTCTTAAAGCCCCTTACTCCCTTCTATTTACTTTGACTGTCTCTGTCTGCTGATGACATAAAGAAGAATCACGTGGCATTTTAAAAGGCCCCTCTGTATTATGTAGTTCCTGTCATATCATAGCCATAATGCATCTATGTTGGATATTTCTTTTCTTTTTTGAGGGGTTGGATATGCTCATGAAAATGCTAATTTGGCAAGATGTGGTCTAAAAAGGTTGCTGTCTTTCACCAAACTGACATCTCTGAAGTGCGTGTCTCTCTGCTGACCTGTTGCCACCTATTTTTTTCTTTCTTTCTCAGGGAGCATGTGGACAACCCAGGAAAAGCCAATATACGGCACAGCACAACGTTGACACCCTCCCCCCACCCCACCCTCAATGGGTTCCCCAGGAGAATCAGCCTCAACCAGCTTGGGTTAAAAAAAAAAAAAAAGAAGAATAACAATGATGATGAAGCACTCTGTTGTCTGACCAGCAGCCAGGAGTGCTGAGGACAGTCATCCCACCCCCATCCTCCCAACCCACCCCATCTCTGGACCCTCCCTCCCCCCTCCACTCCTGAACCCATCCCATATCCTCACACTCCGCTCCCCACCTCCCCCCAACCAACCCGGATGGCCTTTCGGCCTAAACTATGTACATGTATGAACTGCTTCCCTGTGTTTGTGTGGTACCCTCTATGAAGCGTTTTCTTTGTATGATATTCTGAGGAACTGCTTCAGCCTACATGGCTGTGGACGCCCGAATCAGTTACTGGCACTCAACGAAGCCATGAAACAGCGACAGCAGGGCGGAGAGCTTCGCCCGTGAGTCTGGCCCCGAACCCCTCCCCCACCCCCACCCCCACCTCCCCACATCCCCCCTTCACCTCACCCCACCTGCGTGTTGTGTTGTCCTGACGTTGACAACACTTGCATATTTTTTTGTTTGTTTGTTTTATCAAGAGGAGAGAAAGCATAGGTCGTTTCGAGGTTGCGTGAGCCTCCCACTTCAATCTCTTTCTGCCACTGCCACTGCCTCTTCCCGACGAAGACAAAGATGATAAGTCGTCCGAGGACACAGAAGGACGTGTGATCTCTCCCGAGGAGTCATTTGCTAAATCCCCAGAACAATGAATGGAGGGAAGGAGTCCGGGGGAGGGGACACGGAGGGGCAGCCAAGCCTGGCTCAGGTGCCCATTGGCTGGAAGCGCAAGCTGGATCCTACCGGGGTCATTTATATAAGGTACCCCAGAGCCGGATATCTTGCCAAAACTAATGTGTGGACTGTGGAGGTTAACATATTTGTGGTGGTTATGGTTTAGCATTGTCTTAATGGTGTCTCTCTCTCTCTCTCTCTCTCCATCCCTCTCTCTTCTCTCTTTGTGTGTGTCCATGTCTCTGTGCACATGCACCTGTGTGTGTGTGTGTGTGTGTGTGTGTGTGTGTGTCCCTCTCAGTCCCAGTGGTTCTATGCTGTCTAGCCTGGAGCAGGTGAAGTCCTACCTGCTAACCGATGGGACCTGTAAGTGTGGTTTGGAGTGCCCCCTCATCCTCCCCAAGGTAAGAGCACTGCCTTGTGCTTTTTATAGTTAGTGTGGCTTTAGAACACACACTCTTCGAAAGGTGACATGAAGCACCCGCTTGCCAAGTGTGTTTAACGGAAGACATTAATTGTGACACGTGAAACCATACACATTTTCATTATACAAATCAGTATACCTGACTTGAGCTTCAGAAAGTTAATTGTGAATGCCTACAGTGTAAATCAGCATAATGTTGTCGCTTTATCATAAAATAATGACTTCCAACCCATTTGACTGGTAAATTGTCTTAAAACAACCTTTGGTGTACCTTACAGGAAATACCGCTCTTTCTATCACTTGGTTACCCAATTTGTTCCCTCTTTCCCTCTTTAAAGTTCTTACATTGAGTTGCTGTAATCGTTGTGTGTCCAGGTCTTTAACTTTGACCCAGGGGCTGCCGTGAAGCAGAGGACGGCAGAGGACGTGAAGGCCGACGAGGATGTCACAAAGCTCTGCATACACAAGAGGAAGCTCATCGCTGTGGCTACTCTACATAAAAGCATGGAGATGCCCCATCCCCCGTTAGGCCTGACCAGCCCTGGAGGGGCAACAGGTGTGTGTGTGTGTGTATGTGTGTCTTTGTCTGTATCAGCGTGATGTAACGTGATCTTACGTGAAGTAACCTTATCAACTGACAGTTAGTTGACCTGCGGTCAATACCCAAATCCACTGATGCAAGTTTCCAATGCTTTGGATAAAATTAAAGATATCAGTCAGCTTAAACTGAAAAACTAAACTAAATAATTTGGAAAAATACGACATTGAAAGTGGGGGACAGGCCATAGGGATTGTCAGGTTTTGGCTTTGCACTTGTTGAAGTGGCAAAACTAGATTAGATTAGATGAACTTTAATGATCCCTCAAAGAGGAAATTCTAGTTTTTTTAGTTGCAGTGGAGTAACAGAATAATAAATAAATACACACAGTACTCGGCCTACTCAACCAGTTAAAAACTTCAACTACCGCTGACACAGCCTATAGTTTTGTAGGGCACAATGCTTAGGCTCCTACTTGGCTTCAAAATTTTTTGGCCAGAAAAATGAATCAAATTGCTGCCATGATTTATTCATTCATTCATTTATTCATGGATTTGAGTGATCTTTTATTCTTTTTTTGTTTGTTTGTTTGTTTAATCAAAATACATAGGTTTGTTTCGCTTGTAGCTACAGACCTAGACGTAATAGTAGCTTTAAATCGAACAGCATTCTGCAACCATCTGCTGGTTGGGTAGGGTAGCTTTCTGCAACCAACATGCTTACTGACAACAGAGTGTAGCATTTATACAATGTTTGTAAACACAAAAAAGGTCTACAAGGTTAGTTCCTCTTGCAACTGGAATAACCATAACAGACTACCCAGAAACTTTGTGACCAGTTGTATTTGTATGGACTACCACTCCTAAAAGATATGCCACAAAAATAGCTATTTTAACCAGTACATCGCTACAAGGAGTTAATTATTTTCTACTCTCCCCCCCCCCCAGGTGCTGCATCTACGCGTTCAGCAACCCCAAGAGCAATAAGGAATAAGTCCCATGAGGGTCTACCCGGGCCAGGCCCTGCCCCCGACTGCAAAAACCCTTTCAAGATGATGATGGCATCAGGCGGCCGTCCCTACCCACATCCGCAGGACATGGGTGCAGCCCACCATCACCAACTCCAGCTCCAGCACCACCACCAGCAGCAGCAGCAGGAGCTATATGCTGGTTACCAGAGACAGAGGCTGGCAAGTGGCGAGCCGGGGCCCAAGTCTCCTTACCGCACGGCGGGGCATCACCACACCGGCATGCTCAGCCCGACCTCTGCTGGTGGCTCGCAGGTGTACGGGGACAGCCCGTTGTCTCCCAGGACCGATCCTTTGGGCAGCCCGGATGCTTTTCTCCGGGCGGGGGGCAACCCTTGCACTTTCCAAGGGGGCAGCAGCCCCAGCCCCATCCACGGGGGGAACGGCCGGACCCCCCTGTCACCACCAGGAGTCATGCTCCATGGCTCGCCCGCCTCACAGTCATCCTGCGTCATGGCAGGAAGGACTAACACGCCCCTCTCGCCCCCTAATGCCACCAAAAGCCCCATCATGAAGAAACCCATGTGCAACTTCCCCCCTGGCATGGACATGCCCCGAGCAGTATTTCATCACGGGAAGGCCCAGCCTGCGCCCCACCCATCCCCCACTCCCCCTGCCATGCCCCCAGCATGCATCCTCCAAAAGAAGCCTGTCAGCTCCGAGAAGGACCCCCTGGGGATCCTGGATCCCATCCCAAGCAAGCCGGTCAACCTCAGCCCCATGGCCAACCCCAACAGCTCCTCCGGCTATCCTCCTGGTGTCCACTCTCAGGTACCAATGATGAATGTAAACATCCCTCCCGCCATTGTCCCGTTGCCGAGCAACCTTCCATTGCCCACGGTGAAGCCCGGACCTGTCGGCCATGGCGGTCACGTACAGAGGACTCAACCTTCAGCGGCGGCGGCAGCGGCATCAACTTCCATCTCCCCATCCCCTGTGACCTCCCCGGTGCACATGACCGTTCCGCCGCCGCACGGCCGCCTGGAGTCGTCACCGCAGCGTTCCCGTTCCTCTTCCACCTCATCCGACCACGGGAGCTTCGCCATGCCCACGGGACCCCAGGGGCCCTGCAACAGCCTGAAAGTCCCTCCCCGCTCGCCCAGGTCTTCCCTGGGCTCTCCCCGGCCAACGCTGCCCTCCAGCCCTTCCTCGGCCAAGCCGGACGCTCTGCACCAATACAAAGACATGCCCAACCAGCTGCTAGGTGGCATGGGCAACTCTCTTGGTGCCCAGCATAACCCTATGTTCCCTCCTCCCACCTCAGTGGCCAGTGCTGGTTGCGGCACAGGTGGTGGCAGTGGCGGAGGTGGTGTAGCTGGTGGTGGTGGTGGTGGTGGGAGTAACGCCCAGAAGAACCACCCAGGCCTTCTGGGAATGCCCCTCAACCAGATACTCAACCAGCATAACGCAGCCTCCTTCCCAGCCAGTAGCCTTCTGTCAGCGGCAGCCAAAGCACAGCTAGCTAATCAAAACAAGATGGGTGGTGGTGGTGGTGGTGGTGGTGCCGGCGGAGGTGGTGCAGGCATGGGTGGTAATGGTGGCGGTGCAGGTGGAGGTACGGGCATAGGCGGTGGGCTTCCTTGCGGCAAGGGAGTGGACGGGCACAGCACTTTGAATCCAATGCTCCCACCGCCCAACTCGGCTATGATGCTCAACTCCGTGGGCAGCGAGAGTGGGCAGAGTGGGCGCGCCGCCCTGAGAGACAAGCTGATGGCGCAGCAGAGGGACCCGCTCCGCAAGCGCAAACAGCCCAGCGGTGGCAGCAGTGGCACAGGTGGTGGCGGAGGCAGTGGCAGTGTCAGCTCCGGTCACCACGACAGCATGATGTTCAACATGCTCAAGCCCGATATGGCCGGCCACCCTCGCATGCCTGGTGGCCCTCCGCCCTCGTCGGAGCAGCTGAGGAAAGGCCCATCGCGACTCACCAACTTGCCCCCCAACACCTCCATGGCTCAGCTGCTCCAGTCCATGAGCTCCCAGAATTCGCACATGGCCCAGAACGCTCGGATGGGCCCCGGCCCTGGTCTAGGACCAGGTCCGGGGCTCGGTCTCGGTCCGGCTCAGATGCACTTTGGTGATGGAATGATGCCAGGCGGGCCGGGGCACCAGAACCTCCAGGCCCAGCAGCGTCTCCACGGTCCAGGCGATGGCATGCATGGCCCCGGCATGGGTGTCCCCGGCCAGGGCCCCCAGACGCTCTATGGCGGCGGGATGATGAATCAGATCCAAGCCTCAGCTATGGCTGGCGGTGGCGGCATCGGTCCAATGGGGCAAGGCGGGCAGCACCCCATGGGTAACCCTTCAATGGTTCACCCAGGTGCTCACCCACAGCAACTGTCTTACCTACAGCATCAACAACAGCAGCAGCAACAGGGACATTCCCTCAGCCATGGACGTGCAAATGTCTCAGGGATGATGCTAAGCAGCAACGATGGGAGCTGTGCTCAAGCCATCTCTGAGCCAGGTTAGTGTGGCTCCCATCTGAACCCAACAAAAGTCTTCTAAGCAAATAGTTGGACTAGAGCAGTCTAATGGCAGTCACTAGAAATCGGTCTGGAGAAGAGAAGAGAGAATTATTAAATAATTATTAAATAAATCAGAAAAACAAAAAATGAATAGATCAGGAAGAAAACAGCAGAACAGAAAGATATTAAATAGATAAAGAGGAGAGAGAATTTGAGAAAATGGCCAAACCACAGCCATGGGTAGATCCACTAATAATCCTACTCCCACTCATGTTATACTGCTTAATTATCTTTGGATAATGTAAATAACAGAAAATAACAGATAATAGCAGATACTACTTTGTGTAAAAAAAAACCCAGCCTTACACTTCACTTGTACAATATGACTCATTGTGTGTGTCCTTGTGTGAGCTGCAGGCCCAAAGTTAAGAAACCATTTGTTTTAGGCACTCTGCCAAATATTTGCATGGAAGAATTTTCAGAGTTGTGTCTTGTATGCCTCGACAGTAGCTTGGCTGGCTTGCTTTGCTTTCCAATCAGTTTAATTGCTCTCTAGTTAGTCAGATCCACTCTTTATGAGGAATGGCTTCCAGCAGCCTTCCAGGTAGATGAATTTCAATGCTTTTTCTTCACCGTGCTGATAAACATCTGCCCGCCCAATTTTAGGTAGGACGTAGGAGAATCCTTTTCTGGTTGCACCGAGTAGTGTTGTGACATTGTGGTTGTTTTTCATAGGAAGTAGGAGGTTTGTCCTTCAGTGTTTTCTCTTGGTGTGACTCATTCCCTTCGGTTTTAATGTGTCCACTGCGTTTGGATTTGAACTCGAGATAAGATTATATTTCCTTTCTTTCCACCAGTCTGAATCACCAGTGCCTCTCGGCTATGTAATGTTATGTCCAAGATTCCATGCATACATTATCTACTGTAGTGAAACCACCCGTCCCAAGGACTAACTTTTTCCTGGAAATCCAGAGGAGAGAGACTCTGATGTTTTCTCAGCGGATCCTCTTGTGGGATATTTTCCTGGAAGTTGCCCTCTCTTCTTTCAGTTTACCAAACAGTTCAGTTTTTAGTTTATCGAAGATTTTTTTTCTTCTTCTTCTTTGAAGTAGGCTACGTTCTCTTTTGGAGTGATCTTATTTAAATGCACTGTTGCCCAAAATCCAAAATTTCCTTGAGAAAGGTGACTGACAATTCTCATTGTCAACTGTGCAGCCAAATTGTTTGCAAAATGATTAGTCTTCCACTGAAAGCTTCAGAATTGCGTAATATGGATAGCCTTCTGGCTTACTAGCACCAGCATGGATGTTTGACTTGGCTTACCTTTGGTGACAACAGTAGTGCAATATTCTTATAAATTGCTTGCCTTGTTTGCAACAGAAAAGTTGGATATTTTTTATAGACAAGCTCCATTATGATGTGCTTATGCAACAGATACTTATGTATGAAAATAGTGAAGGTTGGGTGATTGGTGATGGGATTTGGTAGGTAATCAAAAATTAGGCCAAATAATAGGCTGCTTCCATATATTAGGCTACTAAACATAAGTAGGCTAGTTCAAGTCGTCTTTATGATGGTTGACAAACCAGTTTATTGTAAGTCAGACCAAAACTGTACTTTTATGTCCGACTACAATCAAACTGAATGGGACTAACACATCCAGATTAGAGCTGGGCAGTATCATCAAAATTCTATATCACAGTATTTCGGTATGTTGGTACAAACTATAATATTCTAACGTGTTACGACTTCTTATGGAGAAGATATTGGAAACAATGTAGCCTAGATATCCTGGTTGGACAGCTTACACCTTTTCTCCCAGATGTAAACCTGTGTTGAGTTTTGAAAAATAATTTCCTTTTTCTGGGTTGACCCAAACTAGTAGTTGATTGTTAATTATTTTATGCATGAGCAGTTAATATTAACAAATAAGCTGTAGCCTAATGTTAGACCTGCCAAAATGGTGGTATTCTGATGTCCGCTTTTAGTATCAAGCTGATTGCAAATGATTTAGTTCTCACTGAATAGGCAGAGCTGACATAAGACGAGTTTAATAGTTAAGAGTGCAATAGTTTTGAACAACTTTTGCGCTGTGTGGTCATGATGCTAACTGGATTTGAAGTGCTATTTAGCAAGTTCTATTATCGTTTTGTGTGTGTTCTCCACATGCCATGTGAAACTGGACCTAAACAGAGCCAGACACTCTCTACATGCCATGTGCAATCGGACCTAAACAGGTCTAGACACTCTACATGCCATGTGCAATCGGACCTAAACAGGGCTAGATACTCTCCACATGCCATGTGCAATCGGACCTAAACAGGGCCAGACACTCTCCACATGCCATGTGCAATCGGACCTAAACAGGGCCAGACACTCTCCACATGCCATGTGCAATCGGACCTAAACAGGGCCAGACACTCTCCACATGCCATGTGCAATCGGACCTAAACAGGGCCAGACACTCTCCACATGCCATGTGAAATTGGACCTAAACAGGGCCAGACAACTCTCCACATAGCATGTGCAATCGGACCTAAACAGGGCCAGAGACTCTCCACATGCCATGTGCAATCGGACCTAAACAGGGCCAGACACTCTACATGCCATGTTGTCTGCCTACAGCACTTGCTTCCAGGTTTGAATTTGATCTTGTGAACTCACTTTGATGAAAATTGTAGCATCTTGAAATACTAACACGTATCAGTGGTTTAGGTAGTGTGCATCTCTAAGCTGCAAAGTAAATTAATTCTAATTTAAGCTCTAATTTAATAATCAAATTCAGACATTATGCCAGGGTAAACAAATACGTTAATCAAAAAGGCATGTGATCTGCCAATTGCATTTGGTCAGTGCCTGCGGAAAAATCGTATATAAGAGCATGTGGAAGAAGGCATATCAACACATACCTCAGCGGAGTAGGATATGCTTCGGTCAATAAATCGATTCCTCTCCTGTGCATACTGGGACCAGGACAGTAGTCCAGTTTAATGGTTTTGTGGAACTAGACCTGTAGTGAAACTAAGCTGTGCATGTTTTTTTGAAAATGTATTATTGCAAAAATTTTCCTTTTTTTTTTTTTTTTTTTTACATAATCAACACACAAACACAACACACTGACAAATTGTACCCTGTATTTATATGATGTGGCATTTAGACAGGTCCAACAGGATATGTTGAACCTTGTAGACTTGTTGTATTTAAAATAAATCTATGAAATTAGGTCTAAAAACATTTACTTTTACAAAAACATTAACAATAGGCTTTAGTGAGTTTGCATCTTAATGGACGTAGCCTAGGTTTTGAAATCATTGGTCCAACCTAGCCAGGGATTCCAAAAATCACTTTGTACTTTGCAAACCACCCTGGCAGTATGTGAGCATGTTCAATTCAATTCAGTTTTTTTATACAGCGCCTTCTACAATAGTAGTGTCTCGTGGCACTTCACAGAAGGAGCACCCAAGAGCAACAGGGGCAAGGAAAAACTCCCTTATGTTCAGTTAATCTAGGAAGAACTAACCCAACTCATGGAGAAAAATTATCAGTAACCATGACAGACTATAAGTTGCCTATGGTTTTAGCTAAGGTTCATAATAGTTCATAATAGAGTATTATCCCACTTTTACATTACATGGTAGTCAGTCTATAGGTGGTTATCAGAAATTATGGCTGGACAATGTAGCAGCGGCCAGGCATAGTGACAAACTCACTACCGCTTGTCGAATGTGGGGGGGGGGGGGGACTATTCCACAGGAGGGGTGCACGGTAACAGAAGGCTCTTCCTCCTATCGTAGATTTTGATATTCTTGGGATTACAAGGAGACCAGCATTTTGGGATTTAGGAGGGTGGTAAGGGACAAGTAAGTCTTTAATATATGTTGGTGCATCGCCCTTGAGGGCTTTGTAGGTTAGGAGGAGTATTTTAAAATCAATTCGACTTTTAATAGGGAGCCAATGTAGGGAAGCAAGAATAGGAGAGAGATGTTCATATTTTTTAGTCCTGATGAGTGTTCGGGCCGCAGCATTTTGTATTAGTTGTAGGTTTTTGATGCAAGTATTGCTACACCCAGAGAACAGACCATTGCAATAATCGAGCCTGGAAGTAATAAATGCGTGTATTAATTTTTCTGCATCCTCAAAGGATAGGAACTTTCTAACCTTAGCAATATTTCGTAGGTGGAAAAAAATGTTTTTGAAATGTGTTTTACATGACTATTTAGAGAGAGGTCCTGGTCAATAATTACCCCGTGGTCTTTAACTTTTGCATTACATGACAGTGACAGGCCACTGAGTAAGTTTTGGTGATGGGGTAGAGTGTTGGTCAGCTGTTTAGGGCCTATCATAATTTCAGTTTTATCAGAATTTAAACAAAGGAAATTATTAGTCATCCAGGTTTTGATGTCTAGGAGCCATGCATCAAGTTTAGTCATTGGCATATAGTCATTAGGCTTCATAGAAAGGTAAAGCTGGGTATCATCAGCATAGGAGTGGAAAGTAATACCATGTTTCCTTATAACAGATCCTAAAGGTAACATGTACAGGGAGAACAGCAGGGGACCTAGCACTGAGCCTTGGGGTACACCAAACTTTACTTTGGTATGGGTTGATGACTCATTATGAGCGTGTACAAACGGTAGCGACCAGAGAGGTATGATTTAAACCAGGCTAATGCAGTGTCTTTGATGCCTATCATGTGTTTAAGTCTGTGTAGTAGGATACCATGGTCAGTAGTGTCAAAGGCAGCACTAAGATCCAGTAGGATTAATATTGATATATATCCATTATCAGATGCGATAAGGAGGTCATTGAAGACTTTAACTAGGGCTGATTCTGTGCTATGATTAGTTCTAAAGCCTGACTGGAAGGTTTCCTGGATATTATTGTCATTTAAGAAGCTACAGATTTGCTTACACATTTCCTCAAGTATTTTTGACACAAATGGGAGGTTAGATATGGGTCTGTAATTAGCAAGGACATCAGGATCAAGGTTTGTTTTTTTAATTGATGGTTTAATAACAGATGTCTTGAAAGATTTTGGGACATGCCCAGCTATGAGTGAGTCATTTATCATTTTAAGAATCGTCTCAGCCAATAAAGGGAGAGCTGCCTTAAGAAGATCAGTTGGGATAGGGTCCAATAAGCATGTTGAGGCTTTAGCTGAAGAGATCAAAGACGTAATTTCTGATATATTGGTGGGTGTGAATGAATCAAAGTATGCTACAGGTTGACTAGAGCTAGCTGTAACCATTACATGTGGTCCAACTGGATTTGAGGTTACAAGGGAGTTGTTTATTTTAAGTCTAATAGATTCAATTTTGTCATTAAAATAGTCCATGAAGTACCACACCCGCCCATCCACCCACACCCCATCACTCTCTCCACCCATCTCCACCCCCAATCTGTTAAATCATGTCCCACAACCCCCAGCGGCCAGTGTGCCCGAATCAAGCCTCGGACAGCGCCACCAATCATCCCTCAGTTCCCATGGCAACCTGCTCGGCAACCAGCAGCCGTCGGTACATCATATGTGGAGTCTGCACTGGGCGAACCCTCACTGATGGCAGAGAGAAAGAAAGAGGGAGTGAGGAAAGGAGGAGAGTGGTTGAAAGGACAAGGGGGCTCAGCAGGCTGTCCAGTAATGCAGCGGCTGCTGGGTCTGCTGGCCAGCTCTCGGCTTAGTCACGGCCTTGGCCAAGCGCCATGCACATCAGTGTGTATACATACACATACACACATACGTGCGCACCCGCGCACAGGTTTTACTGACAGCCTTAAATCACAGGCAATACACTTAAGTCACATTACTGACAACATCCTGGTCCTACCTTACCCACACATACCAAAATCAGACAGACCCGCATAAACACATCACTGACAATCTCATGCCATACCAGAGATGCTAAAAGCCAAAGTGTCTTTGACCATACCTAAATCATGTATGCATACATACACTCTCCAAACCTTCTCTGCACACATTACTGAATTACACACAAATACATGTTTGTGCTCTTTATTATTGTATTAGTATTTTTGTGTTGGTGTTTGTATCAAAAACGGCACAAACGGCCATCATTGGGTTCACCAGTTTCTTGGTTGTTGTGCATCTGACACGTCTCTCTACCTCTCCATCCCAGCTGTTGGTGCAGGGAGGCCTTTTTCCTAAGCAGCAGGAGTCCTTCTCTGATGTGACATTTCCTTGGTGGAGTGTCAGGAATGCGTGTCGGGACCCAGTCCAGCATCCTGTAATGGTTATTGCTCCATGTTAAATTTGTTTGTTTGTTTGCGTGTCTTGGCCAGGCTTCAGTCATCAAAGAGTCTCCCGTGGACATCTCTAGCGATTTGTAAATGTTGCCTTGCTTGACATTTTCAAATAAGCGCAGCGCTGTGAGGCTTACGTTTGTGGTCACGCAACTTTAAACACCACTAAGGAGTTGAGGTAAAAAAAAAGAAAGAAAAATCAGGCCTACCCAGAAGGTCTGTACCAAAACCACGGAAACACCAACCAGAGTTACCACCAAAGATTCTAAAGTGGAGCACTCTAGAATCTTTTATTAGCACTGAATATTGTGTTGATAGCACGTAGCATGCTAACTGGCGTCTTCGGTGATGTCATGCAATAAGCTTTCTTGCTTTTTCTATAAGATGGTCTGGATACTCTGTTTACAGAATAGTGTTGCTTTATTGTTCCAGGCAGTAAAGTCTCTAAAAAGACCCTTTCGGTATCAGCGTTTCTTTTTTTTTTTTTTGGACACACAGCTAGTTCCCTTTGAAAATTTGCACACTAGTGCATGTAGAATATTTCATGTACAGCGATAGCGTTTAAAACTGTGCAGGAGAGTAGCGCTATGCGTTGGCAGTTTGCTCTCTGTCAAATGTCCATAGAAATTGTGTGTGTTTTTTTGCCGACTCAGGATTTCTTGGCTGTCTGACTGACGTGCCAGCTCTGAAGCTGCTGAGTCATCTTTCCCACAAAACTAGAATGCTTGTATCTCGCAGATTAAAAAAAAAAAGGAAAATCAAAGGCAGGCCTCGTCTCTTGCTTGCTAAACCTTCATTGGCTACCACCAGCGTGGCAGTGCTTGATTGCCACGCTCAGATTTGGCAGACAAGAGATATTGATGGTAGGTAATCTTTGGGTGGCAGATTTAGATGTCACTTAAATAGATTTTGTACACATTTTGACGGATTAAGCTCTGCAAGGAGCAACACGTAAATAATCTGAATGTTGTAAGGTGTTAAAAATAAAAAAAAGCTTAATTTCTTCCACTGGCTGAAGCTGTCACACAGGGCTTAGTTGTGCTTGCCTAATATGGTGGGAACTGTGGGCGCCTGTGCCGTTGATAGATTAAGTTATTGTCACAGATGCATTCACAAAGGCAGCCGCCCGATTGGTGAAAGGGCCTGGCAGCGTCTGGACATCCTTTATTCTGAGAGAAAAGACCCTCACCAAGCCATCTGGAGGATGCAGAGGACAGCAGAGTGCCCTCTGTTTGAAATGTGTTGCTATTACACCAAACCACATGAACTCTCACTCCTTTACCTGGGGTTTCATTTTGAAGTTGCTACCCAAGTGAGCAACTTATCATTGAAACTATGCTGTTGTGATAAAAGTGTTTCTCACAATCATTGCTCCCATTATGGTGGCGTGATGCACAAAGTCTGTTGCATCTGTAAACAACACAGACATTTACAAACGCTGCTGTTTGGGCTGTGTTTTATAGTTGAATGACAGCTTTTGACATGAGGTTAAAGCATAGCTCCAAGATCACCGGCGGCGGCTGCTGCTGATTACCATCCCTGATCTGTACTTTCAGTACAGTGTAGGTTATGATGTACGTGATGATAATCATGCAGACTAAAGCTTTCCTTCAAATCTTATTTAATCCCATTTGAACAGACAACTGCCACACCACAGAGCAAATGTCCTTCAAAGAACTTTTTTCTTCAGTCTTGGCCAGATGTTTTGCAGTTCAGGTGTATTTGTTCAGAGAACAATGCAAACTGAATATAAGATTAACACTTTGTTATATATGCAGAGTGCTTTTTTTACTTGAGCTGCTGTTTTGTTCGTTTATTTTTTTCTGCATATACTGTATTATCTGTGGAAAATATCTTTTGATTTATTACTACTTTGAATTTTAACTTCAGGACTTTGGAACTCACTGTTGCATGTGTTGCACTTTTGTTTGTTTGTTCGTTTGGCATGGTCAGCTGTGTCTAATATCCACTCGCTTTTCTTCTGTCTGTCCCCCTCCCACCACCACCCTTTCCTCCACTTTTCCCAGGTGATGGGTCGTCCATGAACTGCATGCCGAACTCCCAGATGGGCAGCCTGCAGGCTCATGTAAACCCCTCCAGCCACATGTACCCTCCACAGGCCACGCTCCAGCAGCAACATGCCCAGCAGCAGTCACTCCACCCTGGGCTGCAGGGCATGCATGGGGGCCCTCCCACTTTCCAGGCTCAGCACTCATACCAGGAAAATGTGTATATGGACAGCTCCTCATCCAACTCCATGGCTTGCCTCTACCAGAACTATCAGGTGAGAGTCAGTGGATGATTTCTTTGGGGTAGTTCCTCACACTACTACCATGGTTCTCCCGGTTAACAGTCTCTGTCTAATAACGAGCGCACACAAGACAGACTTAAAAAAACCTGCTACAATGCCGGCTAACTGCTACCGTTGCTGATCACCGGTTCAACTTGTTAAGTGTTTGAGGTCTGGCGATATCGGGTAAGCTGCACATGCCGCTCAAAGTTGGGACAAAAACATGTATCGACAGGCTCAACAATATCAAATATTTGACCGTTGACCTGGTGTATACTATGTGACTATCTCAGTAAACGCTCAATTCCTTATTCTAATCAATGGCTTGCCTCTTGAAAGGTCCAGCTTGAATCCAAAGTATTCTTGATCCACTTTGAATCCAGAGTATTTTTGACCATGCAGGAGTGGGGAAAGAGCAGCACACTTTATAGCTCCTGTTAATATATATAGCTCCTTTGTGTTTGCCAGTCCAAGTAATGTTTGAAATGTCTTGTCTGAAGACACAAATGGATGCTATGTGGTGTTGGTCTAGCCTATCTTTCTAACTATGTGTTCACACCAAGAGCTACTAAAGTTGTAAAATCGGCAGACGTAATTTACTTTCTATTCACCAAAGTGACAAAAGCAATTTGAGCAACAAAAGCAATTTGAGTGAGGAAAGCAATTTTATCAACAAAAGTGTCGGGCAACTAGAGTGACAAAAAAACAAAAACAAAGTTAACGTTAACAGCTCACTTTATGCATCTTTAGGTAGAATGTGCTTCGTCTGTGTAAATAATATAGCAAAGGTCACGTAACAAGCAGTTGGCCAACACAAATATTTTCACAGCGTTTTTTAATGAGCCTTTTTAGCTATTTCACAGCTTTAATAGTTCTTGGTGTGACCATACAATAAAGGCCGACTCTTGCCTCATTCGTAGCTCATATCGTAGTTATGAAAGTTATGAAAACATTGGTGCTGATCCGCTGGCATGAGCCCCCAGTCTTCAGAGCACGTGTTTCACCAAGTTGCCAGTTTACAGAAGGTTGAACTTGTCCTGTCATAAATCTTTCATGTGATGGTGGATCAAGCCATGGGTCTGAGGAGTGCTTTTGGTACAAAGAAGCATAAGGAAATTTGGTAGCAACATAGACTGCAAAATAATCTTCATATAATCTCGAAGTGGAGTTTGTTACCAGTTCACTATTTGATTTTAAGTTCTACCAAATTTCCTCATTCCTTCTCCTACCGACAGCACTCAGTAAACTCGAACAACAGGGTGATGGGTTGAACTGTGCCAAAATGTCCATTTAAAGGCATTGTGTGTGTGTGCGCCTAATGGTACCTGTATGTTCCTTCAGCAGTCCCATCCCCAGATGAGCTCTCAGCCCCTCAGTTCCCTCCCTGAGGAGGACCCAGGGATGCAGCATGCCCTGCAGCAGCAGTATCAGGCTGCCCATCTCCAACAGCAGCAGCACCCACAGCAGCACCTTCAGCAGCAGCAGTTGCAGCTGCAGCACCATCAACAGCAGCAGCAGCATCAACAGATGTTGAGAGACTTGAAGGCTCAGAACCATGAGGCAATGGGTTGCGCCGGGACAGCCGGCCCTGGGGCTTGTGGGCTTGGACCTGGAGCGAGCGGAGGTGGCGGTGGCAGTGTTGTTGGTGGAGGTAACGGTGCACCGGAGGCAGTGGACGCCATCTACCGAGCGGTGGTAGACGCGGCCAGCAAGGGTGTGCATGTGACCATTACCACGCCGACATCAGGAGGCGGCACACAGTCCAGCCCTGTGACAGCTCTGAGCGCCATGAGCGCATTTACAGCTTCCATCGGCGAGCAGCACGGGCAAACAGGCCTCCAGCAGCACCCTGGCAATGTTAATGCATCTGCTTCCACCACCACTACAGCCGCTATGCATGGTCAACAGGGGGAGCCCTCTGTGACTGCCAACCCTGCCGCTCGAGGAGGCCCTGGCACTCGGCAACCACGGCCTGGCCGCCCGCGCAAAAACTCGGAGCAGGGCCGGAGCCCACCTGAGGCTGCCGATGCGGCGGCCCACGAATACTTCCGCTCTCCGTCCAACGGTAGCGGGGGTGGCGGAACTCCCAGAGGGCAGTGGGATGGGCTGGACACAGCCGGACAGACGCAGTGGCAGGGAGGACCAGGTGGAGGTGGGGCTGGAGAGGAGTTCTTAGAATGCTCCACTCAAGTACGCAGCAGTTCTGCCCAGCTGCCTTCCGCAGTTGTCGACGGTGGGCCTCACGACGTGGGCCTCCCCTCTGACCGGTCTGCCTCCTCTTACTCGGAGGAGATCTTCCGCTACAGCGGTGGAGGAGGTCAGCGCACACCAATCAACTTCAAGGAGCGCCTGGAGCAGACGGTGGAGCGCTGCGCTCACATGAACGGCAGTGGCGGTCCCCCTCACCCAGTCCCGGCTAGCCGCGGTGCCTACAATGACCCGCTCGGTCCGCCACGCCACGAGCTGACGGGGGACGACCAGTCGCCCAGCTCCTCCACCAGCCTGGAGGGCCCCTTGGCCAAGGACTACGGCCACTACAACGGGCACTACAACGGGCACTGCGCGCCCAGCCCCTCGGACACGCGCAGCCTGAGCAGCGAGGAGGAGCTGCGCCACCCGGACTCACCCGCTCCCGAGCTGCTGCACTACCGCCAGCGGGCCTTCAGCATGGGCGAGCTGGTCTGGAGCCAGATCAAAGGCTTCCCGCCCTGGCCCGGTAAGCTAGCGGGGGCAGAGGAGCAGCTGCACAAGCCCGCCATGCAGCTCTCTGAGCCGGGCAAGGTGAGACACCACACCACACCCCCCTATCCTCCTCAGTATAACTAGCACTGCTCTTACTGTGCTGTGCACCCCAAAATCGGCAGAATTAATTGACTTTCTATTGACAAGAGCAACAAAAGCGACAAGTGACTAAGTTTGGGAGACTAGAATGATTAAAACAAGTTAAATACTGCTCAACATTGTGCAGATTAGCTATGACATGTTCCGACTGTAAATGGTCTCGACATGAGCGAATACAGATATTTTAGCAGCCGCGCTTTATGAGCGATAAATGCTTTTTTACAGCTTTAGTAGCTCTTGCGGTCAGTACAACTAAGGGATATTCCAGTACGAGAGCAAATCGCGAAAAGGCAGCTGTGCTGTCAGTTGGAAAAAGAATGAATGGGGCAAGGAAAATGAAACTGACAGTGAGTTTCTGTGAGCCGTTCAGTTCAAGTTAGCTTCCGCTTTGTCATTCGGTCTTTGTCATCTCAGATTTTCACATTCTTTTTTCTACTGACAGCAATTGGTAACAATGGGCATATGGATTGATTCAAAACAGTTTTCTCTTTAAATATATTTGCCCAGTGAAGAAACATTTATTAAACATTATTATAAATGTTTGAAACATTATTGATAATGTTGGATGTTTATAAACATTATTTATAATGTTTGAAAGACCATGCTCAGCTTCAAATCAGACATTCAGTGTTAACAACAATACTAATCCTATCTTGGCCATGAAAAGTCTGTTGATTCCTTAACTGCAGCTATTGCACTAAAATCATAGTTTAAAGCTTTTGAGGTTGAGGATGTTTAATCAGTGTTTTTTCCAAGTTCAGCAGAATTCTCATTTTCCTTCGTCTGTTTGTTAAATGCAGTCAACTCTTACTCTACCGCCCTTTGTAAAATGGAAGACAGAGAGAGTGGCATGGGTGGAAGGGAGAGAGAGGGAAAAAGAGAGTGGGATGGACGGACGGAGGGAGGGAGAGAGAGGGGAAAAAAGCCACTTTCTTGTGATGTCAGGCAATGCTGAAGCAAATCACCATTCTGAAACATGTGAGGTCTAAAGAACAAGATGAGGCAGCCAAACGGGCCACATGATTTCTGGACCATCCACAACTGATGAGGAGGAGGAAGATGAGCACATATGCAGCCTCTTTTGATCATTATGAAACTTCTCCCTCCAGACGTCCATGCCAGTGGGCCTCTTTGAAGTAGTGGGTCTGGGTTTTGTCCTTTTGGTTCTTAAAATATCTGCTAATGGTTAGATAGGCTACTGTTCAGGCTTTTGCAAGTAATATGCACTTCAGTGAAGTTTTACAATTTACTGAATGTATTTTATTTTCTTACCCTTCGGTCCATCTATATCACCAAGTATTTGCACATACTGTTATTGCACTTAGTATTAAGCTATTGCGATAAAGGATATTAGAGTATTTCTGATTTATTCTGTTAAGTATAATAATCGCTGCATAATATCTGATTTTGCTCCCATTTCAAAGGTGGAACCTGAGAAATTGAAAACACTAACGCAAGACCTGGAGGCTTTGGAGAGGGTTGCCAAGATGAATAGAAAGTAAGTCCTTTGCACTTAACCACACACACACACACACACACACACACACACAGAGAGAGAGAGAGAGAGAGAGAGAGAGAGGCCCACACATTAAGGTACTTACTAACTCTTTTACCATTTCCCACCTATCCGACAGCCCTGCCTATGATCCCAAATGCATGATCCTTCAGCTTCTCTTCCCTCAAATAACCTGTCTGGATTCTTCAAACCCTTTTAACTTCTTCTGGGCCCTATGGCACCAGTAGGCTGTATCCTCTGTGATAATGATGTTACATAACACCTCCCTCCTCATGCCTCTGGGATGATCCACTAAATACCTGCCAGAGGAAGCTCCTCTATTGAGGAAAAGGAGGACCACCTTCCTGAAACTTTCAAAGAGAAATTTAAATTTGGAAGATGATGCATAATAGTCCAGTTTACCTTTAACTTGCATTTGTTTAATGTAAAATATGGGCTAAAAAATTGTCAGATTTTTTTTTTCCACATCACATATTGTCAAAATCCTGAAAGTGCCCCCTGCTGAAAATTATTACATCCCATGCACCTCATTGATGACCATTATAAAAGCCCTTTACTCCCAGTGGCCTCTTTTAACATAGGGGCAGTGTGGGAGGAAGCTTCTCCATCCAACCAGGCTTTTCATTAATGAATCAGTCAGCAGAGCTTTCCTTTAGAGGGAATGTATGGAGAAGCATCTGAAATCCCTGAAGCCTTTTCCAAACCTGTGCAGACAACCTGCCTCCAAAAACAGCCATGCATCACACTCGGTGTCAGCTACGTACTGTGCTTTCTGCTGCTGTGGATGAAACCTCTAGTAGTGTGTATGTCTGCATGTAATCATCTCGGTGTCTGATTTGTGCATGTCAGTACCACGTATTTGTCTGAAACCTGCAGAGTGTGTGTGTGTCCGTGTCCGTCCACCCAGTGTGTTTGTCTGAAACCTGCATTATGTGCAGGTGTGTTTGAGTGTCCGTCCAGTGTGTACATCTGAAACCTGTGGTATGCCTCTAAACTGTGGTGACAGATTCATTGCCTGCCCCTCAAATTGAATTGCATACATTACTCTGTCATTCAGTGTCCGTGAAGGCTGCTTGTCAGCTCTGAGCGGACCACACGTCCATCTCTTCACAACAAACTCATAAAACCACCATATGAAAACAGCGCTTGGCCAACATACACACAAGCATGTAATAGTTGACTTTCAGTGACTGATCCCTATACAAAGTTGTTTGTTTCTTTCTTTAAAGTAATTTTTATTTGGTTTTTAGTGCCAGATATATGGTAAATATAATTGCGTCTCCAATTTTTGCTTGTGTTGAGACCTTTTCATCAATATTGATACACAGGACACAGACTCTCAAGTTCCTATTTACATATTTTGAAAGCGTAGCCCACAGACAAACACGATTCACAGTGTGCACTCTGTTTGGCTGTCTTCAGTTTCTATCAGTTTTTTTTTTTAGAACCAGAATGGTATTTTAGAGCACATTTGCTTCTTGTGTTAGCGCAGTCCATGTGAGTTTTTAATGTTGTGTTTCAACTGTTGCCTAAAGGCTCAGAGCTGGGTCAGGTTATTGCAAGGTCAACGGTTAATATCCTCATTTTCGCCAGTGATTATTAATAAGAATGTGTTGTCCTTTATTGTTCCGCTCAGATCTGGGAAGCTGAATAATCATTTGGAAGCTGCTATCCAGGAGGCCATGAGTGAGCTGGACAAGATTAGCACTGTGAGTATATATGACATGACACATATGATGGCCTATTGGTTAGGGCTTTGGGCCTGCAACCAAAGAGTTGCTGTTTCGATCCCCTGACCAGTGGAACATGGCTGAAGTGCCACTGCTTTAGCATGCAGCCAACTGCCTGGGGTTTGTGTATACTTCACTGTGTGTTGTGTGTGTTTCTAGTTCACGATTGGGTTACATGCAGAGAGCAAATTTTAGATTTAAAGATTAAAAGAGTATAGATTATTCTTATTATTATTGTATACCACTGGCTCTGTGATTTCTACTCTGCACCAGTGAACCAAAGCTTGGTATGATGTGGGTGTTGTTGGATGTGGTTTTTAATTTAGTTTTTGAAAGGTGTTCTTATACAGCAGTTTTTTTGTCCTGTGCTTGTTTAAATGCTGCATGACATAATGCGTGACAATGATGCGCGGTGTGACGCATGGTTGCTTTTGTAATTTCAAAATTTTGTTGAATTTAAATTTTTTTTGTCATAGTTTCCCTGTAATGTTAACACGTGTGTGTGTGTGTGTGTGTGTGTGTGTGTGTGTGCGCGCATGCGTGCATTTGCGTTTCCAGGTTCATCAGATTCCGACGCGAGACCGTCAGGTCCGGCTGCCCAAACCGAAGCGAAGGAAGATCTCCAGATAACATTGAGTTCTGTGGGGTAGCAGTCTGTGTGGTATTCAGCCTAAAAAAGGGGTTGTCTTCAAAACACACACACATACTCTCACACCCATTCATACACATTTACACACACACACACACACACACACACCCTCTTCTCCTCTCCATTCTCTTTTTCTCCCTTTAGGTGCTACGACCCACAGTGGTACAGTGCTGTCCCAAATCCTTCTATCTCTCTGGCTGACAGACTGACATTGAAGGTGCTGGATTAGCCAATCTAGGAAAAAAAATAAGTTTTTTGGGAAGAGTGAGGGGGTGGGGCTCAAAAAACTCGAAATGGTTGCAATTTCTCTACAGCTCGCTGAAGAACTATTTTTTTTTAGAACACAAGATGATGACGACAAAAAACTTGAAAAAAAAAGGAAAAAAAATATTGCATTTAAGAAAAATAGACAGTCCAAATATTTCTGATACATTTTCAATATGTATATAGAAAACAAAAAATTTCATGGTGAAATTCAGTGAAAAGGAAAAGCAGAAACTGTAAATAATGTCCAATAATGCCATGTACAAGCAGACTTAATGCACACTCTATCTTTTATTGTACAAACAGAAAAACAAGAAAACTCTCAAACCAAGCAGAGGAGTACCAATGTCTTTAGGTTTTATTCAGCACGGGGGCAGGCAATATGGCCACGTGCTCAAGAGAACGGACTGAAGAAGAAAGCAGAAAGACAGCCTACAGCTTTTATATGATCATGACAGATAAATGCGCTGTTTGTTGTGTTGTTTTGTTTTGTTTGTTTGTTTATCGTTGTTTTTTTGTTTTGCTTTGTTTTGTTTTTCCCCCTAATCAAGTAAGAGTAGAAGGGGTTCACCTGTTTACCCCCCTACTCACCTCGATGTATGACCGACCCACACACACACACTAATGTGTTCATATGTGTATGAGTCCAAACAGAATGAACTTTACCAGCTGCACAAGGTCCTTGCAGGGCCTGCTCTGACAGCACTGACCCCTCACTGGAGGCTGCGAGGTCTCTGCAGCCTAAGAAAAATGTTAGAAAATACACAAAATCTGGCCAGATACACCGCAAGTTTAAAAGCCTGACAATATGACTATTCATTAGTTGAAACTAAGTCGTACTTCATCACTACAAATGGTGATTGCAATTGATTTAGTGATCTAATCACCGCGTGTAACTTTATCAGCTTGACGGTTCTTGTAAGAAACACTCGATCGAACCCCCCTGCAGAAACGACCTTATTGCACCACTTAGGAAGCTTGATGCTGTCAGCGGCCGGTTCTACGTCAACAAGGTGGAGGGTGTTGTAGCTGCTATTAGGGGCCTTATAATTTTTGTCTTTTTGTTGTAAATTATTTATGTACAGTATTCGGATATTTATTTGAATCACACATATAGAGTTGGCAATAATACAAACCGTGAGTTTGAATACTCAGTGAAAGCCTTATATATGTATGTACAAAGCGTATATATAGATATATAGATATATATATCTCTTGCACAGAGAGGAACAAACTTTGTATTCAGTATTATTCACTTTTTAGCTGTCAACAAAATATCTATATATTATTTTCCGTTTTATTTAAAGTGTTTAATGGGTGCAGTTGTCATATTGTCGCAGTTTTCAGCACTGTTACTTTGTCATATTAGTCTTGTGGCAACTCGCGTGCAAGAGCAAAATGGTCCCTCTGACAAAACTGTCTCCAGTAAAGTCTCGCGCTTGTCTCAGGAAGACCAGTCATTGGGACTACATTTCACAGACCGAGTCTATCCTCACAGAGTTGTATTCTTTAGTGTGTGTGTGTGAGTGTGTGAGAGAGAGCGAGATTCTGTCTGCGTGGCCATGTAACGTGTGAATACTTATGCATTTCCTAAAAATATAATGTACAATGTCCCGTCAGTATCCTCTCAGTAAAATATACCAATCAGTTCCCTGACAGAAACTGAGAATGGTGTTAGTGAAATGCTCGTCCTGTATGTTGCTTTGAGACGTTAGCCCTGTTCCTATGATTTAAATGTACCTGTTTGTATTGCAGTCCAGCTAACTCTTTGGCTAAAACAGTCCATGTACACTGTGATGACAGCCAAGAGTTTTATTTTTTTTTTAAAAAACAAAAAAAAAACACTATGCCTGTCATTTTTCTATACCATTTCAAACCATCCATACAGTGTGTGCAAAACAAAAGTGATGCAGATGCTTTTGGTTACAAGGTGGAGGTATTAAAATTCAGAGATTATTGGAATCTTAAAACTTGATTTCTATTTCTTTTCAGCATTTTCATTTCTTCAATGCTGCTATCAAACCAGCTAGCATCATTCATCTGGTTGCTGATCCATCCTCAGTTGATTTTTTTTTTTTTTTTAATAACTTTTATGAAGTACTTGTGAGGGGATGATTGTGCTTGTGTCATATAGGCAAAAGATGAGGGAAAAGTCAGTATAGCAACACTAGCATTGAATATAGTCACTAAGGTATTAGTACTTAAGGACTTAAAGCTAAACCTAGGGTTAGGGCTAAACCAGACACTAAACGATAGGTCCTGATTTGTTCAATTAAAAATAACCATAGCATAGCCGAGAAATTTTTACAACTCGATGTGTCTTCAAGATGGAGTGTTTTATTTCTGTTTTTGTTGTCATTTGTTGTTTTTTTCCTAAGCATGTCCTCATTGTGCCACATAAAACTAGTCACTACTAAAATGTCAAGTGCAATATAACGTAATATAACGTATCTCAGTCATGTTGGTATACTATCAGAATATTTGTAGCCTCTTTTAGTTACAATGTTGCTGTTTTTGTTTCATTTTTCTCATGCTACACGCCAGTGTACTCAAACTTTAAGCAGGCTACAATATCCTCCAACCATGCAAGACGTGTACAGACTTGAAGGAGAACTTGACCCGATCTTATATTAACTGTCCTTTAAGCACTTTGTGCTACTTACTATCTTGTCCGGGATGCATTGGATTTTGTTTATAATGTAGTCCGGCCTGTCCTACTAGCAAGAGGCTCTTGATGGTGCTCAATAGCCAATCAAACACACCTCTCCATTCTATGCTGCTGAAGCAATGTTGGAGAGCCCCCTGGTGGTTGTTGTCTGGAACTTTAAACACCAAGGAACTACAGGAGCGCCAAAGTTTCTGTAAGCGCACACACAGAACAGTCCTCTAGAGGTCTTTGACGAGAGATTTACTAAATTCAACACTAACCTCCACCACCAACAACAAATTACAAAAAAAAGTTGTTTGTAAATGTGCATGAGGGATTCAGAGGATAATTTATGACGTGCTTAGGACTCTTAATGTGACACGGGTCAGAGAGCGTATATATGCCCATTAAAGGTGCATCTAGAGAGAATCGTCAGCTCTGGTGGTAAAGTTCATTCTGTGGTATGTGCAATGACATGGAGACTAGCAGCCCCATGTACAGCCCCCCCCCCCCCTTGTGTGGAAGGTCTGGTCTGTTTCATATATGTTTGTTTTTTCCGTGTTTTTGTTGATTGTCAATTTTTTCTGTTCAAGGTCAAAAAAAAAACATTCAGAATGGTCAATTTTTGTCCATATGCGTTACCTGATGAGCGTTTGTATGCTGGTTTATTTCATTTTAAAATGATTGTAAGCGTGTGTGTGTGAAAGAGAGAGAGAGTGTGTGTGTTTCTCAGTTTCTCCTCTTTGCTTGCTGTTTGTTCTACTGGTATGACCAACCGCTTTCTTTCTGTTTTCAGTGTTGTTGCTTTCCAACATGTAACTAAGTATATATTTTTCTCACCAATATATACTTTACAGCCGTAGACTTTGTAAAGTATGTTGTGCACTTGATTTCATTTGTTGCCGATAGCATTGATGTGGGTGTTTAGAAATAGTTTGTTGAAGTCCATAATTTCTAATTGTTTCAGTTTTGCTTTTTTGTTTTGTTTTTTCTTTTTCTTTTTTTTTTTTTTTTTTTAGATTTTTATGATTTCTTGTAAGCAGCGAGTTTGATTTTTGTAAATATTGTGAACCTTACAGGACATGCAGTGATGTAACATTGAAATAATGTTGCACCGATGTTTCAATTAAAAACTGGTCACTCATACTTGAAAATAGTTGTGGAGGCCTTTTGGTACATTTCCTTTTTATTGTTTGTTATGACATCATATAACTGATATCCCCTTTAAACTTCCAAAAGAATATACTGTTGCCAACTCCATTATATCTTTTATTTGTTTTGTTTTTTTGTTTTGTTTTGTTTTTCGGGGACAATGATGCACCTCGCTGCAATAAAATATTTATAAGTGCATATTTTATTCAAGTGACACTGGTTAATTTAACTCTTTTGAAAACTTTCCAGCATGTTTCCAAAATTTATATTACGAACAATCCTCTTGGTACGTGTGAACAGTCTGTTTGGTTGTCTGACAATATTACCCTTTAGGTGTCTTGAAAAGCGCTATAGGAATGTAAGTAGTAGTAGTAGTAGTAATATTGTGGTTCAGTCAGTGCAAAGGCATAGGGGGCGTGGGATGCGGGGGTACAGAGTCCCCGCCTCTTCTTGGAACAGATCGTTTCTGTATTTCTCAGTAAACATTCGTACTACCAGTGGTACCAAGGGCACATGTCGACTAAACCTCTGCAACAAGCTCTCTACTGTCTAAACAAATGCAACTTAATATTATGGGATGACCATAATAATGCAGTGATACTACTGACATAGGTTTTGGAGGTACATGTGACCTTTTTGCACGCAGGCCTGCATAATTTTTAAAAAAGTGTACCCCCACTGAAAAAAACCCTAATATACCTCTGAGTCAGTGGACTTACAAGTAACACCTATATTATTGTAACATGGGTGTCCATAGATGTCTCACTCGCCATATATTTTCATATAATCGAATTCATTTGGGGTCACCATATGGTTCACTCTCATCCTGTGGTGTCTGTGATGCAAGTCACTTGGGTTTGACCCTAACAGCCAGCTGAGTGTAGTTTTTGTGTAGACTTTTGTTGTTTAAAATAAGAGCAATTCTGGAGCTGGCAGCTGTACACTAAATGAGATTTTAGCATTTTTCCAATGGCACTGCTTTGCTTTTTGACAACTCTGAATATTTGCATGTCTGGATGAACTATGCTCTTAGCAAAAGCGAAGGTTACCCTCTCATATTTTAAACAACAGCTTGGTACAAGCTCACCATTGACCCATTGAAAGCACTTTGTGCGCTGACTATGCATGTTCAGAGTGATCCCAATAATATTTTCTCAGACAACACATATTTCTAAAGACTTGGTTATCTTGGCTGCTTCAAGAGGACAGCTTTGCTCCCTAAACAGTTGGATGCTGTATTATGATGTTCGCTTATGTTCCAAATTCACGACTGCGCCTTGCTCGCCCCCTGCACACTCCGGTCACATATTCGGGATTGCAAAATATTTATTTTCACCCTTGTGTTCCATGAACCGTGTTCCTTCATGTAAGTCGGTCATAACTGCTGACTTGCGAACTCAAGTTCGGCTACCTTTTGACTTTTTAAGAAAGAAGCTGATTTCGGCATCCTCCACAAGGCCACATGCAAGGTCGTGCGTGTCAGTAGAGTTTTATGTGTATGGGTATGGCGTCTATGTGTTGCAGGGTTTTAAGAGCAGAGATTATGAGCGTTTTTAGGAGACGTTCTCAGTGGTTAACATCTGTTGCTGCACATGTCGGCGTGTCCTCATAGAGATCTCCTGGTCTGCAGAGGACACAGAGTGCGCTCTACAGCAAAACAATCCCAATGGACCGCAGCCAGGTTCACGTCCTTAAATCAAAGAGCTCCGGTCTTGTTTACAAGTCCGCATGGTGGGAGAGACCTCAGTAATTGCATTTTTGTGGGGTTGTCAGAGGAGAAAAGGCACTTCAGGGTAAACTCGCGAGCATAGAGGACTGCTTAGGCCTATTTGTCTTTTACGTAACAAACTAGGCCGACCAGATGTCACTGTAACCGGGTCAGAAAAAGAGAAAGGGGTCACGGTTGTTGGTCTCAATTATCTTCATATTTTTCATTTGTATCAGTACTGCAAGTCTTTTGCATGTACGACAGTATTCATTTATGTCAAATTAATACACTTTTACATTTGGAATAGTTTGACACGAATTTCTGTAGCATGCTGTAGTACGCGGAGAAATGACTTTAGGATTATGAACGAAGAAGTGTGATAGTTTGTTTCCCTTAAAATGCTAAATGTTATTTCGTTGCGTCCTTCAACATTTGGGACCTGTGCATAGACATACGCCTGAAATTCTGAAGGTCCGTGGTATACCCTCCTATTCAGATCAATGACGTGAGGTTAAGCTTAGGAGCACCCACAGATGTCCACCACCATCGAAGGGATCTTTCCGTAAATAATCTGTTCTTTGCGGTTAAAATACAGCATATTGATGGGAGACATTTTTGTAGGAGTGCAGCAGGGTCCGGCGGTACCCCGCGGATTTGCCTTGTTTACTAAGTGGGTATGCGGGTACTTCTGCAGGTGCATGTACTCGCACTCTCCCGAGCAGTAGTTGGCCTTGTAGCGCTTCGGCGCTATAATCCAGTCCCAGCCGAAGTCCTCGAAATCCACGGTAAGGGGGTAACGGCAGCAGCGGGACTCGGGGGAATGTTCGTCACAGTCCAACCCACTGTCCCGCTTCGAACGCTTGGGCGTCTCTGCTATTTTCACCTCCATAAAGGGTTTCTAAGATATGGAAATGCGCAATTAACAAATAAATCAACGCTAAAATGTACGCAGCTCATTTGCAGGCATAACCATACACGTGTATCTACCTCTGAACATCAAAACATCTTTACAGTTAGGAAAATATCTTTACAGAAGGATGTTAAGAGTAATCTCACCAGTCCTTCCGACCCAGATTCTGTAGAGGTGACGGCTAGATCCACTCCTTTGGAATCGAACGCCTTAATCTCAATACCAAAGTTAGTCTCGGGTTGTTTCAGCCAAGACTGGAGGAGCTGGTTCATGTCGATGCTTTGCCAAGAGCTGGTCTCTGCATCTACCTCGATTTTCAGGGACCTGATAATAGCCCTCGTATTGCCCTCTGACCGTGGTTTTAGGCGAGATATTTGCAAAAAGACCGTAGTGGCTTCCTCGGCCGGCCGAAGGTGAATCCACAATTGCGCTTTCAATATGTTGTTGGGTAATATCTTCGGACTGAGAGAAAATAAACAACATCGTGGCATTCCGTTTATCTGAACACTGGATTCAGCTGTTGAAAGGAAAATAACACGTTACAATACCACCTGTAATGCAAGACAAAGAATAAACTAGCCTACTACGAACAAACAAGCCAACTGAAAAATGTCCAGCCGATGTCGCCTGCAGCGCAGAGGCAACGAGTGCCAAAAAGAGAAGCTATGAAATGTGTATTGCCTTTTCATTTGCAGTTCATATTAAATATGTCACAAAAGAATGGCCACATAAATTCTGTGCTTGGCAGGACCCCATGGTGCAACTCCGCTCTCCGAGCGCGCATCGACGCAGCGCAACCGTATGCTGTTTGTCTAAAGCCATACTGATAGAACGCATACGCTTGATTTATTTACTTTTTATTTAGTATCATTTTTAAACGTAGTTGGCCATTGCATGCAAATAAAAGCAAACGTTCAATGAATAAATGTATTTGAAGAGTAAATATGCAGTGCGTAAAACCTACGCTCGGTGGCCATAGTAATGATGGTTTCAGTTGTGGCATGCTCCCCATCATCAGTCGTCCCAACTTTCCTGTCATCCACCTGAAGATCATACTGGCTGAGGAGCTCCTGCAAGGGCGGCGCTTTCGGCAAGAGCTGTTTGATCATGTCCCGGCTTATATTTGGAGCCTGTTCCAGCCGGAGGATGCTAAGAATTTGGGATTTGATGGTGTGCAGTCTCATCAGCTTGTTCTGGTGCCTGAACTCACATGTGGAGCACTGCTCGGTGTCCTCTGTCGTTAATGGCTGAGGTGTGGTGGAATTGCCAAAACAAGTTGCTCCGAACGCGCCCAAGAAGCACAGGTACACAGAGAATAACATGCTGTTTGTTAGGCCTCGGTCTGCTAGATGTGTTATGGTCCTTTTGGTGATTCCCCTCGGCCCCGTGGTTCGCTTCTCTCAACAGTGAACGGCTCGTTGTTGCACAACGGACTGCTTTATATGGCTACTTCCTTGATATGTCGTCAAAATCCCATGATTGGCCGAAATGATGTCAGATGTAAGTCGTCAAAGTTTATGGTCTAACTCTCATTATCAAATTATCTGAATTGTCTTAAAGGTGCCGAGTGAAGGTGGCATTTTTTTGAAGAAGGTTTTGTTTGTCTGTTTGACTGTGTGCAAGATAACTCGAAAAATACGATTTGGATGAAATTTTCGGACAACGTGAATATTAGGACAAGGAACAGATGATTACATTTTGGTGGTGATCCGGAATACCATCTGGAATTTGTATTGGGTCAGTAACCCTATTGCCTTGGCGGAGGTCTGCGCTTTCTGTGTGCTTTTCTTGTACTGCTTACACCTTTCCATTCACAGTGATTATTAAGATATATTGCTTGGATTTGTGCTTTGCATTTTATTGCAATTACCTTACCCGTCAGTAATGATGAATAACAACGAATACGTCTTTGTCTCAGGACTGTTTTGAGTTTATTGACACTGACAAACCGATTGGGTGCGCTAGTGTTACACAAATTCTAGCCTCGATTGAATGTCCAGTCTGGCCAGTGTGGAGCTTTGCAGTTTTGGTCTCCTATTACACAGTCGGAAGGCGTCTACACACTTCAAACGGCATGGTAACCTTCCTTTCAATACAGCCATCATCGCATGGACACAAGAGTGGTGAATGATCTTTGTTTGATTGAATAGGCTAAGATTGCTGTATGCAGTAAACATGTAAATCCACATAAACCACATTCCCTCAATCTTTCATAGAGTGTTTTACCAGTTATCAAATTGCTGACCCAGTCACGCATTATTTTCTTCTTATAAAGTCAAATGTTTGGAATCAAGTGGCGTAAGTGCTGAATCACTCCTTCTGTGTCTATCATAGTGAAGACGAGTACGTACATTACTTTCTGTCACCCATCGAGAGAGCTAAAGGGAGTAGAGCATGTTGCTCTCTTGAAGACGCTAAACGTTATTGGGTCAACCTTCCACCCTCTTTGCCACCATCCTCAGAGATGGAATCCTTGTAGAAGACTGCACTATGGGGTGCTTCGGATCAAAGGACAACTTTCCCGACCAGGACCACAGCTTCAATGGGAAGGCTGTCCTTGTTTTAGACCCGGTAGCGGACGAGAGTACAACCTTGTTGCGGGACTATGACGGTGGGTTTATGAAGGGCTCTCAGTCTTCTCCCACCGCTAACCTGCTGCTGGATTACGCTCAGAGGATGGCCGAGGAGATCGTTGCTTTGGCTGTGCGGCAGTGGAATGAGTTAGACAGACAGTACAGAGATATCCCTTACATCGACTCAGACTTACCATAAGACTCTGAAAGTTGACTTTTTTCCTTTAATGTGTAGGCTACTTTTATTGATCCGTTGATTTCTGGTGTTTTTTCTTTCTTTCTTTCTTTGGGGCTCCATGTGTAAGCACAATGTGGCTACTCAGCCATTGGCCAGTACTCTCTCTTATGTCTAGTCTACTTCTGCCTCTGATGTCCTTGTTTGCAGTGCAAAGATGAGCCACGTTCAGATAGCAGGGCTGGTGGTGCTCAATTGTCTCATATAAACCACAAATAAATGTTAAATACTGCTGCTGTACCGCTGCTTAAACTAAAACACTTTTTAGAGTTGGTCTGGTGATTGACAGCGTCCAGTCGTCTGATAATCACCGGAAAGGAAGTTCTTATGCAGGGGACGTCTGCTTTCATCGCGTGCCAAGTGGAACAGAAGGGCATTGATGGCTGCCCCAGAATGCCCCCATACCTGTGCCTCAGAGCAGCAGATGATCCCAGTAAATTAGAAATGTGGGTGTGGGTTTGTGTGAGTGTGTGTGTGTGTGTGTGAGAGAGAGAGAGAGAGAGAGAGAGAGTGTGTGTGTGTGTGTGTGTGTGTGTGTGTACATATATAATACAGTAGAAGTTTATTTTAGGACAGTTAAGAGTCATACATGTTTTCAAGAGGAATTTTGACATTGGTGACGTGCAGCATTCTATTGCAGGTTCTCCTGAGTTGTTATCGGTCACACATGTCACAACATAAGGACGAGTATTTCAGTGTACAACCACAAGACAGTGAAATATAAGCACAGTTAACGGATAACGTAAAGTAAGCATACCTCTAGAAACTCTCAAAACCATGGAGTGGCTGATTATTCTCTTTTTTTGCAATACTACAGTAATTCTGTCATCCCTTAGCATTCAGCATCCGTGTGAGAAAGACCTACTTTGCTCAGCTGGCCCATTGTCACTCTCTGTTTACTAATCAAGGTGGCCCATGTGGACATGAAAACAAAAGCCAGCTCAAGGTCATCTAGGATAGATCAAAGGCACTGTTTTATCTGAGAAGCTAGAGAGTTCAGGACGCTGACATCACATAGGGAGGGGAGGATCATGAATATCGTTGTGGAGTTGTTTTCAGGCTGTTTTGCGGGCATTGATTGCTTCTAATTTATTGCTCACTACTACCATCTAGTGGAATTGTGTATACTATGTGTAAAGCAAGACTGTTTAAATTAGGCTACTTCAAGTATACCACTTGTAAGTAGTGACAAATTTTAGAAATAGTGCATATTTATTTTCTCCTGAAAAGGTACCCCCCCCCCCCACACACACACACACAGACACATCTACATTTCTTTATTGGGAAGATATCACTGGGACTTGCAGATTCTGGCAAACATAAACATTACTGCCTAACGCATCATATTATTGTTATTATTATTATTATTAGTAGTAGTAGTATTATATAATAATAATAGTAGTAGTAGTAGTAGTAGTAGTAGTATATAGACGAGAAACATAATCATAAAACATAATTTTAGGTTTTAGTATATTTTTAAACCCTTTTATTACTATTAGGTTACATATTTATTGATATTATAAGACAGGGAATATGGAAAACTCTACCTGAATTGGAACTGCTGAACATGTTTGGTTTTGTATTGAGGATCCTGTTCAAGGGGAGACAGATGTCAAACCCCTGAAAACCAGTCAGTTGAGTATGATAGATCCTTAGTGTCTAATTGCTAGTTGTGTTATTCAAGACACCAAGCAAAAAAACAAACGAAAAAAAAAAAACAAATGCTATCTTTTCACACTGTACCCCTCAGTGAGAATCAGTAATATAATATTACTTATCCAGCAAGTTAAATTATAAACTAATTATTAACAATTGTTTGTTCTCCTCAAAGTTTTTGGAAAAGGCTTTATCAATACAAGCAAAAACAATTATTATTATTATTAATTATTAGTTCAAAACCTACTGAAGCACTATACTTTGGAGGTAGCCGAGATTCAATTCACTGAATTTTTTTGAAGCAGTTAAGAGATCAACATAGATGTGTACTTACTTCTGAGAGCTAGTGTCACAGTGGTGCAGTCTCTGTTGGGATCTGACGTACACTGGGAGGAACGGCAGCTCTGTCTCTTCTTTTCACATAGCAGAGGTGGAGCAGTGGGGTTCTTATGACAGGGATAGGAATGTCATTCTGAATATTCCACCTTGATAAATAGTTGTATGTGTTGTCTGTGTGTGTGTGTGACTCAGGAACACCAGATATACAGATACACACACACACTATACACATACTAACACATACCATCACAAAGCAGACATAACAGATGTCTGCGCACTTGGAGAGGTCATGGAAAAGACAACACATGGCCAAGAGTAACAAGGGTGATGTTTAATTGAGTAGCAGAAAAGGTTGTTTGCAGGGACATGGTCCGCAGGTAGGGGCCAGAAGAGTTGAGTCAGGGCTGAGTACAGATCATTATCCTGGCTGCGGCCCTCCCTCTCTACCGCCTTGCATCTGCAGCCTCCAGGACGGCTTGGGCGCTTGCTTTAGCTTCCTCAAGCAGAGCTGTGGCTCTCTGCTCGGTCTGCATGCACAAAAGGTCAAAGACAAAGAGATGAACAGAGTTTTGTTATATTCATTTTTTATTTAATGCATTTTTACATTAATCAAAAGACAGATGGAAGACGTATGTGTGCTTGCTAGTATTATGCATTATTACTGGTGTGAGAAGTAAGTAATCTGTACATGAAGGAATTTTGCATATATCTTCTTGTAATTAAATGAGTTCTTAATTGCATCTGGACCAGATTTGGCAACTGGGAGTCTGACCCCAAAGTCTGTACTGCCGCAGAGCCACCCAGCACTTACAGTAATATCAAAGTTAGCTGAAGCTGTCTATTGTTTTGACAGTGAGAGAGTTTAGATTTTTTTTCCTTGCACTGTTAAGACTGCAGACTTACAGCATTTTTGAAGGACTCATCTGTGATGTCTTTCAGGTTGATGATGACATTGAAATAGGCGCCAAAGACAGCTGTCTCCAGGGCTTTTGCAGCTACCTATTCACCATGGAAACACACAAATCATAATATAAATAAACCATGCCATAAATAAAGATGGATGTAGCGACATGTTCATAAAACAGTGAAACCCCTTAAATGGTGTTTGAGTTTGTAATGTTTTTTGTAATGTTTATGTTTTGTTGACGGTTCAATCAGTTCTGACATTTAGGTCCTGATGAATCTTAGTTTCTGATAATGTCGTCTGCAGCAAGGTGTCTTCTGGCATTGTTTCCAATTACTCTGCTTGAATTTCTGGTATGTCTGCAATGCTGACGGCACTAACACACATGTTGTGATGATGACTGTTGACTCTTTGTTCTTTGTCTGTCTCTGTTGGCCCAATGTGTTGCTCCGACACTCACCTGGGCATCTGACTTGCAGGCCACGTTGCCATGAAGAACCATGTCCTTGAGTGAAGGCCACAGTAGGGTGACCCTCTCAGCAAGTCCCAGGGGCACCCCAACCGCTTTCTTCAGACCCTTCTGCATTGCTGCCTCCCTCCTGAACGAGACCAGCAGAGGGAGATTCGTTTGAGGAAAAATGGGTTTGTCAGATTAGCCTGGGTAAACCCCAAGTCACTTCATAAATCTCAAAAGACAGCGTATGACTGGAGTCCATTCACTACTGATTTCTATGGATGAAATCCAGTATATAGACACTAAAGGTAAATTTGTGCATCTAGTTTTTACCATAACTTTTCGAAAATTCAGCACAAACATATAGCTGTAGCTATGTTTTTATCACCACCTGACAAACACAGAACAGCACAGCAGAAGTGCGTTGTGCAATGGTATAATCTGTTCAAAAACATTCTAAGCGAAAACGGACTACAAATGTGTCCACACCGCTAACACACAGATTGCAGTGTTAATGAGGCGTAACACACACATACACAAACATGTTTTCAATAGTATAACCAAAGCTATGGACAACTCTGGCAGTGTATAAATGATCTGGGCAACTGAAAAAAGTAATAATAAAAATAAAGATTTTTAATGAAACCATAGACATTTCCTATGTTTTTATATTTGATATATTTTTGTTTGTAAATTAGGTCTCTGTTTAAGTCTGTACTGTTAGATGCAGTACTTTACCTTTTAATTTCCTCAGGGTTGCTTTTCGGCATTTTCAGAGCTGCCTGAAATGAAAACACCAAAATGAGTTGAGGGACACCAAGTATGTGATCATTTTATCATGAACTTCCATCAGGTTTGGGACAACAAACCAAATCACATGTGTCATCTGATAATCTAAGAGACAGTATGCTCTTACACCACAAAAAAGCATTCTGTCACCACAGGGTAGCCTAGCACGTTGGTTCTCAAACTGGGGTGCAGGGACCCCAAATGGTCCACAGCACGTTGCCAGGGGGTCCATGAAAAAGTTTGCCACAAAGTATAAAGTTGTCTTATGAGGAGAAAAATACTAGAGATCACTATAGAGCCTAATCATATTGCATTACTTCCACCAGCATAACATTAGTGACAAATTAGCCAACATAATACACTACTTCAATCTGTCAAAACATTTTCCTTATCCATTAATGTGAACTGCAAGCAAAATGAGTATTCGTTATTATTAGTTATGTGAAACAAAACTGCTCCTGTACTGTTATGTTTTGCCAAATGCAATAACATGCCTATTTAAAACTGTTGATGTATTAGCAAAATCTTTTATTAGAATAAGAGTTCAAAAGCATCTGAAAGAGGAAATGGCTCTAATCTTATACAGTTCATTTTTTGTTACGATTATAAGGGGTCCTTGAAAGATTTTCTGCTCCATGAGGGGTCCCCGGCCCAATGAAGTTTGAGACCCCCTGGCCTAGCACACTGACATTCTTTCCAAGAGCCACACTTTCAGAGATTTCTTTTTAGAGACGTTTCATATGTCAGTGAGAGCGGTTTGAAAAGAAAACACCTCAACTTCCTGCATAAATAAGTCAAAATGTCACACGTAATAGCCAACAAAAGTATAATCATTTAACAACAATAACATAATCATATAACAACAATAACATCATCACATAACAACAATAATTACAATAATGAAAAAATGTTGTAATTGCCCAGCCCTGCTCACCATGTAGGCATTGAAGGCAGAGGAATCTGCATCCACTATATCTATCAGCTCGTTCATGGCCTGGTGGAATGGCGGGATGAGCTGCCTCATCACCCCATCCATGTTTTCAAACTGTCTCTTCCCATATGTCATCTGCCCCACCATGGCACCCAAAGCTGCCCCCTGCGACACCACAAGGCCATACATTACAGTAAGGTCAAAGGTCAAGGTCGATATCAAGGCGCCACACCAACAGGTGTATTACTTTAGGAAGGGGGTAGTCATATTGCCATACACACAGAGCTGTAACGACACAGGACAATATGCAGTAATGTATAGAATGTATAATGCAATACACATCCAAGTAAAAAAGTAATAAATAGCTGGATACTGAGATAAATATCCTTTTCAACCTTCTGTTGTGTTCCGTATGGTTTGTGTTGATGTTGGCACAGATAAAGCCTTTGACAGTAAGGGCAGTGCAACCCGTGAACAAGAGCAATACTTTATGCTGGACCCCTACCATGGCACCGACAGCAGCGGAGACAGAGCCACCCCCTGGTGCAGCAGTCCTGGCCCCTACGCTGTGCACAAACTGCTGGAGGGATTGAGACACCAGACGGCCGTCCTCCTCACCGCCCTTCACCATGTACCTGACAGATCCAGCAGCCACATCAACAGGTCCTTAACTAAACTCATCAGAGGTAAATTCATCTTAGAAGACAATGCATTTTGGATGTGTGAATCTGAAATATTTACAGTTAATGGTGTTGTATCTGTTTTGACTTTGTGTTTAAATGGCTGTTACGTAGTTGCATCTTGTTGTTCAGAGTTTCATCATTTTAGTTTCTTCATGGAATTGCCTGTCTGTACTGTAAGGGTTTTATACATCACACACTAGTTTCTCAGAAAGCCAGGTTAATGGCACACACTCACTCAATGATTCTGTCTTTGGGTACAAAAGGTCCCAGGGAGTCCAGGCCCAGTTTGCTTATGACCTGGAGGAGAGAGAGAGTTAGACTAAGCTCTGCCAGGCTCATCATGTGTCAGCACAGACTTTAAGCATTGCATGCTACATATAAGACACATCAGAGTTTGGTTCCAAAAACACTCAAGGTTCAAGAACTTTAAAAAGGCATGTTATTTCACTATGAATTTCATTTTATGAATGAATAACATTACAAGTGTGCTGATTAGTGTAAGGATTACAATTGTGAAAAGCAAGGATAAATCACAGTGATTGTTTTAGAGATTGTGTGCACAAAAGAGCCTTTATTAAAGAGTAACTGCACCCCCTGACCACACCCACTTCAGAAAAAACTTTCTGAAAAGGGCAGGGATGGTTAGGAGCTCAAAGGGAGGGATGGTTGAGAAGAGATCAATGGGTGGGAGAGGAAACCAGCTCAGTTCACAGGTGCTTGAATCATGCGTCAGGATTTACATAGGCCAGAGAGTGGATTATCCCAGACAGAGGGTCTGCGTTAGACCTTTTTGACTCAGCTCATTTATGGCAATCTTGAACACCCACGTCTAACTGTCAGTCAATTAAGTGCAAGTTAAAGAAATAAACAGGGCTAAGGAGTTTCTCCCAATCCCAAGAACATTTTTTAAATTCCTGCACCTAAATCGTTTTCAAGTCATTTCAGAAGGAGAGATTTTGTAGTCTACAATTTGAACAGCAGAAAACACTATCCAACTTTGTGTAATCAGCGCCATCATACTCCATATCAGCCTGATCGCCGTTAGGTCAGTGGCCATGTATGTAGCCTATTATAAAGGTCTAATACAAGGGTGATCAGACATCCCCAATTTCCAGGGACAGTCCCAGTTTTTGGTAGTCTGTCCCTGGTAAAGTACAACAAAATCCACTTTGCCCCTGATTTTTGAAGCTAAAACGTTACTTATTTTAATGATATTGTAGAAATAAGAATGTCTCTGATTTTTCAGGAAAATTCAGGGCAATGTCCCCAATTTACATCTCAGAGGTCTGGTCATCTTACCCAATTTGTCTCTGAAATCATCTGAAATATAATGGCTTTGTCTCAAATGGACTTTTCATAGACTACTGTTTGAAAAATATGACACTTCGATAGCCTAGTTTATGTCACATTCAGGTTGTACATTTGGCCTGTCTGCCTATTCTTGTATATCCTACTGTGGCCTATTGAAGAAGTAGCCTATTGGTGAAGATTTGCATCTGATTAGTCAATCACTGGGTTAAACTGAAATGTATGTCTTGACGGGCTACCAGAAGCTGCGTCTCTGAATTATGAATATCTGACATGCTGCCCTAAAACAATTCAATACAAATTGCAGAACTAAATAAAAATAGTTTTGATAATCACATCTGGTGTAGCCAAGGCTATTTTCCAGAGTGTGCCAAATCAAGGCTTTTGTGATCAAGTCACACACTTTTCCTGTGCTTTGAATGTTCTTTTCATGTTGAGATCTGGCACTTTTGCACTTGACAGGCACTGTTGCATTTAGCCTTATAAATAGCATGAACCCTTTATAAAGCTATTTTTTATTGTTGTCTTGTTGTGATCTGTGTTAATTAGACTATAAGTAGGCTATTTATCTTAGTAAAATATATAGGCTACCATACCATACAGGAAAATTCTGGACCTGGGCCAAAAGAGCCAGGAATATGCTGCTGCCACCGAGTAGGTTTACCCAGAACCGCGAGTTTGCCCACCTCTCATTAGAGGTGGGGAGGTATGACATAGTGGTGTACTTTTTTGGGCTGTCATCACCATTCGTCATCAAATGTAATGGTGCAGTTGAAGCTGTAGGTGGTGCAGGGAGCTATTTAACACATGCAAAATGCCAAAGAATTCCGTTTTTGACTGTAAACACAATTTTGGTCAGTATTAACACTGATATTAGTGTGTTTCACCACATGAAGTTATTTCATTCTGTTAGCAAAAAAGCTATGTTCATTTCAGAAGATATGAATTGTTTACATTCCAGACATGGCATTACAGATTGTTGACATGACAAATTGTTTTGGTGTCACAAAAGGGTGTTGTTCTCCATCAGCCATCACTGCCTGATGTGTTCCCCCTGATTAACCAATGGCATAACTACTTGATGTCTCAACCTCCCTGCATCAGCCAGTGGCATCACTACTTGCGGTGTCCTACAGGTTACTCACCAGACGCACTTTGTGCTCCTCCTCTATGATAAATAGTTTATCCCTCTGGATGTAGAAATCAGCACAGTCCAACACAGCTTTTAGTGGAATCAGGCCCACTATCTGTGACCCCACCACAGGCAGATTCAAATCCTGCAAGAGAAAGCTCTAAATGTGATCAATGTAATTCCAACAAAACAGACTATTGGTCGAACTTAATTAATTAAGTCCAATTTATGTTCAGCTTAAAGCAGAAATCTGGTGTGAATCAATACACAGCCCTGTTATTAGAGGTCACCAAGTGCTGTCGGTAGAAAAAAAACAAGAAAATTTGATACAACACATACACACAGCCTGGATAGTGAACCAGCAACTAAGTGAATGGGGCATAGTAACTTACTTTCAGTTTCATTTCACTGTGCAGTGAACATTAGTTAACATTAGTTAGTCGATTTGTTGTTTGGTCTATGTTGCATCTATGGTTCTTTTTCCAACAGGCAGCATTCACTGACCTTGAACAACAGGGCTATGGACTGATTCACACCAGATTTCTCCTTTTAGATATTAAAATAGTCTTTTATTAGTCTTTATCGCATATGGGGGCCCAGGAGAAAAGATTCAGTTAGATCTTCTTTATATCTGTGTGACAGACAGTTTTGATTTAATTTTTTTCAGATAGGTATTACCATCAGAGGAACCTCCTTGAGGGGAGCCTCCTATATTTTCACCCTGTATTAGTTTGTACAATCATAGTTAGAGGTCCTGCCTACCCGGGCGTCCCTGCAAATCTCCTCGTACACTGTGTGAAGTGGGGTGACCTCAAAGTCCAGGATGTTTGTGGACACCTGGGCAAGGTTGGCCTCCTCCAAGAACCAGCCCATCCCCTGCACCTTCTTCAGAAGACCTGGCTACAACACAAATGCTTTAATTAGACACTGAATCAAGATGGCATCCTTGCAAGGAAGCATGAGAACTATAATGAATGACACGGCGTTCGTATATCAGAAAATAATGCACAATCGATGTGGTAATAAGACCACGACACAGTGGAGGCCACTAAATTGTAACCTTGTGTTTAGCGTGACAGTTCATTTAGTGAGTTGAGTGAACTAATATACAAGGTGTATAATATGACCAGAAAATAGGGGTGTGATTATCAGAAAATAATGCACGTTCTACAAACAACAAATCACAATAGGAAATTTGTAATTTAATACCATTGTCAGGATCTTAAAGTGATACTTCAGTCATTCCAATCATAACCCCTACAAGCTTCCCTAGTGCTGTCGATTATCTAAGATGACTTACTAGTGTGTATGCTTAAGTTTACTTTGGCATCATTCTAGTCATACCATGTGCTCTTGAAGGGAATGAGAATGAAAGAATTTTGAACAACATAGACGAAGAGCTAACACAGCTTACCGTAACTCAGTGGCACCATAAGCTTACTTTTGTTTTCATTACTCACAGTACAATTCAGTTAGCATTAGCTGCTGGTTCACTATTTGGTCTATGTTGCTCCAAATTCTTTCCTTCTCCTTCCTTTCGAGAGCACGTGGCTATGACTGGAATGACGCCAAAGTAAACTCAAACATAAACACTAATGAGTCATCTCAGATAATAATCCCACAACAGCTTTGGTTCATGCATGAGACACTTTGCTCTTTTCCCAACTTTAAAACCAAGGTCTTTAATATGTCATGTCAGCTGCAATTTTGATTCTGCTGTCCTTTACTGTTCCATGACAATTCACTTTTCTCAAAACTGGCAACATTATTTTGACACTCTGTCATATATCCAGTCTCAGTGTCAGCCCATTTACAATGTTACTCAACACAGGATGAAGCCTTTCTTTTCTCTTTTTCATAGTTAATCTGCAGTTCTCACAGTCTCAGAGCAAACAGTGGCCCATTGAGGCAAGGGTCAAAGCACAGCATTGCAAACATTTCAGCAAGGGTTCAAAGAGCACAGTTTTGGGCATTGCAGACAAGAAGACGCCCCCCCAAATAAACACCCACGTCTGACACACTCTACATAATATGTTATGAAGTAAATGTGAGTGGAGTGCAGGTTACCTTGTCTTTGCTTCTGCCCTGCTCCCGGATGTCTAGGGCAATGCGGTGGGCCTGTTCTTTGGTGCTAAGCAAATTAACGTTGTAGGCGATGAGGAACTTGCGTGCGCCAGTCACTGTGGCCCCCCAGGAGGGCACAAATGTGGCAGGACCGTAGTCTGGGGCCCAATCGCTCTTTTTGAGCTGTCGAGAAGCAGAATACAGAATATTCACATATTATTAAATGCAGAATTGGAAGCCTATATCCCAAAACATACTGGATGGATTATAGATTAAGACTAGTTTTTATGTAGTCTAGTACTAGGCACAATCCATGTGCAGGAGCATCCTGTAGTGTTTACATGGTGTAATATTCTGTTTGCAAATGTGCAACAGAGACCTTCTCTGGCAGAGCTTCATATTCTCCCACCCGTACCGCAGGCAGGGATCTCCTGCTCTCTTGACGAGCAGCTGCCCCATATAGATACACTGTGAATTAAACCAGACATGTAGGAATTGGCATTACAGAAAAGAGCTAATCAGCCCAACCAAATGCCCAGCCCAAATGAAACAACATTTTAACAAGCTTACAATGCATCTCAACAATACACATCAATCATCAAGCAGAATACACATCACAGTGTCTTCATACATAACGTCACAAAGAAGACAACATCTGTACACACACAGGTGCACTATGGGCAAATCTCACCAGGGACGTGTAGAGCATCTGACAATCTCTGAGCAAACAAATTGGCACAGGTGACACAGTCCTCCATGGTGACATTCTGCACAGGGATAAAGGGACACACATCCATGGCCCCAGTGCGAGGATGCTCCCCTGCAAAAACTCTGGTGTAAATGGTGGGCAAACGTCTACCAACAGGTAACATAGTGTAACAGTGTGTCAATGTGTTAGTGTAACAGTATGTGACTGGCTCCAGAAAATTGTGCATTGTTGTTGTTGGGGGCGGGGGGTATAATTGTCTGCATATGTGTTTATATGACATGCCTCTATGTATATTTATGTGTTGTTAATGGACTGAGTGGACTGTGGTTGTGAAACATGTGCTTAATGGTAAGACCAAAGACAATTTTCATGCTGGATATGACAATAAAGTCTATTTTATTCTATATATCTCATATCTTGATATGTAATGCTAAATAAGCTTGTTTGCCACTATCAGACAACCTGTACCCATAGCACCAGGAATAACCTTGCTGCATGAAAGGTCTGGGTCATGGTCTTTTGGCAAATTGATTTAGTTTGGTTGTAAAACCATTTTCAAGACCTTCCAACACCTTTATCAGGGTAAGCTCTACAAGAACCCTATTTACAATCAGGATCAAACATGGATAAATATTGTTTCGGAGTATAGTTTTGATTTTGTAAAATTCAAGCAGCACCATTGGCAATAGAAACATGTCTCTAGCACTTTACTGAGAGTCTGGTCTCAATGATCTAGAGCACGTAACCTAAGATAATAATGAAAATGAAAAGCCATTGAAGAGTCTTTAATCATCTTACTCTTCCAGATAGAGTAAGGAAGATATGTTTTAAAGACAGTCACCTGAGTGTTTGGCCATGTCGATGAGCTGAAAAGCCACACGTGCTGCATTCATTGCCCCTTCCACCACTGCCTGGGGCGACCCCACAAACGTGTAAACCGTTCGGTTTGTGGAGGATCCTGGGTCCACGTCCAGCAAGCTGCATCCTTCAGTCGCAGAGATTGCATCTGCAATGGCATCAATCACCTACAAAAAATCGATCAGCCCCTGCATGTATCAGTTTGTAGTGATCAGCTACTGGTTTGTAACACAATTACAAACCTTCCGTAAGGGGTTAGCTTCCTCTTTGGGCTATCTCTGATCACTATCTGGTCAAATATATAGTAGGTTACATTTAAGTTGTTATTTAGGCTACCTAAACATCAAGACAGTCATGCTTAACTCTGAATATCAAAGTGTTGAAAGTATAAAGGAGCTAATTCTATCAAAGCCCTAGTGTAACAAAACCCCTGCCTCTGCCCTCATCAGGCCTCACCTCTTTGTTTCGACCCTCTGAAAAGTTGGGAACGCACTCCACAAGCTTTGCCATGTCAGGAGTTACAATCACTCAACCAAGAGGAGACTGTCGCTCACACACACACACAGACACACTCTCTCAGACAGACGATAGCCCACTTTGGCCCGTCCTCTTCCCCTCTTATCCTTTAAAAAGTGCACTGAGGCTATGCCCATGGAATCATTAACCTGCCCTGTTGTCCTCTATATAGGTCACTTGGCAATGATTCTCTGCCTCCCCAAATAATTGTGCAGGGGGCCCAAGAAAAGCATGCCCCCCTGATGTAATGGCATCCTGAGGATCAGATCCTATTGGCTGCTTTGAACATGTTTGATACATACTGCAAGGGAAATGCATGGTGGGATTACTCTTCGCAAAACAACAGGATAGAATTTCTTTCTCTAAGAGAAAGTCTGAGATTGCAATGATATTTCTCTCCTTTAAGAAGTGGTGAAGTGTGAAGTTGCCGAAAGTTGCGTGTTGTTGTGAATTCATGTTATCTTTTAATGAAACGGTGTAGCCATCTAGTGTTCAGGGGCGGGACGGGCTGCGTCTCGGAGGCGCTGTGTGCCATGGGACATGTCATTGCCAGCGCCAAGTAAGTGCCAGTGAAGCTGGGGCCTATATAATCATTTACTCTTCTAAAAAAGAACTGTACTCTACAAGTAGCCTTTACAAGTAGCCTTTAGCCACCCAAAGCTATGCCTATTACCCGTTTTACCATTGATTTAGGTTTCCACAAAGGACTCGAATTCAGGATGATGTTCAGCTGATTTTTGTTTGAGATAAAATGTGTTTTGTTTAAAATGGGCCAAGTCTTCTATTTGAACGGTCGTCAGACATCTTCCAAAATTAAGTTGAGATTTTTGGTGCATTTGTGACTCTAATGTCCACAATTCAGAAATTACAAGGTGGTTGTTTAAAAAATATGTAATGTAATAAGTTTTATTATTGTGGTTTCATACTAGCTTTCGCATACACATTTAGCAGAGCTTTGAGTGGTTTTATGACAACGGAAGTCCCACCCACTATTTCCAATAAGGTCAGTGCTTTCTGTGTTGTGGGGGTTGGCTGTGTAGGTAGAGCCAGAGTGAGGATAACCTATCAAGATCATTGCACTGTAAATAAAAAAAAACTCTTTCCAAAGGTCTCGCATTGTGGAATACAATGTCAGATACGGTGAGTGGAGTCGGTGGCGAAATATGCTTTTTCTTTATTTACTGATTGGGTTGATATAAACTAACGGAAGAACCTGATGGGCCGAATTGCAGTGTTCAGTCCTGTTAGCTACCAGATAAGCTAGTTAGCGCTCAAGCACTGTGAATGTAGAACTGGCGGAATGTTTTGCTAGCTAGCTGACTACTTCGTTCAGCTGTGCAGTGTACTTTCCCTTTCAGCAACGAGAGCAAAGTTTGGACGACTTCGATGCCCTCATACATGGGCTGTCAAACTTACGCGAAGGCCATCTGCGAGCTGATATGAATTATACATCATATTTACCAGTGAAAGTGAGCTCTTGAGTAATGTAACTTAAGCTGTTAGCGAGATACACCACCGCAGCAGTCATACATACAGACAGGCCTATCAAACTAGCTGGTTGAAGGCTGTTTATTGCGCCTCATGTAGTCACTGTGTTGACGTATGAATAATTTGTGTTGAGTTGTGTTGCTCTCAGTGTTTCATGTGAGCGCTATCATAGAAATTACATGCCTATCTAAAGAAGCAGTTGGACCACTTGAGGTTTAACTACCTTAAAGTATTGCTTGGTATAGCAATGGTGGTGGGTTAGTGATGGGTTTCAGTGGGTATCTACTAGAAGCACCATGTTAAGAGAGGCTTTTAACTCAGAGCTCCATGGGGCAGGGACAATTTGGTACTTGGTATGATGAACAAGTCATTGATTCTTGTCTTAGCTTTTGCATATTTGTTGCACTGTATAGGCCTATGTTCCAACAGAGCAATCACAGTTACAATAGGCTGTTGAATTGGTTAATAATCAGTTACGACTTCAAACAGTGCACTTCCTTTGCTTTATGGCAATAAAACAGAGATTATTGATGGGTTCAAAAGTATCTTTGGTAGTAACCTAGCTGCTGTGTATAATCTTGCACATATTGTTTATGTTTAATTTTTATTTTCATTAATATTAATATATATATGTATTTTTGTAAAAGAATGATGTTTCCTAAATAACTGCATAATGAATAAATAATATTATAATGTTTGCCATAATCCACAGCAAAGATGAATTAAGTTTTTTTTTTTTTTTGTCCTTTTCAGGAGACCAAACCCTCAAGTGATGGAGGAGAGAAAAAGGATGGGGAATATATTAAATTAAAGGTGATCGGCCAGGTAAGACTAAAGAAAATGGAGAAGAAACATGCCTTGACTCGCAGGATGAATCAGTTGACTGTCGTCAAATACCAGATGCCCTCCTGTTAAAGGCATCCTGTGCTGTTTCCGTTTTTTTTTTTTTTTTTTTTTTTTTTTTTTTAACCACTGAGGACGCCCTACAGTCAGTAAACATTTCATACTGTCCTGACTGCATGCAGTCTATCTGAGTATTTTACGTCAGTTTCCCTTTGTTTTCGACTGGAATGTTCCAATTTCATTTGTGATGCTGTGATGCCACTGTCGGTGCCACTGTTGATGAAATGTTTTGAGAAAGATTTTATTGCTTTCCCCAGGTCTGTCTTCTTTCTGTTGTTCATGTCGTTTTGTGATTGTGAACAAGAAGTCTAAACCAACAGAACGGCATATTTAACGGATTCAGTGTGGAGTGGACGGACCACATTCAGTGTTATGTGACAGTCTGACAGTCGCATGTGATTAGGACAAGCTGTTAAATTCACTCCAGACGATGTGGATGGGGCTAAAAGATAGGGACCTGCAATGCTAAACTGTCAGCAGTGTGTAGTGACAGCAACATTACAAAGCTGATTCTTCTGTATTAAGCTCATTCTCCTAATTGCAAACTAGTTTGCTATCAAAATGACATTGAAATGCCTTTTACATCTCCCCTCTGTGTCTACTTACTTTTTGTGTGAGTGGCAGTTGTGTGATAGCCCAAGTGGCCTTTTGTAGGACAGCAATATTCTATGGTAGTGAACTGTTTATTAACTCTCTTGTCCCACTGTGGTATGAGAATCCCAGTTCTTACCAGTCAAAGTGCTGTAGAGGATTACATCATTGAGCAGAATGGAATATTGGGTGGTTTGTGACATTACATTTTGGTTTAAAAAAGAGAACTGCTTCTGCCATTAAATTGTACCCCCCCCCCCCCCTCCCCCTTCTTTTTAGGACAACAGTGAAATTCACTTCAAAGTGAAGATGACAACACATTTAAAGAAGCTGAAAGAATCCTACAGTCAGAGACAGGTGAAATGTGCTTTCCTGCTCTAATAAGAAAAGATATGGATATCCAGACTGGACTATGAATGACCTCTATTCAGACTTGTGATCTTTTACCCCAACCTTTGTGTGTATTTTTGGTTGACTTGCTACTGAAATAGTCATCTATCATGCCACAAATTACTTGTGACTTGTGCAGTATTACATACAACACTACAGGGATTTGGTCCAAATACTGTGCTAGCTTTATGTACTAAGGGTTATGCAAAACCTTGCAAAGAGCACCTACTAGGGTCGTGCTTGCACTGCAAGAAGCATGCCAACACACTAGCCGGTGTCTATTTGGTGACCAGTTGCCAATGTAATGCAGGGAAGGTTTTTTCTATACAAACACAAAACTGCTCAGCGCATAGCTAACATGATTGATGGGGAACAATACAAGTGAGTGCATTTTTCATTTGCCTATTTTTTGTGCTTTGTCTTTTATCAGGGTGTTCCCATGAATACCTTAAGGTTTCTCTTTGAAGGACAGAGAATTGCAGACAACCAGACTCCCAAAGAGGTGAGTGTAGCACTCCTAGAGACCATAACTTGGGGAAAGGTGACAATGGTTTAAGATTTTGGTCTTATTTACATGCAATTATCTCGGTTTTCTATAGCTTGGAATGGAAGATGAGGATGTCATTGAAGTGTACCAAGAACAGACGGGCGGCCATTGGAATGACTAGAAGAAAATTCTCCTCGCTTTTTTTTTGTTTTGTTTATATTTTATTTTATTTTGTATGTATGACTTCATCTTCAGGTTTTATTTGCTATTCCCATTGATTGAAAAGGAGATCATTCAACCATCTGGATCAAAATATCCCCTTCCTGCTGCCATGATGACAGGATTTTAATAGATAATGTTGAACCAGAAGGTTCGAGTGGATGGATAATACTTTCTTCAACAGTGTTCAACATCTTTTTTTCCCCTCTTTTTCTGTCCCTCTCTCTTCCACCCTTTCGCTCATCTCTCTTGTGTATCTCGCATACATGATACAAGTCAGGACGTGTGCTTTGTGAGATCAGATAGAGTGACTTGTTGTGTTCTGCCCAAAGCTCAGGATGATCCCTCATGATACTCCACTGCCCGTGTGTGTGTGTGTGTGTGTGTGTGTGTGTGTGTGTGTGTGTGTGTGTGTGTGTGTGTGTGTGTGTGTGTGTGTGTGTGTGTGTGTGTGTGTGTGTGTGTGTGTGTGTGTGTGTGTGTGTGTGATGGTGTGAGGAGTGTGTGTGGGGGCGGGGTGGGGGGTTGAATGTCTCTGTGTGATTTTAAGTGCAAAAAAAAAAAGTGTTCATCTCATGTCACCATAGTCTTTGTACACACCTCATAGCACCTCAGTAGCACAGTGTGACCCTCCATGATAAATGTTCTTCCAAAGCTGTTGTGATGTGGGTTTGATACTGTACCCTAATCAGGAACCACTCCTTGAGTTAGCACGCTTCCACTGGGCATAAGAGTATGTCTGCACTGAGTCAAGGGCATATGTGGTCCCTTTACAGAGGTGTGTGTGTGTGTGTGTGTGTGTGTGTGTGTGTGTGTGTGTGTGTGTGTGTGTGTGTGTGTGTGTGTGTGTGTGTGTGTTCAGACTGAACATGTAGTTAATCAGGTGCTGAGGACGATGAATGAGTGAATGACCATATCATAAGCAGAGCATCATATGCCTTTGTGATAACTTTTTTTATTTGTTGCTAAACAGAGTTGTGTTGTGGATTATGTCCACATATAGCTCTTAGATAATGTAATTATGGAGCTGCGGTCCTTTTTGACATCTGAATATCAGCGATATTTTGAGAGGACTAGTGCATTTGCTTTGCAATCACTGACTGATTGCTATACTGTTTTTTTTTTAAATCAAAACAAAAATATTAAAGAATTTTTTGTCTATTTAGTCTGAGTGAATGAGCCCCAAAAAGTGCTTGCATGTCTGATCAAGTTTTCACTTACATTGATGAGGTGTGTCCGTAAAAAGTGTGTATGCTGTGTGCTTTTTTTTCCCCCACTGATTGATTTTGAGAAATTGATTAATTTCTACTTTCAGCACATGTGTAACCAGTAGTTATGCTTATTTATTTTTAACTGTGATTTCCATTCTTTTTCTAATGGCCACATCTTTATTCTGTGTCAAGCCCTCTGAAGTGAAGACACCCCCTCAAAAACATGTCATGTTTGCGACTGAATGGTGGCTTTGTGTGTCTTGATTTACTTCAGCATCACAGGCTATTTCTATTGTTTCTAAAGTGTTTTATTTTTCTTTATAAAGGATAACTGATCCAGATGGTTTTGTGGACATAGAAAGAATATTATTTTTCTTTTGTCTTGTTTTATAAATAAAATGTGTCAGAAAACCTCAAAAAATATGACTTCAGTGTATGCTTTTCCAATGGAAAGTTTACTTATGGTATTCACTGACCTAATCTTGAGCCTTCATACATGAATATAGTCTACATCAAAGGTAAATGTACAAAATAAAGACATTTCTATGAAATATTGCTGTCCTTAGGAACGTGGGCCTACAAAAATTCAGTGGTTAAATCTGCTGTCCAGTTGCCAGCTTCTACCTCAGCTTGCTACATTGAGCTTGGGCTTTTGGTTAATGTGGATGTAATAGTTAACCTACAGGCTCTCCATAATGGACCTTTGAAATGTTTTGATAATGACGTCTACTCAAGGCTTCCTTAAGACTGAAATCATTTTAGTACACAAGAAAGCACAAAAGACCCATAGACAGCAATATTTGACCTCATACAGGTATACATGTGACCTCAAATAAAAGTCATACAGGTGGATGATCAGCTTGAGGTTCAGCATCTTTCAAAGCAGTGCTCCCAAGCATCTTGCAGAGCGATTACACACCCTAACTGTAGGTGCGCTGGTAAGGAGTGTTTGTTGTGACCACTAGATGGCGATGTTCAACCACGATAAGCTATACAAGGCAGCAGCGCACTAGCCACGTACTCCTGGCAGCTACAAATATGATGTGTAAGCCTCAGTAGGATAGGCCTATGTGATATGCGATGCAGTCGACCTAAAAAGGAATTCCACAACGAGCTCGGGAGCTCGGCGGTAGCGGCCAAATTCTCAACACCGTTTCATTTTCCTAGAAAAGAGGATCTGGTTTCAACCCTCTAGTACTTCACACGTATAGTGAAACCTAACTGTATAACACGAAAGGAGAATGTGTTGATGGAAGGATGTATTATGCTATTATTATGAGCCAACACTTTTGTAATGTAGACGGAAGATTTATGTACACTGCTTGACTTGACTGAAACTTTCTTCTAATGGAACACGTTTCATGTTACCCAAGGGGAGTTTTTGCCCATTAAAATGGTGGAGGGTGTGTGTGTGTGTGTAGAAGCCTATATAGTCTCCACTTTCTAGCTTGAACAGTTGAATGTAGTGTGGTTGAGTTGTCATTTAGGCTATCTGGAGGTATCTGATTCCATCCAGATAGGAGCCTATGGAAGAGTTGAAGAGAACAAAAGATCATGGCTGAGAGAAACTGAAACACTAATGGAGCGAGAACTGTGTGTGTGTGTGTGTGTGAATAAGGTGTGTGTGTGTGTGTATGTGTGTGTGCGAGAGAGAGAGAGAGGTGGAGAGGATGTTATGAGTGTGAAAAAGGTCGTGAATAAGTGGAGATGACAGCTCTATGATTTGTGGACTGAACAACAGAGCCATCCCACCCCTCCAGCCGCCACCGCCCGCCAGCCCAGAACAGGGTAGTATTAGAGACTCTGCACCTCTCTGGCGTCCGTGTCCACGGCACAGGGCTCTGTCTGAAGTGTTGATGAAGCGAAGCGGGGAGCAGGGAGTGGGGCAGGATGGGGCTGAGGTTAGGGCTGGGGCTGGAGTGAGGGGCCGGGGAGTGGAGGGGATGGTTTCGACTCAGAGCTACGGGGTCTGGGGCAGAACAGAGGCCCAATGGGGGGATCCAGTTACCCTGCCTGGGATACCTCACAGAACCATAACCACAACCAGATGTGGGCCAGTCACAGGGTGGGGGAGGGGATGGTTTGTGTGTGTGTGTGTGTGTGTGTGAGATTGTGTGCTGACGATGCCTTTAAAAAAGAGGAACAAGGTGGTTGCACATTTGTACAATATGTTTTAGATTAATTTTTACCTACAGCTCCATAAGGCTTTGAGCAATGCTATATATATTTTAGCAACAGAAAGGAAATTGCTTGTGTGTGTGTGTGTACATGTGTGTGTGTGTGAGAGAGAGAGAAAGTGTGTGTGTGTATCCGTGTTAGTAAGCTTGTCAGTGTGCTTTTGAGATTGTATGTGTGTCTATAAGCATGTGTGTGAGTGTGAGTGCATTATTGTGTGTAAGTGAGTGTGTAGTGTGTGTGTGTGTGTGTGTGTGTGAGTGTGTGCGCGGGAGTTCTACTCCACTTCTCATACTACCCCTTTTGTAGGTGCCCCCCCCCCTCCCGAATCTGTTACATCAGCCAATAAAAATGTGAAACACAGAGTGTGAATTGAACCCTAAAGTTTTCCTGTAGGAGAACAAACATCCTCCATGTCTGCAGTACTGCAATCAGAGAGGGCCTATAATGCAAGGTATTATAAGCATATAGTGACTTAGATGGGATGAAAAGCAATAACACGTTTACCATCATATACGATTATGAGTAGATTAATTCTTCTTCTTTTCTAACTGAGATGGTTTCATGTTTTTAGTCACTTCTACACTAAGTCTTTCTATGCTAACTACTCATTAGTATGGCACACCTCACAGAGTAAAATTAGTTTTAATGTGCTTGCTTGTTGCTGGAAACTGCATACCCATCTACGCAACAAGACAGTGAGAATGAACAGGTAATTCCATAGCACTTCTGCAGCAACAACAGTATTCCTTAGGCTAAAAATATGCTTGACAATGCTAGGGGAGTTTCAGGCTTTGTGTGTTAGAGTGCTCTCACAAACACTGAACACCACTTACACCAGTCTATCCAGATAGGGTTTTGTTGTCCTAAGGGTGTGGCCTATCATTTACCCAAAGATCGTCTTGGCTTACATGTTGGCTAAGCACAGATAATTGTGAAATCTTTGGCATTTACAATTAGCAGATATAAGGAACAACATTCAGGCTATGGTGACAATACTGAGAGGAGTAAAACATAGTACAGCAGGAAACTGAAGCAGAAAAACCATAATCATAGTAAAAGTGAATGCGAATTTTATTTTGTTGGAAAGATTTGTAGAAGGACTTGGAGAGTTGGCCCTCATGTCAGAGATATAATGAAGTCAAGAGGTTGAAGATAGAAGGAGAACAGGGATGCTGTCTTGGGATGATTCTAATGGTCTGGCACTGACCCAAAATACATATTATAATCAATGTTTGGGGGGCCCAAAATGTCTGGTGCGCTCTTGATGGGGACCCTCCTGCTCTGATGCATATGACAACCCAGGGAAACCAGCAGGGATCCACAGAAGCTAACAGAAGCTATCTCTATGCTAAACTACCCTATTTACTGTACAGGACTCATCAGTATAAGCAACCCTCTTGGAGGATTCAGAATCGTAAGACTGGTGTTGTTAGCATGCTGACCTGAGAGGGCAACAGGACTAGAGGACTGGGACAGGGCCTGAAGAAAATTGAGGCACCAATGTGTATGTGGTCTTCTCTGCTTGTATACAGTATATTCAATGATGTCAGTGATGATTCAGTGATGTCAATAATTTTCTGACATTTCTTCTACATGGAACTGTGATGCTATTGAAATAGTCTTGTTCCCCCACTATGCATGCTTATGCAGAAATGATGATGAAAATGGACTTAACCATTGTTGATAAAAAAAAATTGGCCTCGTTTTACCAACCATTCTAACAAAGAAATTTAAACTCAACCTACTTATGGAGTTTTCAAGAAGATTTCTATTCACCAATGCAAAGTTGTGAAATAGGACCTTAAGGCCAAATTTAGGAAAATTCTTGGGAAGATATTGGTGAATAAGGCTCAACCCTGCCATAGATCTTTGATCTGGCACACTTGAGGCCCTGACCTGGCCCTGATATGGCACTGTTCTGACCTGGGTCTGGCATGGGTTTGGCTGGCATCCAGTGGCTGCACGCCTCGCTGTGCAGCAGAATCCACTTTCTTTGCAAATGGAAAAGGCTGCATGTGGAGCAGGAGATCTCTAAGAGACAGAGGGATCCAGAGGCATTCATTTTCAGCACACACACACACACATACACACACACACACACACACACATAGACTCTGGGAAAAGGAGCATATCATGGGAAAGCCTAGTGAACACAGCTTGTGGGGATGAAGCTAGCAAGGGAGAGACACAGGCGTGACTCTAGCGTCACGCTGAGTCCCTTGATTTCAGATTAAATTTACAGTGAGCACACACACACACCATTAGTGCTCACGTGAGGATCAAAGCCGCGCTGAAACACAAGTGTTTTTCCAACCTCCCCCTCCTCAGATCATATCCTGGAATTTGGAAACGGAGCATTTCACCAGCATTTTTCCAACTCACTGGAGACCAAGTGCTAACACATTTGTCATGCTTTCTCTGTCGGTGAGGATTAATGCCTGTCAAATCCCATGCACAAGAGAAACACTTCAAGAATACTCAAGGTTCCACAGACAAATACACACACACACTCACCCCTCAGAGGTGATGATTATGTCTGTGTGTGTTGAATGCCTGTGTGGGTGTCTGTGTGCCATGTGCATATGCCTGTGGATGCACTTGTCTGTGCGTGTTTGTGTATTTGCATGTGTGTTTACACTTTGTATACATGTGTTTTTTTAAGAGTGAGCATGTGTGTGTGTGTGTGTGTGTGTATCCATAGGCTTTCTAATGTGTGAGATTCCATGCATTTCCCTGTCAGTCACACTGACAGGCATTCTGGCTGAGGCAGACAAGAGAGCACACACACGCTTGAGATTTCACACACTGATAACACCTCTCCAGGTTAGTGTGCACCCGTCCATCCAGAGTGCAGACATCTTGTTCATCATGTCTACTGCAAGTGTTTAGACAAGGGTCTACGCTGAAGCAGGAAGGGACCCCAGCACACAATGTGAGATAGTCAAGCCGGCTTATGCAAATATCACAATCCCAATGCATTTGAATGGACAATTGACATGAGAGTTGGTGAGACATTTCATTGACGAACACACCCATGTAGCTATGTATAATGTCAATATATGCCATCTATCTCTCTCTCACTCACATAAAGAAAACATTATCTAATACCTCTTCCTTTACTCCGAAACAACATCTACCCCCTACCCTCATTCACTCTGCACTGAGGGTCAGACAAAAGGGAGGAAAAAAGAGGAGGGAACCAAGAAACAAAAGTAAACTGAAAGGAAAGGATAGTGTTTCACAGAGAACAGAGAGGCCCATACCATCTGCCTTGGAGAACTATGGGACTTCCTGTCGACTCCAAGGCAGTGTGGTGGAGCTTGTAGTCTGGTGATTATCACCTGTTGGATTCTAATTTGATCCCCACCACACACCACTTCTCTCCCTGTGAGTGTGTGTGTGTGAGTGTCAGTGTGTGTGTCAGAGAGAGTGATAAAGATACATTATTTAATCATCCTGCTTTTCTGTACATTGAACGGCATGTTTGTTTTGGAGTCAGCTGTATTGTTGATGACTGAAAGACCGTTACAATGACAAGAACAAAAACAGTGCTTGAACATTATCAGCACCTCTGAGGGGAGAGTGTGTGTATGTGTGTGTATGTGTCTCGGGAACCTTGAGTGTTCTTGAAGTATTTGAACATTCTATTTCGTTCCCAAACTATTTCTGCCATGTTAAGATCACATCTGGAATGTTAAGACAGAAAACCCCTATGACACCAATAACTAATCTCTCTTGAAAGACTGTTATATTATGACACTACCAGCTGGATCCTAATATCGTGTCATTGTTTTTAAAAGAGAACTGCAGTCTTTGTTTCAACTGCTCAGAAGTTGAGGAAACGGACTGTTGCTCCAAATCCCACTAAACTCACAATTTTTTGTTAAAACGTAGTGTTCACTGATTTGATTAAGGTTGGCCTTCCGATAGGTGGCGTTGTAATTCGATACTATGGGCAGAGGTCATACATGATTTTGAGCTTTTATGGGTGGTTCTTTAGTGCAATCTGAATCTTGAGATACTGAGAGGGGATCAGGGAGGGTTGAATTTAAAGATCATTGCTAAAATACTCAGGTCATCACAGTTCCACTCAGAAATATAAGCGTATGGTTGGGAGCTAAATTTAAATCAGTGTAGAGACCATTTCCCTTTTCTTGCTCAGATAAGCACAGTAAGAGAGAGTTAAAAACCTATTCATTTTATTCAGTGAAACTGTACAGATACAAATAAGACCTTGTTGCAATCAAAAACAGATCAGGTAGAAAACAGCAAATATTTTCTTATAAATACATATATTCTTTTGCACAAAAATGTGACTATTTACACAACATGTATCTGTGCGAGTTCGCATAAACTTACAACTATTCACATGCATACAGTCTACCCTACAGTATCCCAACTGACTCCTGTGGTGATTGTCTATAGGGTTGAGGACTGCATGAGGAAGATTACTGGGTAACATTTGAAACACTTTGTTAAAACACATTTAAAACCGAATAACACGTTCAGTAAAAGGGTTCAAATGGTCTGAAGTAGACACATTGCTATTCAACATAAAAAAAGTTTGTAAAATACAAAATCATCAAAATGTAGGGACAAGATCATTGACACAACAACCATAGACAAGTGCAAATGACAAAAGAAATGATGTGGTATGGGCTTTGCAACTGAAAAAAAACACAGAAAAAGCACAAGAAAAAAGCTTATATGAAGTGAAAAAAATTATACAATAACTATGAAGCAGGGTTATGTTCACTGCAATTGGCACATTTTGTGTAGCCTATGGCACATTTTGAATGAAAGTGTCCAGAATTCCATGTCAGAATTCCCAAGTAAAATTTTCTTTGGATTAGTTCTCTTTTTTTCCTATCAGAAAGTCTCTCGGCTTGTGAAGGGTTGGGGCCGGACGGTTCTCAACTAATTTTGAGAGGCCTTGTCTTAAAACAGTCATCCTTCGTATTTGACACACGGGGTGCCCCCCTCCTCATTATTGTTCATAATTTCAGCAATTCGTTAACTTAAGAGTTCAATTCAAATGTCTCCTCCATACTCCACACAATGTAGTCAGCATATAGAAAGAAATCACACGGTTGTCTCGCCTTGGTTGTTGTTACTCAGTCGTTTGTAAAATCTGCGCCAGGACTGAAGCGTTTTGCCAGACCAGATCCAAAAGCCAGAGGTTATTCCCACAATCATGGTCATCAAGTATTTGATCATGAACACAGTGAAGTCCGGTGTCATGGGCGCAAAGTTGTTGATTGGGCATGGCACGGCAAAGCGCTTGCATGTCTGCATGTGCCAGGTTTTTTCCCACTGCTCTCTGAAGGCCTGTTCATAGAAGTAACAGGCTATGACGATGGTGGCAGGGACTGTGTACAGGACGCTGAACACTCCGATGCGGACCATAAGCTTTTCCAGTTTCTCCGTCTTGGTCCCATCGTGCTTCATGATGGTGCGAATGCGGAAGAGGGACACGAAGCCGGCAAGGAGGAAAGACGTGCCGATGAAGAGGTAGACGAAGAGGGGTGCCAGGACGAAGCCGCGCAGAGCATCCACGTTGTAAATGCCCACGTAGCAGACGCCGGTCAAGATGTCACCATCCACCTGGCCCATGGCAAGAATGGTGATGGTTTTCACTGCAGGCACTGCCCAGGCTGCCAGGTGAAAGTACTGAGAGTTGGCCTCAATGGCTTCGTGTCCCCACTTCATTCCAGCGGACAGGAACCAGGTGAGCGAGAGAATGACCCACCAGATAGAGCTGGCCATTCCAAAGAAGTACAGGATCATGAACAGGATGGTGCAGCCTTCCTTTTTGGTGCCCTGCGCCACCGTCCTGAAGGCATCATCTTTGAATTTGTCAATGCAGACCACTTTGTCTTCCAGAAGGAACCCTGCCGCATAGGCCACGGCCACCATGAAATAGCAGCCGGACAAGAAGATGATGGGTCGTTCCGGGTACCGGAATCGCCTCATGTCCACCAGATACGTAAGCACTGTGAACAGAGTGCTCACGCAGCAGAGAATGGACCAGATACCCACCCAGAGACGCCCAAATTTAATCTCTTCTTCACGGAAGTACATCAGACCCAAGCTGTGGGGTTCCTTTGGCTCACAGGGGGCGCCACAGTCCTTTACCCCCATGAAGTGATAGTTGAGGTAAGGGGGGACAGAGAGCTGCAACGGGCACGTAAAAGACTGACTTGGACCAATGGGTGGGGGAAACGTGATAGGTAGGATAGGTGTCGGGTCGGACGTGGGAGAGTCGGTGTCGGTGGTGTTCTGACCCACGCAGATCTCTCCGGCTCCGTGGACCGGGAAGTTCTCGCAGCGCAATCTCTCCGGCCACTGGAAGCCGAACTTGTTCATGAGCGCCTCACAGCCCTGTCGCGCCCGTTCACAAAGCGACCTGCACGGGGGGATGGCCTGCTCAAGCACCGTGCAGACTGGTGCATACATGGAGCACAGAAAAAACTTGAGGTCCGGTGAACACTGAACTTTTACCAGTGGGTAAAATTGGTGTACCTCCAAACCGGCGTCTTCCTGGTTAGTGTGACCCAGAAGATTTGGCATAATGGTCTGATTGTATGCGATGTCTGTACACAAGGGGATCGAAATAGGTTGGCAAAAGCCGTGCTCCGGTATGGAGATGCCCTTTTCTCCGTGGTACTGACCCCCACACGGTTGAAACAGCAGGATTCCAAGCACCAATGTGCACCTCGCCAGTAGAACAAAGTCACAGGTTTCAGTTACCGCCATGATGATGAATAGCTAACAAACTCAGCACCGTGAGATGTGAAAAAAGTTGCCTTGAATTCGTTCAACAAGGGTTCCTGAGGAAAACTATAAAACGCTTTTGTTTCTCAAGTTTTGGCGAAAGAGTTATTTCAACGCAAAACAAGTACAGTCTACCGTAAGCTGTTTTTCAGCTGATCCTGGTATCCTTCACATTCCTTTATCCCCGTAGTTCAGGCACTCAAGGAAAATGGTGGATAGTTAAGTTTTCCATGCTCCAATTACAATGTGCAAAGAAAAAATAAGTCCAACAGAGTGAAGAACTTGGATGCGCAGAAGTTGGTTACGCACTTCGAGGTTTATAATCCTTTCAGCGATGTGCTTGATACCGTTAGCTACGGCAGAGTCGTACGTGTAACGTTATGGAACAATTTTCCTCGGGGTTCGCTGTGTCCACTGCTTAGGTAGGCAAGCCACTTCACCGCAAAGTTCAGTCGAATCCGCATGGCATTCCTGCAGTCCTTTTCGCAAAGAAAGCGTGCGCCTGTGTTCAAAAAAGTTTTGCACTATCCTACATTGCACAACCATCTACAATGGACATGCGTGTACCGGATTTATGAGCTTTCCTCCAGCATCAACGCCTATCTTCTCTCTAAAAAGTTGCTACATTGGCTCCACAATCCCGAAGCGATGATACGCCGGTTTCTAGAAGCCCCCCCCATTCACAAGACCTCGACTCGCCCTGTGGGGCGCCTTGAAACTTAGTCCTCTTGGCCAATCGCATTCTTTGTTTTTCTTAGCCCTACATCTCCCATTGGATACCAGAACTCGAGTCAGAAAGGGCGGAGATGTTGGGAGTTTCTTTAATGAAGTAGGCTACTTTTTTCAAATTAGGCCTATGTCGTTACAAATATTCCCATGTGACTTCAGAGTAGGATACATATCAAACTATTTTGATTACTTGTAAAAGAGACGCATTGCTTATTTTCCCGGCTATACCCGAGAAAGTAGCCTATCTGTTACGCAGTTGAACCCCAAATCTGGTAGCCTACATTGGTGTCTTATTTCGGGGTGGAGTGAAAAAGCTCTTCATTGTTTCCTGTAGGTTTATAGATTTTGTGAAAATAGTAAAACCTCAAACCTCACCTAAATCAAAACTCTTAAAAACAGTTCTGTACATGAGCGCAATAAAAAAAATAAATAAATAAATAAAAAGTCAGCTTCATAACATAATGTGTTTTCTTTACACTGAATACAAAGTGACCCGTCCGTGGTTTACATGCATAGACAATCAAATCCGTTTTTCTAAATGTTAATTTCATTAAGGACTGATATTATCACAATGGAAATGACGTGGAATTTTGGAGCTCATTAAATTAACTGACGCATTGCAAAACCAATTAAGTTAAAGGCAATTTAGCATCACCTCGATAACGAGAAACATTTTGGCCGCTAATCAGTATAACAAGAAAGGTGATGAAAAGGGAGGAGTTACCACATAACTGCAAACAAATGCAACGTGCCACAAACGAGAAATTCGAGGCGGCAAATTAACATATGGTCTGGTCTTTCTTGACAGGCCTTGTTGATATTCACAAAGTCAAGGAGTGAACAGTAAAGACCTTTTCGTGGATTTTACATGCTTAATTATAACAGTAACATTTCTGGGAGTGTTTAAGAAGAAAACACTTTTTAAGAAAAGCTCTATGAAGATGAAGCCAAATCATTTGACTTAAAATGTAGGCCTATGTAAATGTGCAAATGCACAAAAACTTTTTTTCCAAAGACTGAGCAGAGCGTGAGAAAATCTATATTATGGAAGTGTAAGGTTCTGTTAGTGTTTTTTCACATCTCAATATGAATTTTAACTTTTGTGTGATTTCCAGTATTTTCTAATATGTAAAGGCAATGCAAAAAAGCTTTATGTCAAGTCACATTCTTATAATTTGAAATAAATTATTCAATATTTTTAAAAAGTTATTAACTGCAGTGCATACTCAGTGCTGAGGAAAGACAAGAAGCATTTTTCATAATGATGTGAATGATTCATGGCACGCATGGGCCAAAAAACTGCATTGATGAGCGATAGCCATGCCAATGTAGTGCTGAAGGAAAGAAAAAAACAGAAATAATTTACAACTGAGACAGTGTGTTTCCTCTTCCAGAGCCTTTTAGTGGGTGCAGGATAGTGCCAGAAGCCAGGCCAGTGACAAACCGCCATAATAATGGCTATATTTATAGATCTGTTTACGGCGGAGTGTGTGGATGGCCGATGCTAAATCATAGTGGAATGCAGGAACTTTGGGCTTTGCTGCTGCAATTCTTCACATGGGATTAAGGAGGATGGCTAATGGGCTAGGAGGAACTACATGGCTTCCAACATCTCACTGCATGCGTGTGCATACTTGACCTCTCCTGATATTGTTAGTGATGGGAACAGACTTTCTTCATGATCAATTTTTGAAAATCCCATTTGCGTCTTTGGTCTGTGTGGACTACATTTTGGTGAGTTGGTTTTTCAGGTTTTTTTTTGTTTTTTGTTTGATGTTTTGGTTGTGTAAAGTGTTGTGAGGCTCTAAGGTCCCTCCCGTGCCTGTGGGCCTGTCCTGTCTAGCTGTAGGGTTACTCTGGGAACTTCTGGGATTCTACAGCCAACAAGTAGTTGATTCCTGATTAGATTAAATTACTGTAGAAGATGTAGTCAGCAGGGCATCATGGACTTTATGCCAAAATTGGTTGACCATCTTAGCATATATGTGTCATAGTGGTTGGCCATATTGAAGACTGGTGCTGGTGGCATCAGCTTTGACCAAAAATACACTGACTTTGGTCATTGTTTTTGGTTTGTGTCTTTCGGCCTTTGGAACAGATTTTTTGTGCAAGATTGGGGCCTTGTGTGTCCCACACTCAGGTCACATTAGTGCCAAGTTTAGCTGGATTCATTAGTCTCTACAGTCATGCTATCCTTGGAGATTATGGCACACACACACACACACACATACACTGGATTGTACTACATTAGGTTTATGGATTCCATAAACTTTGGTGTCGCAACACAGGGAGTGAAGTAAGTTCTGTTCTTCAGTTCTCTTGTCCTCTCTCTCTCTGTTTCTTTCTCTCTCTCTCTATTCCTGAGCTCCTACTGTTCTGTTTCAGCAGCTCTCCTATTCCTCCTACACCACCCTTTCACAGTTCCTCCAGTATGCAGAGAGGGCTCTGCTATGTGGGGTGGAGGCCCTGGAGGTCTGCTCACACACACACACACACACACACACACACACACACACACACAGCAATGTCTCTTTAACTTCACACAGTTGCAGTCTGAGAAGGGAAAAGCTACTGTAAGACACAGAGTTCTGTGTAATGATAGGAAAGTTCAAAATCTAGTCAGATCCTTTACCTGTGTGTGTGTGTGTGTGTGTGTGTGTGTGTGTGTGTATACTTGTATGTGTGTCTCTGCCATTGGAATAAAATTAACATGAAGTGGGCGAGAATAGGCAGTGAAACAGTTGCATTTAAGGACACCGTAACAGACTTACTCATTTACCCCTGTGCAATGTATGAGGCAAATAACATACAGTATGAAAGGTACCAACAAAAGGCGCAAGAGCATCGACCATGAAAATGCAGCACTCTCATAGCGCACAGCATTGGACAGACCTTATCTGCAAGGAAAACTGGTCTTTTTATCAATTGCTGACCATTCCCTACCCCACTTCATATTTTCAAACACCTTCCGTGGCGAGGACACCCTCACCTTCACAGTTATGGCCCATATTCAAGTCCTTCCCACAAGATCCAACTTAGCTACTTGGTACCCATTCAGTTACAACCCCTCACTGTACTCTTCACCCTGCCATTCTTGAGACCACTGCATGAGACCACTGCACATGTCCTGAATGGATGCAACTTTTACAAAGGCCTTTACATATCACGACACGACAGCCTAGTGGACCTGGTGTTACAAGGTATTAAAAACACACTAGACACTACAACAAAAATATACAAACACTCTGTGGTCAAAATGAACTGGTTCAATGATGACACTGCAAACAATAACCTTTTTCAGCAACATTCCAAATTTTTCACCATTATAGATGAGAATACTGTAACTGTAATTGAAATAGGATGCTGTTTTGATGTATACATGGACATTTTTTTAAACTCTACTCTGCTGACAGTATTACAAACTTGGGTTTTCAGTGCAGAGTAATTGTTCTTGTATTTGGGAGTCTTGGGCATGTGCAGAAACTTTTTTTTGAGGGTTCTGTAATTGTGTGGACTAGCAAAGTATTGTTCTATCTCTGCTATTGCAGGATTGTAGGTAGCTTATCCATCTGGAGACGGAGGTGCCATGTATACCCATAAACTGTAAATGATGAGTTGCACACAACACTCTATGCTTTACCAGATTTACAAGATTTAGCTAATTCTATTCTATAATAACCAATGTTTGGATCTGTAATTCTTATCCAAGAATTCCAAATAAAAGAATGAATGTGTGTATGTGTGTATGTGTGTTTGTGTGTGTGTGTGTGTGTGTACATCAGGGGTGGGCAAACAATTGCGGCCCTCTGCTCTCTTCCATGCGGCCTGCCAAGAAGTCAAAAACTAAAATGTAATGTGTCCCATTGTTACATTAATTTAATATTATATATCCATCAAACATGTGTGACATGTTTGTCAATAGTTGTACTGTAGCATTGGAATGCCTACAGGTTTTCTGGTATGAAATAAAGTCGCTCTTTCTCTTGAAACTGGTTGAAAACTGGTGCTCTTGCATTGGCCTTTGGCAACTTAGATATTTCAGTACATGGCCCGCAAACAGAAAAGTTGTGGCCACCCCTGGTGTAGATTCCCGTGAGATAGAGCGAGATGAGGCAGCTAGCGATAACCTCTCCCTCACCTTAGTGTCCCCTTGCCTCCACCCTGCAACCTCCTTTGCACCTCTGTGTCAGCCTCCATTGGCCTGACAGACATATTTTCAGCATTTGCTGGCATATTCAGCATTCACCTTTCCACCTCCCCGCAAACACACTAAAATGTTAACATGGCATTTCGTTTGAACAGTGCTAACCCCCACAGACACAAACACACACACACACACACACACACACACACACACACACACTCACAACCTCAAATAACAAATACAAATAAACTTCCCCCTCACCTACACTGAACTGCAGTACACTACATGAGTGACCTCCAGCTTAGCAGTGAGTGCATGGTTTCAGAGCCAAACCCCACACATTACCTATCTTTCTCTCTTTCTAACAACAACATGTTATTCTTAACACCACCACGTTGCTGTCTCATGGTTAGGGTAAGCATAACAGATTTGCCATTTGGACGAAGCTTCGTGTGGTTGTTAGAAGGGGAAGGTTCTGCCAGGACTGCTTTCTAATGGGCTGGAAAAAGCTTCTTTACAGCTGGAAATGGAGTTCAAAATCCTGGCCATGACTTTATGAATTGAATAGATTTAATTGGTAAATGTGATAACAGAGAAGTCTGTGTGTAGGCCGTTTGTGAGTTCCCATGTTTGAAGGTTGTGCTAGTGGGGAATAGGCTAAAGGCTCACAGGAGCCAAACTGGTGGCATTTGTGTGGAGGAGGGGGCCTTATAGCATTGCCTCACAAGAGATATTTACAGAGTGGAAAAAGCAAAACTGTTGAGATCTGAATTATGATTGAGTGAGCTGAACGAATTAATGAATGTATCTGTCACCCTTCTGGTTAAAGATAAACCCATGTGTGTAATGACGCTTTCTGTTTTTCAAGTTTTTTCAAGAACCTCAGGAGAACCCTGGAGAAGTCAACAAGTCATCATTCTCAGTCATCAGATGATCATGCCAATCCCAAAACCATAGAAGAAGTGGGTGAAGTGGATCTCTTTTGTCTTTGGCTCTTCGCCTTCTGTCCTTCCTGTTTTAAGGGATCACTCCTAAAGAGAAGAGGCCCCCCAGTGAGCCATGGACCACCAAGAAAGCAACCACATGCCATCACTCTACAGCTTATCTACACTGTCACCTAACCCCCCCAAAACCTCAATGATCCCACCAGTGCCTATTGACACTGGAAACATGTTCCCATGATGCCTTGCTTCTCCACTCTTCTCTAAAAGAGTAGAAGTTTGAGCATTCTGATTCTGATGCCTCTTCAGAAGTCATCTGCAGCTGTGTAGGCTCCTCAAATGATCATCGAGCAACCATCGCAGCAAGTGTGGGCCGGGATCTCTGTAGGCCAAATCAGCCGATCCATAAAAGATGTGCTGCCACATCAGAGTTTGTCAGAGAGGACTCTGCGCTGTTTGGCGGTTGATTATTAATAGACAGAAGCCTGCATTGACATCAATAAGAGAATCAGTGTGCCTGCTCACCCGCCCACCTCCTGCTGCTGTTAAATATAGATCACAGACCAGCAAGCAGGGGGTCTGCCCTATGTTCTCTCAACGTTGCAGTGACATTTGCAGAACGTTATTTTCCTTATTTTACCAGACGTGCTGAAAACCGCATTTCGCAAGTCGCCGTCAGCAGAGGACTGAGTGCTGTCCATGAGTGTGAGTCCAATCCAAACTGTGGGCATTTTTTAATCTGGTTTTGATTTAAAACACGAAGCTTTGGATCATGACTCCTCACATATGTTGATACTGTGGTTGTGCGTCTCGTCTCCCTATGCTTGTGTGTGTGTGTGTGTGTTTAGCAATTGTGGCAGTGTGTGAGTATTTATATATGGCAGAGGCTGGGGTTTGACTGTTTTCTCTGTGGTAGGGAGAATTAGGCAGAAAGAGATGGGTAAACAGGCTTTAAGGGGTGAGGTTTCACAGAGAGAGAGAGAAGAGAGAGGGGGACAGAAACAGACTGAGAATGTCAAAAGGAGAGAGAGGAATGAGAACACTGAAAGAAATGGAGAAGGAATGATAGATTGAAAGAGAGAGAGAGAAATAAAGACAACTTTAATTTAGCAATGGATCAATACAAAAGCCATACCCATCAATGCATAAATCCACAGCACCAAGAAACAGTACAGAGAGGCCAATCTAGAGACAGTAACAGGACCCATGTTCTAGAAACAAATCCAGTGTCTAGAGGCGTTGCCTCAACAGCACCAGACCTGTGTTGTGCAGAGACACAGACTCAGGAGGGTCCACCACTGGAACCCTGTTAGAACGCTGTAATTTCCTGCTTTGCTGCCAGGCTGTGAAAGTGTATGGGACTGAACAAAGCTATGCAGAAATGGAAGATCGCTTAGCGCAGGGGATCTGAACCTGAGCTGGCAAAGATCCCACAGACTTGGACCAGAGGTGTCTTTAAAGTACCAAAGAAAAGCAAAATATTCAGGAAGTTTTTTTTTAAAGTTTTTTGTTTTAAAAGGTTTTAGTTTTTAAAACTAAGTTTTTTAAAAAACTTTCTTTAGCTAAGAGTTCACTGTGAACCCACACAAACATGAATCTTTGAAGGTAGCTAGTGACAAACATACAAACTTAAAATACAACAATTAACTTTGAGTTAGCATTTCAAACAAACAATTTAAAATGTTTACACAAAAATGTTCAAATTTAAAAGTTCTAATAAAAACCATGTTTGCCTTTGCCCGAATTTGAATGCAGCATTTGAGCAACTGTGTGCGTGTGTGCGTGCATATCTGCCTTTATCGGGGTTTAACTATGCAGAGGCTGTGGGGTTTTTGTGTTTATTGATTGATGCTTTTCAACAATTAAATGCGACCAGGGCCCTATATGGTTTCTCTCATGCCTTGCCCAGTGCTTTGAAGCAAGGCCACTAAAGCGCCATAGCCGTATGAGAGCCAAGTGAGGGGGAAAAAAAAAACTCGGCAGCAGCTTTTACAGATGCTCTCTGGATGCAGTTCAATGATGTTCCTTTGGACTGTTCTTATGCTGCTAGTTAACGTTAATACAGTATGCGTCAGAGAGGAGGATACGAGTATGTGTGTGTGTGTGTGTGTGTGTGTGTGTGTGTGTGTATGTGCTCTTAGCTCTCCTCTTCTCTTAGTCCCGTTCTTCTCTACCCTTTGTTCTCCCACAAGGGCCTAGTTAAATGGGCCTTATATTTTTTCATCTCTCTCTCTCTCTCTCCCCCTGAAGATTTTGCTTGGTCGGAGGAACTCTTCAGGAGGGTTTTGGGGGAAGGTCATGTGGAGGTCACGGTGTGGAGTTGGTGCAGTGTTTACTGATAACCCGGGGGGCAGTGGGGGTTTTGTTGGGTTGTTGGGGGTGTGTGGGGTTATAGTGGATTAGTGGGGTATTTTAATTATGCAGCTCCAGGCTTTAATCAGTTAACCCTGTGAGGAAACAAAGGCCTCCTCAAAGGAATGTGTCTGAGTATCTGCAGATGTGGCCAATGAGAGAGACATACAATGGGTGCATCTCTCTCTCTCTCTCTCTCTCTCTCTATCTATCTATATATCTATCTATCTCGCTCTCGCTCTCTCTCACTGTCTTTCTCTTTTTTTCTGTCTCTCTCACATGTTCTTCTGAAGTTTAAAGACCTAATGAGTAAAGAGTCTGTTATTTTTTACATTGTGTCAGTTTGCTTTCTCTGGCTTTTCCCTTTAACCCTTGCCTACAGTGTTTCTTTCACTCCATCTCTCTTTCTTTCTGTACTCTGGAGCTATGGATATTTTAGAAGTCTTTTCAATGTATGCTCTTGCTTTTATTCTCTACCACTCATTATTATTTTTATAAGACACCATGTTAAGTGACCTACATGTTGGCCTTTCTCTCTCTCTCTCTCTCTTTCCCTCTGTCTCTGTGGCTGGGGTATATGGCTGTTTTCTGTGTCTGTATGGTAGTATGGTATTGTGGTGGAAGTATGTACCACTCAGGATGATCCCACTCTTCAGCCTGCTTTTCTCTCCAGTGGTAGAACAGCACCCATGGTAAACACACCATGCTGCTAGGACAAGAACATGCTGAGACAGACACGCACACACACACACACACACTGACATCTACACAACTTTGGACATATACACACATGCACACATACATGAACACACACACACACACATTCTTACATACACTCACACACAACCATGTGCTTTTGCACACTTATATACACAAACTCAGAGGCTTTGAATCTTTAAGTTTTTAACTCTCTCTTCAAGCCAATTGCACACACACACACACACACACACACACACACACACACCATGTGGGAAACAACCATTTTTGGCCAGACTCTCAGAAGTACATCTTCTGTATGGCATGAGGTGCTGTTAGTCAGTTGTATATCATTCCATTCCCCTGTCCTTCCTGTATCTGACAGCGTGTCTGTTATTCTCATTCTTTCCGTTTCTTTATTTCGATACAAACACACATACACACACACACACACACACACACACACTGTATAACATGTACATTCAATAGACACACAGATACACAAACTATGACAAACACACACACACACACACACACACACAGAGTGTCAGACATGTACTCTCTTACACAGACGCACCAACACACACACACACACACACACATACACTCAGTCACTCACAGTGTATCAATTGTGCTCCTGTTTGCACAAAAAGACTCCCAGGCAGAGGGTTAGGTGGATGTTTGGGTGCCCAGGGAGGAGCGCAGTGTGAGGGGGCAGGAATGTGGGGAGAGCATGGGGATCCAGATGGCCTAAATCTGTCCACAGTTTACAGTGCACCCACAGTTCAGGGGCTGCCACGCCACATCGGCCCTGCTAAGCAGAGGGGAAACACTGAGGGCTCTGAGAAAGCCGCGCTGAAAGAATGATTTATACCAGGCCTTGTGCAAACTGTGGGATCTCATGGTGTCTGTGCCTGGCCTGACGTGTTGGGCTATGCTAAGCTCTTTCTCTCTCTCTCTCTCTCTCTCTCTCTCTCTCTCTCTCTCTCTCCCTCTGTGTGTGTGTTAATGATATATATATAGATATATATATATATATATATATATATATATATATATATATATATATATATATATATATATATATATATATATATATATATGTGTGTGTGTGTGTGTGTGTGAGTTTTATGCGATATGTGTGTATATATATATATATATATATATATATATATATATATATATATATATATGACTGCACAGTTTTGCATATGTCTGTGTGTGCTTGTGTGTGTATGTCTGTGTGGGTGGGTTCAGTTTGTGTAATTATGTTGGCTATATGAGGTGTGGAGTAATATTGGATGGTCTTTTACTGGTCTTCTTCTATAGGAGTTGGCTTCTCTCTCTCTCTGACTTTATAGACTTAAGGACACTGAAGCAGGATGGTGGGTGTTTGTCCTCCAGGATAATATGATGAATAGAAGATCTTTTTAATATGCCCTTGCCTAGATGTGTGTGTGTGTGTGTGTGTGTGTGTGTGTGTGTGTTCACAGGTAAGTACATTCTTAAAAACTCTTAAAGGTTTTCCATAATGATTTCAGAAGTGAGGTAAAAGAAAGGCCATCATGGGCAGAGCAGTAAGCAGAAAGAGAGGGGGGGGGGGGGGGAAGTGGGGAGAGAGAGTCTCTGGAGAGGGAAGTGTTACGTTGAGCAAAATCAGGCCCTCGGTTTAAGCAGAGATGAAAGAAAGAGAAGGTATTTTAGCATTCTTTCAGCATACACACATTTTCTTGAAACCGCTCTCTCTCTCTCTCTCTCTCTCTCTCTCACACACACACACACATACACACACACAGCACCTAGCATATAAAAAAGTATTGACGGTTGTGTATTTAACTGTATTGTTAGTATAATTGAACTCTAGCTGTGATATTTTCTGTGAGCATTTAGAAATGTTTATAGATGTATTTGTGGGTTTGCATTCATGCATGTGTGTGTGTGTGTGTGTATGCATGTGTTTAAGAGTATTGTTAATGTATATATTTGTGGGTTTGCCTTCATGCATGTGTGTGTGTGTGTATGCATGTGTTTAAGAGTATTGTTAATGTATATATTTGTGGGTTTGCATTCATGCATGTGTGTGTGTGTATGCATGTGTGTATATTTGTTTGTGTGTGTCTGTGTATGTCTTCGCCTCCAGTTGACTTTATTCATTGTTTTATTCGCTGAACTCCAAACCTGCACTTTGGTGCCCCCACTCCCTGGTAACTATGACTACCGCCACAGAGCCCTGACAGGAGTCTTTCAGGCCCCCCTTTGCAAAAAAAGGCATTTTTTTTTCTAAAAGAACTCTTTCTGCTCCCCGAGTCTGTCTGTGTCTGTCTTGACTCGGTCTGATGCTTTCAGCCCCTCTCTTTTCCTTTCCCCTCTCTCTCTCTCTCTTGCACTCTGTCTCAGTCGGTTACATCCCCCGTCTATTTGAATTCCATACCAGAGAAAGTGGGCTTGACGAAAGACAGGCCTTCTCCTTCAGTACGCAGCCCTCTGCTCCTCCACCCACACCACCCCCATCCCATCCCCACCCATGGTTTCACCTCCAGTTCTCCACTTATTCCCCCCTCCTCTCTTTTCATTTCACTTTCTCTCCTTCTGTCTGATGGGTCAGTTTTGCTTTGTTTTGTTTGTTTGTATTGCTCATACAGTAAAATGTTTCTAGTCATTGAGAGCTTTTTAAGTCTCTCTCTCACTAATTTTCTTCCTGCTCTGTCTATCTTTCTCTCTCTTTCTGCTCTCTCTTTGTCTGTCTCTCTCTCTCTCGCTCTCCTCTTTCTCCACAGCTGCAATCCTTCCATCCATTCTTTCCTCCCTTTGTCAGCACAGCCTGTCTCTGCCCTTCTACATCTCCCTCTCTTCATCTCTCCTTCTCTTGTTCATCATGTCTTTTTCAAACACTCCCACATGACTCCCGTGTTTGTTTTTAAACCATGTTTAACACTCAGCTCAGTGCTCATGTATAGTTATGGCCATATTGTCTCTTTTTAAATGTCATGTGCATGTATCGTCATCTCTTTCACTAATAAAGACTACATTCCCTCTCTCTTACTGTGCGTTTTTGTACACATTTTCACTCCGTGACCGTGTGAATGTGTGTGTGCATGTGTTGATGTGTGTGTTGGGCTGGGCCGTTCTTCCTGATAAAAGTTCAGCCAATGATTCAGATGCACAGACAGACAGACAGTTGAATCAACAGACAGATAGACAGACAGAAGGTTGGACTGATATACATAGACAGAGGGACAGTCAGATGAACAAACATACAGACAGACATCCTACCCACCTCCCTCTCGCTCTCCTCCTTCCTCTGTCTCTAAATATAGTGGGTGTTATGCCTGTGCAACTCTATAGCTCACATGGAACTTAAAGGAGAAAACCAGGGTTAATTAATCCATAGCCCTTTTGTTCAAAGTCACTGAGTGCCTCTGTAGGAAGAAGAACCAGAAAAGTTGATATAATATAAACTGAATAGCAAACTGGCAGCTAACATGAACTGAACTGGGCATTGGAAAATTAAAATGAAAGGTAGTTACTGTGCCCCATTCAGTTAGTATCAGCTGTCAGTTCACTACTTGGTCAATGTTGTATCAAATTTTCACATTCTTTTTCCTACCGACAGTACTCGGTGACCTTGAACAAACAGGGCTATGGATTGATTGACAACGGATTTAATGATAATTCCATAATAACACACTGTGCTCATACCTCCCTCTGCACTGCTGCCCAAATCAGATCACATCAGATCACATCAGACACCACAATCAGAGGCTGTCAAGGGCAATGAATACAACAAAGCGGTACACTATATGTTGGAGCCATATGTTTAAGTTGGCAAAGAGAGGCTGTATAAGAAACATGTAATTCTTATTGTTTGTTTTGTATTCATGTCTATGAGAACTGACAGTTTGAGTTTAGTTGGAGAAAGTGAAAAAAGATGATGATGATGATGATGATGATGATGAAGAAGAACAAAGACAGATGGAAGGGAGAAAGAGGGTAAAAGTGTTTACATTTACAGAACGTGTGTTTACATTAACAGAATGCACTAAAGTAGGTTTACTCTGCATACTTCAGAACTGTGTATGTGTGTGTGTCAGGGGTGGGGAGGGAGATATGTGTCTGTGTGTGTGTATGGATGTGTGTGTTATATTACTGTACATAGAGTAATCCGGCTAACCAAGTCTGGATGTCATCATATGGGCAGTTAGGGATGATGACCTCAGTGTGCCTGTCCTATCAGCCCTTGGAGGACAGTAAAATATACCTCCAGGGGTAGTTACTGTTCAAACCTCCCCATGGTTGTAATTCTGAGTGGGTCAGGGTCAGATTCTGGCATTGTTCCCTCTCTGACTCGAACCCAATCCAGTTCAAACTGGACTACGATTTCTCAGCAGTTCACAGATGTTTTAGCTGCCCCCTTTTACTCACTATATATGTCTGTCTTTATCTCATTGTCACTCAGTACGTTTACATGGACTAAGAGGAAGTCAAATTATTCTCTTAGTCCGACTGAAATCGAACCAAACTGGACTACTCAAAATCGAGTTAAGACACCCAGATCATTCGGTTAAAAAATTGAATTTCTCTTCATTTGTCTGTCTGTCTGTCTGACTGTCTGTCTCTCTCTCTCTCTGGTGTTTGATGCAGAAAGCCCAAGAGAATGGATCAAAAGATGATACTCTAGCACACATATGTTTACACACACACACTCATACAATGTGTTTTGGGCAATGTGTGTGTTTGTGTGTCAATGTGAATTAATAACTCATAATGTATGTTTCTCTTTAGTGTGCTAGTGTATAAGCATGTGTGTATGTATGTGTGTATGTGTGTGTGTATGTGTTTGTCTGTGTGAAGGATTTAGGGATGAGGACAGGAATGCTTCAGTCCAAAATGGCCACAAGTTGTGATGGCTTTATTACCACTTAGGCATGATTTATATGTTGACATATGACTTATGTTCCAGAGCTTCATAGAGCTTAAAACAACATAGTGCATGATGCCAAAAACAGGGAGAGAGAGTGACAAAACTGCCAGCAGTCACACACACACACACACACGGCCATGCATTCCAGTGGCTTTTGTCGCAAAGTTTGAAGTGCAAATACAAGTATGCGCTGAGAAGGTTCTTTTCGAGCTCCTGCACTTATGGTGCTGCATTTAAAGGGTGTGTGTTTGTGTGTGTGAGTGTGTGTGTATGTGTGTGTGTGTGAGTGTGTGTGTGTGCATGTGTGTGTGTGTGTTTCTCATCTCATGATATTAACATCCCATTACCATCCTATTCACCACAGACATTTACATGACAAGCTGGCTAAGGGGGGCCCCAAGGCAGGCTGGGATAGCCTGGACAAAGGAACTCCTCCCACAGGTCAGTCAAGAGAGGCAAAAGAGTGGTGCAGGAATAGAGGGATAGAGAAGCAGGGGGAGGAGGAGGAGGGAGGAGGAGGAAAGGTATACACTGAAAGAAGAGAACAAGGGGCTGGGAGAGGAAGAAAGTGTGTGTGTGTGTGTGTGTGTGTGTGTGTGTGTGTGTGTGTGTGTGTGTGTGTGTGAAAGAGAGAAGGAAACAGAGGAATACGGAGAGAGCCTGGACAGAGGAGAGCACTGCCATCCCACACAAACACAAACCTAGAGCTGTTCTCCAATTCATCCATATTAATTAGTCAACTCCCACTTCCATTCATATTCACATTGCTACAAAGCCAGTGGCCAACACAGCCTTTCTCTCTGTCTCTCTCTCTTTCTCTCTCTCTCTCTCTCACACACACACACACACACACACACACAACTTTACTCTCTTTTGATTAAATCCTTAGCAGATTCATCTGATGTCAAAGTTCCCATGCTTTGTGTCAGATGTCCAGACAGAGTTGGGGATACAGAGGCGAATGGAAAGAGTGTGTGATAGTGTGACTGGAGGAGGAGAGTGAGTAAAATAAAGTGAGGGGAAAGATAACATGGGAAAAATAGAGAGAGAGAGAGGTTTTGGAGGTTGACTTACAGGCCGTCCACACGGCAACGTTTTTCTGTTAAAACTGAGAAGTTTCTATGCGTTTTGGCCTTGCATCCACACAGCGCCGACGTTTTGGGTGACCGTTTTTTGAAAATGGGTTCCAGAGTGGAAAAATCTGAAAACACAGTCGTTTCGTTGCTGTGTGGACAAGCAAAAGGCAGCTTTTTGAAAATGATGACACCGTCTGGTCACCGTCACATGACCAGAAGTGCAGTGAAGGCCCCGGCACACAACAAGCGGTAAAAACAACAATGGAGGACAACGGAGTTGTGTTTGAGCTGGCTGTATCTGTTTACAGCGCCACATATAGATGTGGAATATGTATTACATCGCTTTCACTCAGTGTTCTGTTGTCGCGAGGATGCGGATATTTCTCGTGTGTGGACACAGATTTTTTTTCAATCCGCAAAGAAATAAACATGAACGTTGCCGTGTGGATGGCCTGTTAAACAAATGTTTAATTTTAACTTTCATAATTACACCATTAAAGCTACATAAGACACAAAAGCCACACAAGATGCACAATATACAACAGGTGAAATCATTATTTTTTCTGTCATAAAAAAGAAAGGAAGAATAAGACACAAAAGAGAGAGATAGAGAGAGAGGGATTGAGAGAGTTGGGAAGAGGAAGAGGGCAACCTGACCAGTGTGAAGAAGATGTGATATAGGAGGAGGCTCCAGACTCCAGGCTCCAGACTTGTGACACACACACTGTGCTAAAATCAATATAGAACAGATTTAAAGCAATGAGATTGGAAGGGGCTGACAATAAATCAAGCATCTCTTTTTTTTCTCTGTTCCTCCTTTTCTGTCTCTCTCTCTCTCTGTTGATCCATTTGCCCAATTCCAATTTGGCGTACATTTTCTCTGACATGGCAATAACCCTTAAACAGTGAAAAGCTTCACCTCCACACACACACACACATACACACACAAACCTACTGGAGCTGGTTTACAGTGCTTGTGCTTGTGTTTGTGGTGCAGGTCTGGAGTTTCTCATTCAATGACTCAAGCACTTAAAAAAACATAAATAAATAAAAATTAAAGGTTCTTTCCTTGACCTTGGCAAATGCCTGCTGATGTTTGAACTCACCAGCCAATCAAATACGTGCCCCTCCCTCTCATGCCCCTGAAGCAGCATTGCTGATTGGCTACTACAGTATATTTTCATTAACAAAGACTTTTTTTTCATGAATGCACACACTGACTGAATAGACAGCAAACATGAACTTGAAGTGAATTCCAAATTTGATAATGAAAAAAAGAGTGTGATGCATGACGTGTGTGTGTGTGTGTCCCAGTATTCCACCATAGCCTATGTTAGTGTGGCAGCGACACTACCATTCTATGTTCATTTCAGTGCCCATGTGAACACATTAGAGGTCTCACACTTCCTGCCTGAGAGACGCACAACTCAGACACAGGTTGCGTGCCACTCATGAACTACAGTGGGACTCAAGATATTCCACACACATGAAATACACTTATAGTGTCAAGGCCTTTGAAGTATAACGTTTCTCCTATAGGTCTTATGATGGGGTTGGTTGGAGATGTAGATGAAGGACACACTGTCTGTCTGTCTGTCTGTCTGTCTGTCGGTCTGTCTGTCTGTCTGTCAGATCTGATGTGCATTCAAAATAGCAAACAAATGCAAACACTTGCTACCCTTTTCACACAGTTACTCATTTGCTTTGAGTTCACTGTGAACTTTTTCAAACACACACTAACAGTCTGAGGGGGGTAGTACTCAATGTACAAACACACACACTAACAGTCCAAGGGTTATAGTACTCGATGCACAAACACACACATTGAACTAAAGGCTACAGTTCAAAATCACAGAAAAAAAACAACAAATTTTAAAGAAGACAAGATGTTTTCCTCGGATGTTCACCACAGGTTGCCAAATTTGAACACACTTCTGACTCAGACTCAGGCTTATCTCTGTGTGTGTCATCCTTCCTTCCTCCTCCCTTCTCTCTCTCTCTCCCTCTCTCCCTCTCCTTCCCTCCCCCTCTCTCTCCTCACTGCTCCTCTTGTTTCTCTAATTGGTCTCAGCGGTGTTAAAGAGTCGGGCAAACACAGTTGAGTAAATCCTGTGTGCAGATGACCATGTGTCTCACACATACACACACACACACACACATACACATGCACAGTGATTGTGTGTTTCCTTGGGAGCAAGAGTGTTTGTGTCTTCACTTGCTTGAGGGTGTGAGGGTGGCAATGTGTGTGTGTGTTTAACAAGAGTAATGACACTTAACCACATGGCTGCATGGTAGCAAGCCTCATACAGATGTGTGTACAAATGTGTTTTTGTGTGTGTTTATCTGTGTGTGTGTGTGTGTGTGTATGTGTGTGAGTGCATATATGCGCAAAAGAGTATGTATGTAAGTGTGGACATATCTGAATGTGTCTGTGTGTGTGTGTGTTTGTGTGTGTGTAACCTGTGTGTTGTGAGGTGTCAGGCGGGTGTTTTATGGCTCTGTAATGGCAGATGGTGTTTGTGTTTGAGAGACTGTGTATTTCCCCAAATACTTCCTGTGTGTGTGTGTGTGTGTGTGTGTGTGTGTGCGCGCGTGACTTCTTGCTGACTCGCGGTGTTGACCAAAACATTTACCATAATGCTCTATTTCGGTTTACTTATGGTTTTCATGATATCCACACTGCACTTTCTTCAGTTTGGCTGCTGAAATTGAGGGTTTTGCCCAAACCCCACTCACATCTAGTCATCTGGGAAATCTACATAGACCCCATATCTCCATGTCTGCTTGGTTGGGTAACCCTCCTCCAACCCTGGGTCTGCTTTCAACTTTAGTGGGAGGCTCGATGTGCGGCCTCCAGCTCTGGTTTACACCTCCCACTCTATCTCTAACCACATCCCCAATATTTCATCCAACACACTTGCATGAAGTAGGTCAGGTAATGTGCGTGTGTGTGTATGTACGTGTGTGCAAGTGTGGATCTACATTACATCTGCAGAGGTCTGTTTGTAGGCCATCTTAACTTCTCATATCACACACACACACAGATACAGATTTACTGCAGCAAGATGTTTTGTCTGCACAGAGGTGGCCTAAGATGATAATCAGCATTTAATCAGCTGGGAGAAAAAATTATAGCATGAAGCTCTACTGTGTGTGTGTGTGAGTGTGTGCGTGTGTGTGTGTGTGTGTGTGTGTGTGTGTGTGTGTGTGTGTGCGTGCGTGTGTGAATGTGTTGCAAACTGCAGTGTGTTATGGCAACATGCAAGGAATGGAAAGAAGGGTTCAGTAAAGGGTCGGTACATGAAGGGGAGGAGAGAAGGAGGGAGGGATGAAAGGAGAGAGAGAGAAATAGAGGGGTGAGGGAGAGAAAGAGAAGGGAAGGGGGGAATGGGGGAGGAGATGGGGTGGGAACTCTGTTAGAGTAGGATAGTGGTGGTTTGTTTGTGTTTTTCAAGGGAAACTGGCCATGTCCTCTCCAGGTCACTGCCTTTCTCTCACTCTCTATGTGGAGTTTGTCTGGCAGTGTGCTCACACACACACACACACACACACACACACACACACACACACAATTGAATACCAGCTAACACTTGATGCATGGTGCCCAAACTTGCAGAAAACAGCTGAATGCTCCAAATCTGTTTCTTTTCATTGTAAATGTGTTTGTGTGGGAGCACACCGTTTGTGTGTTTGTGTGTGTGTGAGACAGAGAGAGTGAGAAAGAGAGAGAGAGAGAGAGAGAGAGAGAGAATGAGAGAGAGAAAGGTTATCTGGGCTTCTCAGATGTGGGGCAGTTGTGAGATCTTATATCACTCAGGTGCATTTTCTAAAAAGCACAGTCACACACACACACACACAAAATTATGCTGAGAATCTTCAACTTAAGTCTTTGGACTTAAAAGGCAAGAGAGAGATGTGATATTTTGGGCCGTTTTGATTCATTACCATTCCCTTTCCTAAACTGAGACCCTGTTGAGTGAACAGCCTGTCAGGATGCAGTTGAAGGAGGAAGAAGCGGAGGACGGGTGGTGTGAGGAAGAGGAGTGGCATGTCTGCCTCTTGTCACATTGTTAATGGACGATGGCGTCCTGGCATGACCCCACAAAATACTTGAAACCTGCAGTAGAAGCATGAGATGAGGAACAGCTCCCTGGGCTTTGGGGTGTCCAAACATTTGTGTGACTATGGATTTACGTGTTAGGGTGTTAATGTCACTGTGTGTGTGAATGTGTTTGTGTGTGTGTGTGTGTGTGTGTGTGTATTAGGCTGTATTTGTACATTTGTGTGCTTTTGTGTTATGGTGTGTGTGTGTATGTGTCCATGTGTGTGAAAGCATTTGTGTGATTGTGTATTAGAATTATCATGTTTGTGTTTGTGTGTGTGTGTGTGTGTGTCCACGTGTGTGAAAGTATTTGTGTGTGTGTATTAGCATTATCATGTTTGTGTCTGTGTGTGTGTGTGTGTGTGCATGCGTGTATGTGCACCATGGCATTTTTGTCATTGTGTGTTAGCATTATGGCATGTTTGTGAGTGTTAGGGTGTTTGTGTGCGTGTGTGTGATTGTGTGTGTGTGTGTGGTTGTTTGCTGGCAAAGTTATGCCCTTCCTCAATCTCCCAGATCATTACTCATGGGCTTAGCCTGGGGCTCTTGTCCCAGGGCTTAGGTTGTTGGCAGACAAGGCGCACATTCCCCATGACTACACGTCACGCTGTCATGCAAAAGAAATAATGAATGCCAACTTAACTAGAACACAAGATAGCAAATATATTGCTGTGCTGATAGATGCTTTTTCTGTTTGTGTGTGTGTGTGTGTGTGTGCATGTGTGTGTGTGTGTGTGTGGTCCTGACAGAACTAAGTTTGCTCAACTTGTGTTTATTCTTGGTTTTCACAACAGATGCCGTGGACAGCTGGGACACATATACCTTTGGCTTCTGTAGGCCTTGTCACACCAGGGGCTAGATTTCTCACTCTCCCCACACAGAGAGCCAAAGAGATGGAGACAAGAGCGAGAAGAGCAAGCAAGCCCAAGCTGCACCACTGGACGGTTGTTGATGGACAACCACAACCAAACCCAAAACATTTCAGGAATGAGGGCTTTTTTTGAGTGACAGCACCTCCTCTCCTCTCCCCTCCTCCATGTCACCCACCACCTCCACTGCCCCCCCTCCCCCCAACTACCCCAGAAGGGGAGGGTGGGGGCACGCATCCTGCTGAAATAAAAAAAAGTCCCACAACAGTATCAAGAGTCTTCCCACTTTGGAGGACCTTTTCAAACAGGTGCTTTGTTTTCCTTCCTGGCTTTTTGTCCCTCGAGGGCCACCACCCCCTTCTTTCTTTTTCTCTCCACCCCCACCTCCCCACCCCCATCCTCAATTCAACCTCCCCACCCTACCCTCTGCTCTCTGTCCCCCCACCCTCCCAGCCCAAAAAACTCCCCTTTATTTCCTCCAGTTAGGTAAATTCGGGTGACAATAGCAGTCTCTCCCGAACCCTTAAATGCATCTGCCTATCACTGGCCTATGGGAATCTCCATGTGAATGCAGGCCCTATAGTTGACATGCTAATGATGGAGGGATGTTTTAAAGAGCGGGCGGAGGAGTGCGCCCAAGCCAGGGGGCCCCAGCAGGGAGAATGGCTCTTCTCCCAGGATAATGTGTTTAATGGGATTTAAATGAAGGGAGAACTGTTTTTCTTTTTCCTTTTTGCCTCCATGTCTCTCTCTCTCTCTCCTGTTCTTTCTTTCTGCTTTCACCCCCACAGTCTCTCTCTCTCTTTCACACACACACACACACACACACACACACACCTCATTTACACCTTCAGTTATTTCACTTGGCCACTGCAGCTCAGCGGAGGAAGAAAAGCCAAAAGAAGGACAAATGAAAATGGATTCTCGTTGGCTTACTTGAAACCCCCCACGGGTGCATTTTGTGTCCTACACGCCACCCTCAATGAAGACATTTGTGTCTCGGAACTGATGGAGGCTATTGACTTGAGTGACACGCTTTAAGAAAACAGAAAACCCTGCTGTTTGCTGATTTACAAACACTTTTATTCACCATGTTTTATAGATACTACAAGCCTTGAAATATAAATAAACCATAACATCCTTTTCTGTCAGCACAAGGGCAATGTGAGCTTGTACGTTTTAGGCCTAAAAAAGTAAGTCCAACTCATAGCTTGTTCTGTATAGGTCCAGTTTAATGTTATGTAACTATCTAGCAGTGGTAGTCCTATATCTTAAGTGATAGCCTTGCAGTATGTTGTTATGGTGTATTGGTTGTAATGTTATGACGTTGAGCAGTTGAGCACAATACTACTGTTTATCTATACTACTGTTTCTGACTCCTGTGCTGTAGGACATGTTAACATTTTTTAGGGCAATTGCACTGGTTCTACTTGTGTGCAGTGATTGTGTGGTAGAGCTGTCGTGTGTGTAAGTTTGTGTGTTTCATGTCAGCACAACCTTCCCCGGCCTCCTGTCTTCCTTTCTCTCTCTTTCTTCTCATCCCTTCTTCATATCCTCTCTATCGCCATGGCCCATCCCTCGCTTCTCTCCACTGTGAACCGACCTGTGGACTCCAGCCAAGTCCTTGGCCTCCTGGAATTCCTCTAAAGTCTCCAGTTCATATCACTCACACACACATACATGCACACACAACACACTCTCTCACACACGCACATGCAGGCACATACACAACACACTTACGCACAAATATAGAACATACAGAAAAAGAGTCAAGGGAAATTGCAATCATATAGAAATGTGTTTAAAGAATTTAAATTCTTACAACTAACACAGCTCCCTTGGGGAGTGTTTGAATGTGTGTGTGTGTGTTCGTATGTGAGTGTGTGTGTGTGTGTGTGTGTGTGTATAAGCATGCATGTGTGTGTGTTTGAAAGCATGAATGTGTGTGTTTTAGCTGTTGTTCCCTTCAAAGGATTTCTGTTTGGGTGTTACTTTTTACAAACGGGAGTTGCTGTTGCTGGCTTGGTGTGGACTAGCTGTCGGTGACCAACAGGTGAGAACTTCATTGCAGGGCCCAATACACACGACACCAACTCAAACTGCCCTGACGCAAACACAAACTGGCCCAATGCAATTAAGATAGGTCACAGGACAAAAGCACTTAACACCCCCACAACACAACCACATGACTGGATAAGACAGAATGGCTTTAAAAGTACATTTAGCAGTGTGTGTATGTGTGTGTGTGTGTGTGATGGGTGAGTGTGAGTGGGTGGGTGTGCTTGCTCGGTTGGTCTAAACTTTGGATAGAGGTTTCATAGGCCTCTTATAGCATTATGTAAGAGGAATGCATGGATGGCCAGGGAATTGTCAAGCCCCCCTGTGGTGTTAGCAATGACACGCCAGGTGTCAGGTGACCATGTGGTGAGTGTGTGTGTGTGTGTGAGGGAGAGAGAGAGAGAGAGCAAGAGAGAGGGGGTGAGTGTGTGAAAAACCTTTATCTGATGGATGAGGGTTTAACTTGTGTGGACCCCAAATTTACACTATTGCCATCATCTTGCGCGCACGCACACACACACACCTCCACAAGAACCACACACACACACTTTTCCCCCAGAGGAACCACTCATACAAACACACACACTCCTCTGGTATGCATGAGAAGATCTCCATGTGGGCTTGTTTTTTACTCCTCTGGTAAAGTGGGGGAGGGGAGGCTATGAGCTCACTATCACGCCTGCAGTGAACTCCCACTACCTGGACTACCTCCCAGTGGTGGGGGAAGGAATGACAACTCCAGGCAGCCACCCAGTAGAACGTAAAGCAATGGGGACACAAAAATGTATATGTATTTGTGTGTGTGTGTGTGTGTGTAGAACATAAAGTGGTGAAGACACAAGAAGTTTGTGTGTGTGTGTGTAGAACATAAAGTGGTAGAGACACAAGAAGTTTGTGTGTGTGTCTATCCAGAGTCCCGCTCTTGTGTAAACTTTATGGCAATCTCAGTGTGCTGCAGGGAGTCCGGCCTTCTTTCCATCTGCATGTGATCCTCTCTCATCCCAACACTTTATGTAATTTACCTGCATCAGGCCTCTGCCTGCATTTCCCTCTTTTATTCCTGTTATCTCCCTTAGTCTGTTCTCTCTCTCTCTCTCTTTCCCCTCTCTGAACTCCTTCTCTCGTTCCCCCTCTATCCTTATCTATTTTTTCAGTCTATTCTCTCATTCTTTTACCTCATTTATTTCTCCCTAATTTTCCTCCACCTCTTTTTGTTTCTGTCCCTCCATCTCTTTCTTTTAAAGTTTAGAAGCCTCTTGTGCATTTATGTCCACCTTCAATCACTTCTCTCTTGTTCCTTTTCTTTGTTTCTTCCCAAATTCCTTTCTCTCTCTCTCTCTGATACATTCACATGCATTTTAAAAGTCCAATTCAGGTTAGACTAACAACATAATGTGATTTTCTCGAACACCATGTAAACACACACACACACACACACTCTTTTCTCCTCTGCTCTCTGCCCCTTTATCTCTCTTATGTCAGCTTCATTTCACTCTTTCCATCTCTTCCTCTTTGGCTTTGCCACTCCATTTCTTTCTGTCTGGCTGCATCTGTCTCTGCTCCCCTGGCGTGTGTGTGTGTGTCTGTGTGTGCGCACACACACATGGGTGGAGATGGGCCCTGATAAGTCCTGTGTGTTCCATATGCCCCCCCCCCCATCTAGTTCTCGTCCACTTTTTCTCTCCCTCTCTCTTTCTCTTTCAGATCTCCCTATCCCCTCTCTCTTTCATGAGTCTCACTCCTCCTTTGAGTCTCACTCCTCCTTTTGTTTCTATGTCAAATCCCTTCCTCTCACATCTCACAAGACTTCTTGTCTTTTCACCATCTCTCTTCTTTGCCCTCTCTCCTTTTCTCTCTCCCTCTCTCTTTCTTCACATCTCATTCTGTTTTCCCCTTATATCCCCAACTCCATGTCTCCCTCCCTTCCTTTCTTCCATTTCTGTTTCTCTATGCCTTGCCAACTCCTATTCTCTCCATTCATGTCAATCTTTTTCTTCTACTCTTCTGCTGGCTTCTCTCTCTCTCTGTGTCACTCTGTGTGTGTGTGTGTGCGTGTGAGAGAGAGAGAGAGAGAGAGGAGATGGCCAGTGATAAGGCTGCTGTATCGAACTGTATATGTTGGAGACCTATAGCAACAGTCCTGCTAAAAACGCCCTTCCAGCAGTAGAGGGTCTGTATAGAGGAATAGGACACAAGCAATGACCATATTTGGGAATTGTGTACATGAGAGTGAGGGAGAGAGGATGAAACAGAGATGGATGGAGAAGAGTCAGTTTTGATCCAATCTTGCAACATTTATTAAACAACAGTAATAAACAGTCTCCTTATATCATTCTTATTTCTTTGTCTCTCTCACTTGTTTGCTCTTTGTGTGCACTCTCTCTCTCTCTCTCTCACACACACACACACACACACACACACACACACAGATGCACGTGGACAATTCCATTCCAGGCGGCACACCTTCAAATGACATCATCATTGAGAGCCTGACTCAGAGAACTCAGACTCAGACACGTATTTCACTCAACGCCATCTCTGCCACGCCACCCACTCCTACCCACTGAGTTAGTGGAGTTTGCAGATCACAAACCTCAATTTTTTTACAAAGTCATCACAGTCCTAATCTTATTTCCATAGCCTCTTTGATTATCTCTCGGACAGACAGTTTACACTATATCGGCCAACAGCTTAGCTTCCTTAGCTAACTCGAGTCCACAGAAACGTTTCTTTCTTCTTTCGGCAGGCTAACTATTTGGAGGCTTTCAGTGTTCAATGAACACATCAAAAGGATTCAACACGGCAATGTTATTGTCTTAAGAATCCCTTTACTAAATTGTAACAAAATCATTACTAAACATAAACATGACCCCATTCACTTAAGACTTCAGTAAGTGCTGCTTATTGTTTTCTGACATAACACTGAATGGCTATTTTATGTTTAGTAATGTTATAAATAATGTTAGCTTAATGTCATGCACAATGTATTCTACCAACATGATCAACTAGTAACTTAATGTTTAATATTGCTCAAGGTGCACTCAGGCTGATGTTAATGAGCTGTCATTCAATAACGCTTTGTCTGTTCAGATAGCAGATAACTCTGGAAGAAATCAGGACTGAACCAAGGCCAGATTTGGAACAGAAACAAAGCTTATTAAGGCTACACCAAGGCCAGATCTCAGCCAAATCAGAACCAGATTAAAGGAGAAATTCTGAGTGAATTAATCCATAGCCTTGTTGTGCTGTCGGTAGGAAAGAAAGCGTGAAAATGTCACACAATATAGACCAGATAGTGAACAGACAGCTAACACTAACTGAATGGGGCACACTTTCAGTTCCATTTTCTTATGAAACAGGACTTTGGATTGATTCACACCGGATTTCTCCTTTAAAGCTACACCCGGGTCAGACAAAGCCCAAATGGGCTAGATCAAGTCTAAACCAGAGATAGATCTACACCAGATCAGAGTCAGATTAAGGCTAAACCATCTCAAGAGTTAGCCACTGTCTGACTCCTGTAGCTTCTTGAGCTCAATATTACTTACTGTATTAGGTGTCCTATTACTCCCTATGACACTCATAAACTATTTGTTCCCAGGCTGCAGCTCCTCACAAGGCTTCCTTCCACACCCAATATGGCTCTAGTGTTTGTGGACACACAAGATTCACTGGCAGACAGCTGAGCTGTACAGGAGAGGGAAACTAAGCTGTGCAAATCATAGATAAAGACTGGATAGCCACTGAGGTACTCAAACGAGATCTGTGTAGTACAATAATACATCAAGTCATAAAAATATAATATCACACACACATGCACTCACGCACACACACACACACACACACACACACACACACACACACACACACGCACAGACATCCTCATCTCTTCTCTATCACATTAAAGTTTGAAGGACAGGGGAGCAAATGATCACATAGGAAATGGCTTCTGGATCCTTGTAGGATTTGTTACAATCATGCAGAGTAGCAAAGGTGTAGAGTTGTGTTGGTGTGAAATTAATATGTGATGTCTGGACCCAGGTTCTTCAGAAGCATTATTAGCTAAGGTCACTGGTGAAAGAGAATGGCCATAAATGTGTAATCTTGGTGAGTGCAAGTGCGTTGGTTGGTGTTTATCTGTTTATCTGTGTTTGACTATCTGTAGTGTAGTGTGTGTGTGTGTGTGTGTGTGTGTGTGTGTGTTTATGTGCATTTCAATGCATGTGTGTACACATATGCATATATGTGTGTGTGTGTGTGTGTTTATGTGCATATCTGTGCATGTGTGGACATATATATGCGTATCTGTGTGTGTGTGTGTGTGTGTGTCCAAGACTGTGTTTGTCTATGTGTGTGTGCATGTCTCTACATGAGGGTCCCATCACCAGCACTTGGCTAGTGGAACAAGGGAGGATTTCATTCGTCTGGTGGGGCTGAAGATGTCTCGGACCTCTGGCTCCAATCTGACGCCAGGCACCTTAAACACAGACACAGCTGAGAAGGACAGGGAGGGAGGGAGAAAGACAGGGAGCGAGAGAAGGAGTGAGGGAAAGGGAGAGAAAAGGGGGAGGGAGAACGAGACATAAGGAGAGAAAGAAGCGGAGAAAAAGAAGGGAGGACGAGGAGAGATAAACATGGCGGGAGAGACAGAGAAGAGGGGATGGAGAGAGAGAGAGAGAGAGAGAGAGAAGGGGGGAAGGAGAGATATAGAAAGGGAGGGAGAGAGAGAGTATGAGACAGAGATAAAGAAGTTCTTTCCACATAGAATCATGTAGTTCTGGTTCATGTGTTCATCAGCTGAATCTAGTGGGTGTGTGGCTGGTGTGTTTGTGAGCTTGTGTATTTGTACAGCCTTCTTGTAGAATCCTTTAGGGAGGAGGAATAGTTGTGCTATGAGACTGTAGTTTTACTGTCTTGCTGGCCTGAGGATTGTGTGCTTGGAAGCCATACGGTGATACAGCTGTAGTTTGTGGCTGACTCTGATGAAGATGTTGAGTACATCGAAATATTAGTCACTTTCTTTTTTTGCTGCACGTCTTGATTATATTAAATAATTTAAATGAAGTTTACATGTGTGTTACTCCAGTAACCCCTCTTCTTACCAGACTGTCCATCCTGCTAATGCACCGGATGTCCATAATGTAGAAGTGCAAAGGCTTTACTTTCTTATCTGAGCTGTACTTTGTGCTTCTTTGATAGTGTAGATCCCCTGGGAGGTCATGCACTGTGAGGTTGTGCAGTTCTGCTGTGTGGCTATGTAGTTGTGCGACTGTGCTGCGTGGCTGTGTTACTAAAGCTGTGTGATGTGCAGCTGCCATGCTAAGGAAGTTGTGTAGTTTGCGTATCAGTGTTGTGTAGCTGTGCTGTGAGGTTGTGCGGTTGTGTGGCTGTTGTGCAGGTTCGGAGCTTGTGTTGCACAGCTGTGCTGTTCGATTGTTATGCTGGTTGTGTAGCTGTGAGGCAAGGTTGTGTAATTGTGTAGCTTGAATTGTTCAGCTGTATAGCTAGGTTGTGCAGTTTGGTGACTTATTTTGTGCAGCTGTGCGATGAGGTATAATTGCGTAACTTTTTCATGCAGCTGTGCCACAAGGCTGTATAGTTGTGAAGCCTGCATTCTGTAGCTGCCTAATAAGGTTGTATAGTTGTGTAGCTTCCATTGTGTGGCTGCCTAATGAGGTTGTATAGTTGTGTAGCTTCCATTGTGTGGCTGCATGATGAGGTTGTATAGTTGTGTTGTTTCCATTGTGTGGCTGCATGATGAGGTTGTATAGTTGTGTTGTTTCCATTGTGTGGCTGCATGATGAGGTTGTATAGTTGTGTTGTTTCCATTGTGTGGCTGCATGATGAGGTTGTATAGTTGTGTTGTTTCCATTGTGTGGCTGCATGATGAGGTTGTATAGTTGTGTTGTTTCCATTGTGTGGCTGCATGATGAGGTTGTATAGTTGTGTTGTTTCCATTGTGTGGCTGCATGATGAGGTTGTATAGTTGTGTTGTTTCCATTGTGTGGCTGCATGATGAGGTTGTATAGTTGTGTTGTTTCCATTGTGTGGCTGCATGATGAGGTTGTATAGTTGTGTTGTTTCCATTGTGTGGCTGCATGATGAGGTTGTATAGTTGTGTTGTTTCCATTGTGTGGCTGCATGATGAGGTTGTATAGTTGTGTTGTTTCCATTGTGTGGCTGCATGATGAGGTTGTATAGTTGTGTTGTTTCCATTGTGTGGCTGCATGATGAGGTTGTATAGTTGTGTTGTTTCCATTGTGTGGCTGCATGATGAGGTTGTATAGTTGTGTTGTTTCCATTGTGTGGCTGCATGATGAGGTTGTATAGTTGTGTTGTTTCCATTGTGTGGCTGCATGATGAGGTTGTATAGTTGTGTAGCTTCCATTGTGTGGCTGCATGATGAGGTTGTATAGTTGTGTTGTTTCCATTGTGTGGCTGCATGATGAGGTTGTATAGTTGTGTTGTTTCCATTGTGTGGCTGCATGATGAGGTTGTATAGTTGTGTAGGTCGTTCTGTAGCTGTTTGGTACTCACTGTCTCTGAGCTGGAAAAGAGGAGGGGGCAGTGTGTTGAAGTAGGCATGCTGCTGGGCATCCTGGGCCGAGATGCGCTCTCTAGGGATGGCCAACAGCATCTGCATGGCCAAGTCCTCTGTCTTATAGGGCAACTGGGCTAACCTGGGAATGATGGCACACATACACACACACACACACACACATTTCCAAACACACACAAACAGATACACATTGACACACCAAGATATGTGCACACAAGGAAGTGTTTATACACAAAAACTTAGATAACACACACACACCCACACACACAATGGTCTAGTTAACAGATAAGGTAAGGCACGCATGCACAAAACAACCACACACACACACACACACACACACACACACACATACAAACACACACACACACTACCTGGCATGCACAAAAAAAAGCAAGGGTATGAAATGAAACAGTATCATCCCCACTAACTCCTGCTTGCCCATCCGGTGGACTTTGTATCCTTGTCTTCCTTATGCATTAATGCATACATGGAGTCCATACAGTGGAGCGATGCGGCACTAGGCTGAGGACAGCAGTGCTTTTGGTCTCAGCAGGGGGTAAACTCATTAGAGGGCTTGAGGAGGATAGAGAGAGGCAAGGCATTCATCAACTTTAAATAGACTCACATCAAACCTCCAGCAACAAATCCCTCATGGAAGCCCTCAACTTCCCATCCTCTCTTTCTCTTTCTTTCATTCTCTCTCTCTTTTTGCTCTTTCTCTTCTGATATCTGGTATTTAACCTTCTGCTTTCTCTGTCTATTTTAAGTATTTCTTTTGTTCTGCTCATCCGTTTTGATATGAAACTAACTATTTCTCTCTCCCTATCTCTTTCTCTCGTCCTGAGAGATGCACCAATATACCAATAATCAGCATCTGACAATATGTGTCTTGTTGACTGAGCTATAGGCAAACAGTATGATCATGATTGTGGGTTAGAAGTAGCTCATGGTTATGTTGTATCAATTCTAGCTATGTTATGTTGCACGCTGACTGGCTCATTTAGAGAGGGTGTTATGATGAGATGAAAGGCTTGAAAATGATTGCATTATTATGTAGTTAGTTTTAGCAAATTTAGACACACCTTTCCTTCCCCCCCCCCCCCCCTCTCTCTCTCTCTCGCTTACTCTTTCTCTGCTGTCTCTTAAACTAACCTCTGCACGGTCACTATCTCTCTCTCTCTGCTAGGTTCAGAATGCTGTGTTCATCTCCTAACTGCTCCATGCAGTGTGTGTGTGTGTGTGTGTGTTGCTTCAACGACACAGCAGCCGAGCACAGGGGCTGCCAGAGAGCAAACGCAAGCATGAAGCAAGGGAGCTCAGATTTGGGGAGTGTGTGTACAGGCTTTGGCAGACCTGCCTATAACACACACACACACACACAATTATACACGTATACACCTACACACGTGTACACACACATACACAAAGTTTCTAGGTGTTCTGCTGGCTTGGGTCAAACGTCTCTGCCTAGTGGGGAGTGTGTGTGCGTGCGTGTGTGTGTGCGTGCTGAGAGGCTTTGGCATTCACATACAAAGACCCTCCTGTTCCCCTGATTGCTCTCCCTCTCTCACACCCCTGACACCCACACAGCAGAGTGCAGCATGCATACACACACATCTCTCTCTCTCTCTCTCTCTTCTCTCTCTCTCTCACACACACACACACACACACACAGACTATGTTGTCGATTCCAACCTTTTCCAAACATCTCGGAATTGCTTGGGTTTGCAGGGCAGGAACCATTCTGTGAAGGCAGAAACAGAGATGAATCAACAATCTGCTATACATACATGACACATGCACACACACACACACGCACAAACACACACACGCACACACACACACATGCACAAACACAAACACACTCAAATGCACAGGTGTATGCTGTATTTGGTCCCCTGGTGACCTTACGAGTAATTTATATTTTTTTGAAAATATAAAATGTGCAAATGTAATTATACCATACATTGCCATTGTATTTTGATTGTTAATTCTTGTGTTGTTGTAACTCTTGTGTTGTTGTATTCACAGCAAAGGTTTCTGTACTTGCTTTATAGAAAAGTGTGTTCTATTATGTACAGCATGCATGTGTGTAAAATTGTTCCTTGGATCTGTTTGATGCTTCTTTCTATCTCGATCTCTCCATGATGTTCCATCAACAAGAGGAATGAAAATGTATAGACTATAGAAGGGGCGCTATGGCACAGTGGGCTGGGGTGTCATGGCATGGACCAGGGACCTGGATTCAGACGGGCAGACACAAACAGCACCATGATGCAACCAATCATCAAACAATATAAAGCCAACCCTGAACACTAATACCTCTGGTTTGTCTTCATGTATTTGCATTGTGTTTAAAATAGCAGTCACACATGGTAGAATATGATAATATAATTAAAGCTGGCCCAATGCTAACTGATTAGCCGCTAGCATCAGTGGATATTTGCAGAGTGCTTAACCTTTGACATAAAGTCAATAATATGGTTGTTTCTTCACACTCTGTTGCTGTTTGTAGGTCTTTTTCAGCTGTTTTATACAAAGAGGTACTATATATTCTTCCTTTAACAGTAATAATCTCCCTAATCTCAGTATTACACAAACCAGCAATTTCCTTTCCCTCTCCAAACATCTGGCGCTCAAAGAGGTAAACTCGGACACACACAACAGCAGCCCTACAGACAGTCATTTCTACTCTTCCCTCTGATCACAGGCCACTTGTGCTGGGAAACTCTTACTGTGTGTTTGTGTGTGTGTGTGTGTATGTGTGTATGTGTGTGTGTGACTGAGGGTGACTGACTGTTGTGATGTGGTTAACCACAAGAATAGCAAAACAGCTCTGTGGAGTGTAGTTTACCGTAAAGGAAATGTTGGAACGTGTGTGCGAGCATGATGAACACTGACAGAGGATACACACACACACACACACACACACACACACACACATACACATAGACACAGAGCTGTTGAGTAATGCCTAAAGTGTGTGAGGAGACAAGCCTTTTCTGTCACGCTGCTTGATTAGTGGCTGTGAGGCTGAGCATACTGTTGTGAACATTCACTCTTGAGGTCAATCAGACCTCTCTCACTCTCTCTTTTCATCTCTCTCTCTTAGGCCCTGAGGCTGTCTAGTCTACAATATATCTGAGACTGATGTGATTAGTGCCTGGGATTTAGGGACATAGCTAATGAGCTCCAATGGCTTGTCGCCAGACAGATCTACACAGCAAATTCAAATTTGCTAGCGGTGCGTCTGGGTTCCCAACCTAGTATTACACACTAACACCAAAATAGCAGTAGATACAGGCTGTCCACAACTGTTTTCAGGACTGAGAACCAAACACTGAACAGCTAAAGCACTGTGCATATCTATGGTACTCTTGTCCAGCTCACGGTCAGAGCCTTGGAAGATCTTGGAAATTTGAATTTGGTGTACTTTGGGATTGAACGAGCTCACAAGTCTAAGTCTGACTTCAGGGGGGCAATCCATTTGCATATGCCTGCTGCACCTTCACGACCAACACAAGGCAGTACTGACAATCTGACCCATTAACTACTTTTCATGGATTGCAAGTTTATTTTCACTGGAGACAGGTACAGGTACACACACATATGCACGCACACACGCACACACACACACATGTGCATGCGCACACACACTTTCTCTTTCACTCTCACTTTCTAATGCGCTCTATTTCCTCTCTCTTTCTCTCCTTCCCTTCTTCTGTCCCTCTCTCCCCTCCCCCTTCTCTCTCTGTTTTTCTCTTCTCATTCTTCTCTCTCCTTCTCTCCTTCCCTTCTTCTTTTTCTCTCTCTACCTCTCTCTGACCACCCGCTCCGCTACAGAGGTTCTAGGTGGTGTGTGGGCTTCAATTCAGCCCTCTGCTCTGGCCCAGCTGTGCCTAAGGGCCTGGAGTGGGCAGAGACCCAGACACCCAGAGAGCCACAGAGAGCCGAGGCCAGAGAGGGGGAGGCCCAGGGGCAGCGGATCCACACACGGCCTCTCTTACCTGGGTGTCCCACAGGGAGGACCCCTGCATATACAGCCCCCACTACCAGATCAGGCACACACACACACACACACACACACAAATATAAAGACACGCAGAGACACACAACCACAACCACACACACAAACTCTTACTCTTTCTGTCTTTCACACATACAAAATGATGAGTCATGGTCCCAAACATGCTACAGAAACTTCACACTCATGGTTTAAAATGTATTACAGCAATACACACATATTTCACATACAGGCTGTTACTGAACACACTCACATGCCAAACTCACACACACACAGACACATGCGCACTCACGCATGCATGCACGCACAAACACACACACACACATGCATGCACACACACACACATGTACACCACTTGTCTTGATGTTGATGACGCAGCATGTAAACCACAAAGCCACACAAAAATGTGTGTGTGTGTGTGTGTGTGTGTGTGTGTACACTCAGATACGTAAATCGGTTTAGAGGAAAGGTAGGGAGAAAGTTTCCCTTGGCATAGGTTCCTGTCTGTCTCCGATGAGGTCAGTGTATGTGTGAGTGAGTGTGTGTGTGTGAGAGTTTGTGTATGTGTATGCTTACGTGTTTGCATTCGTGTGTGTGCCTGTCTCTCCAAGACGTGTGAAGTCTAACCCTGTCCTATATGTCTGTGCCCACCCACACATCTGTCATTCACACTTTTACACACACTTTTACACACACACACACACACACACACATACACAGAGAGAGAGCGAGAGAGAGAGAGAGAGAGAGAGAGAGAAAGAGAGAGACAGACAGAAGAGCATTTTTGTGTGGCTTCATGGCATACCCACACCTGTCTGTCTCTCTCTCACACACACACACACACCTCACATATACCCATTACATTAAACACAAGCAAGACTGCCCTTCCATGTACACATTACCTAAAGATCTTGCCACCCATCCATATACATGTATCTTTTCCACATACTCGGAGCAGCTACAGAAAAGTCAGATCTCTGCAGGTATGCATTCCAGCTAAAAATAATTATTATATTGATAGTATATATATATTATTAATATAATAGTATTATTCTTTTATAATAGTATTATTATTTTAGAATAATAGTAATAGTAATAGTAATTATTATTTTAGAAGATCTGAATCTTTTAGGGTCTTTAAGGGGAAAGGAGGGACAGAGTGTGTGATGTGTGACAGTATTATTGTGTGGTATGTGTGTGTACATTCGTACATGCGTAAGGACATGTACATCTGAGTCTGTGTGTTTGTGCATGATTGTATTTATGTGTATGTGTATGTGTGTGTGTGTGTGTGTGTGTGTGTGTGTGCGCATGTGTGCGTTAGTGTCTGTGACTTTATGTGTGTTAGCATGTACACCAGTGTCTGTGTGCCTGTATGTATGGGTGTGCCTGTATGTGTATGTGTGTGTGTGTGTGTGTGTGTGTGTGTGTGTGTGTGTGTGTGTGCCTCTGTATGTGTGTGTGTGTGTTTGTGTGTTGGGGGAGTGAGGGTGGGATGAAACTCTCCCACTGCGTTACTGGAACAGAGACTGAATCATCTCTACATCAGAAATATGGATGGAGATAAAAGAGGACACAAACACACACACACAAACACACACACACACACACACACACAAAATACCACACCACAGGGAGGTTAAATTAATAGACACGCAGGTGAGTCAGAACCCTTACTCTCTGTCCAAACCATGAGGCTCAGGCCTCTTACGTCTCCCCCATAAAACAGCACCGCTTGGTGGGGTAGCTTTATGCGGTTCCTTCTAAACTGGCGCCAGGGAACCAGAGCAGCATGCTAATGTTGCTAGCATTGATAGCTAATGTTAATAGTCTGGCAGAGGCTAAGCCAAGGACCTAGGCCCAGGCCAAGACAAATGCACTCCGGCTGATTTCTAGTGCTAATGAGTACTATTAATTACATACAAAACAGGATTCTTTTGGTTGTTTTTAATAATCTTCCCAGCCCAAGGGGTGGTTTCCTCGAGCGTCTTGGGGTGTATGCTGTGCCGAAATCAGGCCGCTGGGGTGTTTGTCAGAGATGGCTGCCTGGATCCGAGACACCCAAGATAAACAACATGTGGGTTTTATGTTTCAAGACAGGCGGCTTGCCAAACACAACACACACACTCTCTCTCTCTCTCTCTCTCTCTCTCTCATGCTCCTTCTCTCATGATTCTTGTGTCTCATTATTTCTCATAAACAGATGCACAATGCACACATACACACAGACACACACACACACACACACACAAACACACACACAATCAGTCACAATCACCCACAAACCCATACTTGCACATAAGCATACACACAGCCAAAGACATGTCTACTCAACAAAAAATCACAAATGCTTGGTGACAGTCAGACAGTCAGCCATAGCTTGGGATTTCAGATTCCAAGCCTTGAAATATCCAGAGTCAAGGGACAGAGGCAAACGTAACTCACTGATAAACATGGAAACCTCAGTAATCATGCAACTGCAGCAACTCCTGATAGCCATGATGCCACATGCGGGAAAAACCCTGGCAAAGCTGTTCCTGACTGCCCTCATACCAGAGACATAATGAATGAGACTCTACTAAAGACTTCTACTATAAACCCCCTAATCAAGGACACTCTTCTATAAACTGCTTCTATAAATCCCCTTAATTAAGGAGACTTTCTCTGGCGACTGCTCAGGATCCTCTGGAGGAGACTCTTCTAGATTTCTAGTACGTCTCTACAAAAAGAAATAGACTTCCCTTAGTTTATAAGGGCTAATGAAGGTCTTTCCAGTATATTACGGGAACTCTTTTAAGTTACTTGACTCTACCAGAAAATCAATCCAAGGATTCTCTTCCTTTTCTTTTTCAAGGGGTGTAAAGAACAGTGAAACAGAATTAAAAACTGACACATTAAAATTCTCTAGGAATCTTTTTGTAAGGATGGTTAATTCATCTTTCTTGTAAACAATGCTTTTAAAATAGGGTTGTTTGTAGATACACATTCAAAAGACTTCTACCAAGACTCTTTAGAGAGAGACAGAGGGAGAGAGTGTGTGTGAGAGAGAGAGAGCGAGACTCTCTTTCCTGATGGAGTTTGAGGCTGACCTGGCTGAGATCTGTTGCTCTTCTCTATCATGTGTACTATTACTGTATGTCATGGCTCAATAGAGAGAGATGGTGTCACATGAATGTAGTGTATGGTAGCCTCAGTTCTGGGTTAATCTGGTTCATTAGGTCTCCCAGTCCCAGTGTGTATGTGTGTATGTGTGCACGTGTGTGTGTGTGTGTGTGTGTGTGTGTGTGTGCATGTGTGTGAGTATGTGTGTGTGCTGACTGTAAGTGAAATAAAAAGTGAAAGGGTCATGATTAGGGATCACTGGAGCTTTACAGAGAAATTAGCTGTATTGAGGAAAAGAAGAAAGCAGGAACATGAAAGACAGGAAAAAAAGAGAAGAAGGGAAGGGAAGGTAACAGTAAAATGGTAGAGAAAAGGAGTCAAAACAAACCTGGTTTATAGTTGGGCAGCTGGCTCACCCCTGGCCAAGTCTCCTCTGTAGGCACACCTAAAACCTACACCCACATACATGGTGTGTGTGTGTGTGTGTGTTTGTGTGTGTGTGTGTGTGTCCGTGTGTGTTTGTGTGTGTGTGTGTGTGTGTGTGAGAGAGAGAGAGAGAGAGAGAGAGAGAGAGAGGGAGAGATAAATAGAGAGAGAGAGAGTACAGGTCACACCAAACAAGCCTTTGAGATGTTGCATAAAAACATTTTAAAATGGAAATGGAAACTGTGATTAAACTGTTATTTCACTTGACACAACTAAACAGCTTCATTTGGATCCAAAAAACACTAAGCAAAAAAAAAAAACACCCAAATACACACTTTACAGTGACAGAAATATACAGTTCAAGTGGTGAAAGTGAAATAAACTCACAGCCCAAATCTTCTGGAGCTGTTCAAATACGTCAGCGACTCCAGGAAACGCTGGTGCCCCCTGCAGCATCTCAATGAAAATACACCCAGCTCCCCTAAAGAAGAAGTGGGGGAAGTGAAGAGGATAACAGGGGTTGCATGGAGCTTTTCTGTCCTATCATCATTTTTCATTCAATATCCCCTGACCTAAATAGAAAGCACAAGTTCAGGGACAGGTGCAAAGAAAATGAAAAAGATGAGACCATAAAGCCTCCAGTACAAACAATTGCAGTGGTCAGAGAGCCTAACTATCTATCTACCAAACTGAGTGTTACTAACATGTGTCTGGCTGCTACCTGGTGCAAGAAATACTTTCAGTGTAACCCCTGCTAGGGCAGATCTGAAAGGAAGCACTGACGGATCTTTTCTAAGCATGCTGAATGCTCTTTACACTCTTGTATATCTGGGTAATAATTCCTCTTTGGCTGAAGAGCTAATTCACTTTGTTGCCTGCTTTGAGAAGACAGCAAACATTTCTCTCTCACACACACCTGTCCATAGCTCCTCTGAGCCCAGCCCACACACACTCACCCTCGGGGAGCATCAGTCCGCAGTGTGTTCAGGGCAGTGAACCAGAGGAAACCTGCTGGCCCAGAGGGAATACCTGGCAGTGTACTCAAGACCTGCGCTGACCAGCTATTTACTGTGTTCACCAGACTACTCAACCTCTCCCTGTCACAAGCCACTGTCCCTCACTGCCTGAAATCGGCAACTATAGTTCCCGTTCCCAAGTCCACCACCATCAGTAGCCTCAATGACTACAGACACATCACACTAACAACCGTGGTGGCAAGATGCTTCAAGAAGCTGGTCCTAAAACACATCAAGAACTGCCTCCCCCGCAGCTTCGACCCCCAACAGTTCCACTGAGGACACCATCTCCAGTGCCCTCCGCACTGCCTTCAACTTCGGCGTTGTGCTGTTCTTTGCCCACGCCTCATCCATTATTCCCCTATATTGGGACACCTCGGCAACCATAGCTTGCCTTCGAATGTTGGGAAGGCCCATTCAAAGTGAATGTACCCTCCCACAGCATTCTGGAGAGCACCATAATAATGAAACAGTGAATAGACAGTGAGGCGAAGGACACACTATACCGGAGCAGTGGGCTGCCTGCTACAGCACCACCCAGGGAGCATTGAGGGGTCAGGTGCTTTGCTCAAGGGCACTTCAGCTGTGGATGTACTAGCTGGGGATCAAACTGCCAACCCTTTGGCTTCAAGCCTGAAGCCCTAACCAGTGGGGCCGTGGTTGCCCCTATTCCCAAAACCACATGTATTGGTGAAAGTTGGTGTTAGTTAAAGAAGAAAAACAGGTAAAAAAAATTGCAGGTTTGCCTGGTATGGCTAATTTTGTGTTGGTCTAATCTGGTGATTGGCCTAAATACTTTGAGTAAAGCATCATGTGCCAAATGTGCCTATGCTACCTTGTGCAAACAACCAGAGGTCATCACCTAAACAAACACGCACAAGTCAATAGTATATAGACAGCTGTCAAAATTGTTTTCCATGTCTTCTACTTCAACATGCTAACCAAATATTCTAAGCAATCCTAATGACAATCCATCTCTCTCTTGCTCTTTTATTTTGCACACACACACACACACACACAAACACACACACACACACACACACACACACACTTTTCACTTTTAGTGAAAAGCAGACACGGCATGAAAATTCTACCAGAGGACTTCCCACAATCCACGTTCCAGAAGCTTCTAACATGCATTTGACATGTAAGTCAGACATCAGGGCTGTGCAAGATTCATATGATCTTATAAGTTGGTCTCTGTTTAATTCATGAGTTGGACTTTCAACTGAACTGTTTCTACAACATAGGAAGGTGAATTGCAATTTGAACTCAAATGACAGGAAGCATAGCTCAATTTATTGCAATTCAAAGAAATTCTACTCAGTCGTATTTTGAGAAACAGTAATCACTAAACTCTTGTTATAGTTGGATAGTGTTGAATAGTGGAATGTAGCCAAATCAGTCTGGTCCTTGATTATGATAGGTTGAATTACATTCAATGTTCTATATTGCCATACTGTACAAAGGTTATAGTAGCTGCATTTGTGCGTTACTTGGCCACCACTCGGATAGAGGATACACACTACTTGGCAGAGGAATTCTTCTATGAATCTATAAATACACTGTTACATTTCTCATTGTTGTGTTTTTGTTTAAAAAAACCAGACTAGGATAATGTGGTAACCATTTCAGCCATGAGAGAACATGGGTTATGCTGGTTTTACAATGGCTAAGGGGGTTTAAAGGTACTCCGCTTCACGTCATGCCCAACAACTCTCCTTAGCCTTTGTAAAACCAGCTGGCTTATTGCTTTCTTCTACTTCCTTTCATTTGAACACTTGCTGTTAATACGTTAATGCTTTCTATCATTGGGTGCTTTGAAAGGCACCATGGAAAAAATACATTTTATTATTATTATTATTATTATTATTATTGTTGTTGTTGTTGTTATTGTTATTAAAACTCTACATCCCATTGACAATAGCACAATTCAGATAAAGTCAGGACTCACTGTGACAGTTGGACACGAGGGTGAGAAAGAGGCTAGAGGAATATTCATTTTATGTTAAATTCTTAATGTTGAGGAGAAAGCAAACCGAAAATGTTGGTCCAGGACTGAGACAAAATTGGTACACCAAAACACCTAAATCCACTGATATTTGCAAAAAACGCTTTTGCTATCTGGGTAGGTGTCCATTCAATTTCTCATGCTTATTTAAGTTTCCGACAATATTTCAGTTAAATTAGTCCAAAACCTTTTGATTTCACAATTTGGTTTCAGGTCTCGTCGGAGATATATCGTAATTCCTTAAATTCAACCAGCACCAAGAACAACACTAACATGGACCTGTTCTGCACTGAACGACCCGTGGGCACTCTGATTTGGGCCATATTCAGTCTACCCTCTGCGTGTGTGGGTTTACTTGCCAGCGGATGGCTGCTATGGTTGCTCGTTCAGATGCAGCACAGTGGCTCCTCCAACAATCTCTACATGTTCAACCTCACCATCATGGAGCTGGCTTTCAACCTCTTCATATGTCCTTCTGCAATTCATCTCTTAGTCTGGCATGACACTGTGTTTGCAATAATCTATTTATTCTTTCTGTTTCTCAGTACATGTGGACGGCCTCTGTTTATGGCCTTTATTTGTGTCGACTGCTATATAGCTGTAGTTTATCCCATTTCGTACATGACAATTAGGAACGGGAGATACAGGATGGTTTTGTGTGCATTGGTCTGGCTTCTCATACTGTTTTTTTTTTTCATTGACACTTTTTTGTAAAGAACTTATATACTTGTATTTAAGCCTCTCTGTACTGTGTTATTTTTCTCAGCACTTGTAATTACCTTCTGTAACATTTCTACCTTTTGTGCGTTGAGGAAACCAGATCCATCAGGAAGAGGTGAAATCCACCCACACAAATGCAGAGCTACACAGAGCATTGTTAACAGTCTGGTCATGACCATAGTGTCCTACCCTCCTCTAGTCATTGTGTGCACAGCCTACACCCTGATGAATATGAGTCTATATGAGTTTATTTGTGATGTGTGGATTCCTAATCTTATCAGTGCCACATTAGGGAGCACTGTCATGCCTCTGCTCTATATTGGGAATTTGGGGAAACTAAAGGGCATCAGGCTGCTAAGGTGTGCCAGAGCTGAGTGAACAGTTGGCCTGGGAATGACATAAATATCTGGGTATGGGTAGACCACTTTATAAGAGAGAGATCCATAGTTTTATCAGTACACTTTTACAAGCTCTTGTGTTTTAATTTTATTAAATACTGTAATATTTTATTACACCAGTGCCTCTATCAAGCTCTCAGTCTCATCACTACAGTCTAATATAATAGACTTGCCATACAGAAAGTGAACATTATCATTCTTTTTATAAAGCAATCAGCTTGTGTATAATTAATTAACTTATATTTGAATACGAATATTCACATTCTTGCACTATGTAAGTTTCACAGTTTTTGTTTCTTGGGTAGACTGATTTTGTCATTCTTTGAATTCTCTCATACTTTTAGAAAATCTGCTGTAGTGCAATGCATTTTCGCCTTAAAATGGTTGACTGTAAATAAAAACATGTGAGGGTCAATGTCTTAGTATGAGCTAAATATTGTTAATAAATAGATTTTAAATTCTGGAATGTTAGTTGCGTAAGGCTTCACAGGACACTGGAACATAGAGGGCACATGACAGGCCAAATGACAGGCCAAAAAATCCTACCACAATAAAGGCGGCAAAAAGACAAAAAGACAAAAATATATTTCCATATATCTCAAATCAGCAACATGCGACTTCCAACTGGTTTTGTTTTGGAGGGGTCACATTAAAGAGCAGCTCTTCAATGGGTTGTGCCACCAGTGCACTAGATACAGAAATGACAAAGCGAGGGAGCTTTAGAGCAAGTAGCATATTCAGATCCAAGTGCCCATGTTACAAACACCCAGGTTGTCGTCTTTTTGTCCTTTGAATATTTTTTAATCATTTTTTACTCATTTGTATATGCAGGTGTAGGTGCTACCTCAACAAATACCCATTTGAAAACGGATTTGCCTAATGTACACCTGCCTATTCAAATGAATAAAATAATAACAGTTGTGCTTGTTGTGATAGCAGATTACGTACACCTGTGTATCCAAATGAAAGCTAAACTTGTACCCTACAAGCAGTCTAGCTGAATCAATACACAAGCAAAAATTGCAGATGCAATTATATTTACCATATATCTGGCACTAACCAAAAAAAAAACTAAAAAAGTCCACTAGAACACTTCCATGGTGTAACAATGCAGTAGTTTCAAAGAAATCCAAGTAAGTGAAATTTGGAATATGCCAGAGAGCAGACCCCTGTCCAGAGACCTGGGAGGTATTCCAAGTTGGCAGTTAAGTGGCAAACTTGAATAGGTTAAGCCACTGGTAGTGGTAAACCTCATCATAGAAGAATAGAAGTTGTAAATTTCCTAGTAAAAAAATAACTAAATAAAAAAAACTATTCTGGTTTGTAACTTTACTGTCAGACACAGACGGACGGAGCCAGAGGTAGATTAAACCGTAAAGGTTTTAATGGGCAAAATCAAAGAACAAACAAAAGTCACGTCCACTTCTAAAGTGGAGGGGAAAACAGAAAATCACTAAATGTACAAACGGACATGTAAAACGAAAGTCACATCCGTTACTCTAACGGAGATAACTGAAAATACAAATACTAAGATTAACAGAAAACTAGAAATACACTGGGGGAAAGGAAACGAACACTAGAAACAGGCGAGGATAATCAGAATGAACAAGGGGCACAAAACCACGGGAAAACGGGAATCCAAACTTACGGCACGAAGCACAAAGGAATACGTGGGACTCGGAGGATACAACAACAGGTGAAGTAGAGGGGAGACTTAAATAAGGTGGAGACCAGGTGATACTAATTAAAACTCAGGTGAAGGAGATCGAGCACGAGTCTGTGGTGTTGTGTGAGGGGGCGTGGCCGTGACCAGGTCCAATGCAGACCTGACATTTACAGTGTAAAAGAAAGTTGTTTTTTTTTCTTGAGAATTTTTGAGTTTTTACCTGCAAAGCTAACAAGTCAAAGAATATCAGAGGTTCTATTTTTCTGATAAATGTGCAACTTTATATTTAAATACAATGGGCCTCCTTCACCAATATCTTCCTGAAAATTTCCTTAAACTCGTTCTTAAGTTGCATTAAAAATATCTAGGTCCTGTAATATTTTACAACTGCTGAATTGATGATAATGCAAAAATCTATAATTTAGCCCACACAATATCAAGTCACTTGTCAAGGGGTCAAATGTTCTTGGGTGTGTTTTTATCTATGAAAGCATACTAGATTGGTGAATGCAAATCCTCAGCCTCTTCATGCTCAACCTCACCATCATGGACCAGGCTTTAAACCTGTACATCATTCATTTTACAATCAAATTGTTTGAATGGCAGAGCATAATTTTTTCCATGGTCACTTTGACCTCCAAGAGTTTAGTTTTTTTTTGACTTTATTTCCTGTCACATTACTGTAGTTTATCCCATCTTATACATGAAAATGAAAAACAGGAAACGCAGGAAGGTCTCATGCACATAGGAAGATAGAAAATCCACCCACAGAGACATAGAGCTACCCAGAACATTTTAAATAGCCAGTTAGGACCTTGTTGTCCAACCCTCAACAAATGATTGTGGTTGAATTCTCCACCCTGACAAATATGAATACTCAAGAGATTTTGTGCAATATTATGTTTTGTGTTATGTTTCCTTCTTCTTATCAGTGCCACATTAGGGTGCACTTTCATGCCTTTGATCTACCTTGGGAAGCTGGGGAAACTAAAGGGCATCAGGCTGCTAGGGTGTGCCAGAGCTGAGTGAACAGTTAGCCTAGGAATGACATAAATATGTGTCAGGGTAGACAACTTGTGAGAGAGAGATACATAATTAAGTGCACTCTAAGCTTTTTTTTTAATCATTAAATGTTTTAAAACACTTCTTTCAGACTTTCAGGATCTTTGCTACAGTGTAATGTGTCTTTAGCTCTACCACCATAGCACAGATTTCATACTCTGGGAATCATCTGTGGACATTTTCCTATGTCACTTTTTTCTAAGTCTAAGATAAGATGTAAATAGCAAAAGTCATATAGAGATCTCATATATTCTCACAAGTGTGTAAGACTTTGGAATAACAAATGCTGTCAGCAGATCTCAAAGATTTGCTTACAATACAGTAATCCATAGGATCAAAAACACAGATAAACATTTCATTTGTCTGAGAAGTTACTACAGATTTTCCTGTAATTCATTTGAGTAATGTTGCCTGTGTGTGTGTGTGTGTGTGTGTGTGTGTGTGTGTGTGCATTGGTGTCAGGTTGGACCCTTTGATGGATAGAATGAATCACAGGCTTTGGCTCAACATAGGCCTCACCTTTCCATACCATGTTCTCACTGTTTCCACTGGACACTGTTGCCATGGAAAAGGAACAAGGGGCTGATTGACAGCTGAAATTTGGGTCATTCCAGCACTGCTGCGCTGTCAGGCATATTTTAATGCTGTTTTGAATGACTAATTGACTGAGCGTGCTTATGTGTCTGTGTGTATGTGTGTCTGCTCACCAAATGTCCAGCGCCGTTGAATAGTCAGTGGAGCCCAGCAGAACGTCGGGAGGTCGATACCACAAGGTCACGACCTCTGCAGAGTATGTCTGACAGGGAATGGACTTGGAACGAGCCAGACCTACATCATATCAAGAACACCATGGACTTAGAATAGACTCTTTAATATGCCACTGGGTGTGTGTGTGTGTGTGTGAGAGAGAGAGTATGTACTTGTGTGTGTATGTATGTGTGTGTGTGTGTGTATGTGTGTGTAAAAGAGAGAGAGAGGGAGAGACAAAGAGAGCTAGAAAAAGGATAGAAATTGAGACAGAAAGAGAAAAACCCACCAAAGTCTGCCAGTTTCAGTTCTCCTAGGTAGCTGATGAGAAGGTTCTGGGGCTTCAGGTCCCGGTGGAGAATTCTGTGGCCGTGTATGTATGACAGACCTCTAAGTAATTGGAACATGAAGACCTGACATGCACCAGGAGCAAGGGAGCAGAAGAAAGAGTCTACTTCAGAAAAAGCACAGGTTTAATTTGAGATTTCTCTATCAATCAAGCTACGGCATTTTCTCATGGCTAGTAATTCCACCTTAAAAATTATTAAAAATAAATACAAAATTCTCAATCATCAATCTCAATCAAACAAACATATACACATGCATACTATACATACATATATATCTTAAAGGACAGGTTTGTTGTCACTTACGATCACTTATGATGAAACCCAATTGTTGTATTGTGCACATAACTTTGATGGATGCCTCTGTTGTGAGAATTTTGTAGTTGTTACAGTAACACCCACCCACCGACAGAATAGCTGCACAGGTGCACTGCTGAATCTTTTTTTACAAATAAAAGTTGTGTTTTAGGAAAGAGCAGTGCACCTATGCAGCTATTCTGTAAGTGGGTGGGTATTACTGTAACAGCTGAAAATTCTCGCAACAGACGCATCCATCAAAGTGAGTTTCAAGTCTTTACAAACAAAAATTTAATGTGTGATGGTTGTACATGCTTCATTTTAAATGAGCTGCCAGATATGCTGAATGAGAGTAGGACCTTCAAGGAAAAGACCAAACCATGGTAGATTTGAAGCAAGGAGGAGTGTGGAGAATTTGCGTGCGTTGGAGGAGAGTGCGTGGGGGATGATTAAAAGATCATATGGTCGATCTTTTTCGACCCCCTTTCAAAAGTAGCCCACAAACGGTTGGGCACCCCTGTCATAGACAGCCTGTGGCAACTACACTCTTTCACATTGGGTGTGAAGGAAGCACTACTTTGCTGAAGTCTGTGCTAACCAGGGGCATATGTGACTTCACAAAAACTTGTGTGTGATGATTAACTTACATTTTCTATTGTAATTATTATTTTTTAATCCATTGACAGCACTAATATGTATATTTATGTATGTACTATATTCATAAAAACTACTTACAAGCACCAAATTAAACCATAAAAAATGGAAGAAAAATGTATTACAGGAAAGCTGTGGAAGGAATGAAGGTGTTAACCAAAGTCAACTGATCAATGTTGACACTAACTGAAAGACTATGCTCTCTATTTCTGTTTCCTCAGTGCTTTTTCTTTTTCCGACAAGCAATTAGGACTTCACAAAAAAATAATAAAAATGAAAAAAAAAAAAGAAATTAAGCCTCTGTTATCCCTTTGCTCATAAGCTCATTCTTCCAGCTTAGTGTCTTGAGCCAACACACCTGGTCTTCTCAAATAAAGCCTCTCTTATTTTATTCGAGGTTAAGCACAAATATGCTCTCTTTTTCTCAAGCTGGTGTCCAGACATGGCAACGGTAAGAGGAGAGGGTGGATAATGGAAAAAGCTGAGCAGATGCATCCAGATGAAGACAGGATTTCCCTGCCTGCGTTAACACTGTGTGCTTCCAACTAATTAGCAGAATGCTAAGGACTGTGCGCAAGAAGAAAGAAGCTTTATCTCCCACAGGGAAGGAACAGGAGTAAGTGAGTAATCAGTGAGCACTTATACGCATTTATATATCAGTGCTCCAACAAGGGTTTAACCAGAGGTGGCCTGGAAACAAGTCCAACCAGAGTCCACTGTAATTGAGTAGGATAACCTTGGTTGTTAACTAGGGTGGGAAAATGTATCTGATTGGTGGAACATACCACTGTAAAAAAAGGCTATTAAGATTTTGTTGTTTCCACTCAATTTGGTCTCCTGTCTGCATTCACAATGTGTTTGTCACCACCGAAACCCATTTTCATGCAAGGACTTCCACCATCCATAGTTGCCATAGCCATAGAGATGATAAGATGGTTTGTCTGAAACCTGGTTTGTCTGACTCTTTGTCTTTGGCCACCTTGGTCAATAGGTGGGACGCAGGACAGTTTTGCATATTACTGTAAGTATGTTAAATGTTTTGTTTTACTAGTAGGCTTGCTGCCTTTTAGAGTAATTTAAACTTATTCCTGCTGCTTTAAATCATTCAGCATCATGGAGGCTGAAAGGGTTAGGCAAACAGTTTCAGACATAAACTCACAAACTGTGTTATGCCTCCATAAGATCTGGGCAAGTTTTAACGGTGTCACTGCCAAGACACTGGTGCCAGCTCAGGTCTCACACAAAAACAAATAGACATACAAAATATATAAACACACACAAACACACACACACACACACACACACACACACACACACACACACAAACACAGCGTTACTCATACATAGAGGAGTGTTACTCCTACACAGAGGAACTCCTACATACAGTACACACACACACACACACAAGTAGTATACATAAATAAACACACACACACACACAAACGAATAGTATGTCTGTAAGAACTGGGCCAGTTTAAGCAAGGCCACTACCAATGTACTGATCTCAGGTCAGGTCTTACCCTCACGTTATATGGGTTCAGGCCTCCTGGGTGCTGCATCATGTACTGAGCCAAGTCTGTTTGCTAGGAGAGAAAGAGAAGGATGAAGGGTTAAGAGAGAAAAAGTGAAAGAGAGAGAAAGAATAACAAGGAATATGGATAGAGAGGAAGAAAGAAACAAAGAATTTAAGGGAGGGAGAGAGAGAAAGAAAAGAAAGAAGAGAATAGGACAATAAAAAAGGCAAAAGAGGAAAACAGGGTGAAACAAAAAATGTGAACTAAAGATGTGACATTATTCAAAGAAGAACAAACATTATATGTACAGTATACTATTAGCCTATTGGAAAACGGAGACACAGCTCTATCCCAATCTCTGAGATGGGAGGGAGGATGATGATGATGGTGCACACTCACCACATACTCAAAGACGAAGGTCAGAGACTCTCGCGTATGGATGATGTCATGGAGTAAAACGATATTGGCATGTTTCAGTCCTTTTAGAAGAGAAGCTGGAGAAAACATACACAAGGGCATAGTCATGTCACACACACAGGACAAAAATACAACACACACACACACACACACACACGCAGTGTGCAAATTCAAACCTTCTCTGATGGCGGTAAAAGGGACCCCCTCCTCTGTCTTCATGCGGATAACTTTCAGGGCCACCAAGTGCCCATTTATCCTGTTACATACACACACACACACACGTGCGCACACACAGACATACACACATACTCACACAGAGGAGAAGCTTCGTTAGTACTAGAGGGAAGGCTAAACCAGACAGAATTGCATACACACTATACTAACTCTCTCTAACACAAACACACATGACATTATGAGAGATGAGAGTAGGCTTATAAAAACTATAAACATATTTGAACCTAGGTTTATTTCAACAATTTAATGACCTTTATTGAAAGAGAGTGGTTAAGTAAAGGGTTCTTTGAAGGTTTGCCTCTCCAACGCAAATACACACATGCGCACACACACCCACTACACTACACTACACACACAGACGCACACACACACACACACACACACACATACACACACAGGAAGAGGGGTGACCTTATAAAATGCCAATTCAGCTAATGGAGGTTATGCTTTATGGCTTTGCTCATAACAGCCATGCTGAGAGGAGCCCTATAAATGAGCCTGGGAAAGGAACATCAGCTCGTCTGGATTACACCCTGTGTTATGGCCTCTACCATGCACTACTGGACCCTGTGTGTGTGTGTGTCTGTCTTCTGTGCCCTCTAGGAAAAAAAAACAGTACCAGATATGCTGAAGTGTTTGTGTGTTGTACCTGCAAGCCAACACATATGTGTTTGTGGGCATGGGTGTGTGTGTGTTTTTGTGTGTGTGTGTGTGTGCTCACCTGCTAATTCCCTTGTACACCGTTGCATATGTTCCCTCCCCCAGCTTCTCCAGGTTCAGGTAGGAAGTGGCTGTTCCGAATTGGAGGCCAGTGTTCTAAAAGGAAACACATATTCACACATGACAGTCAAAGAACAGCAATAGGGTCTACGTAAGTACATTTTGCTTGAAAATGAAACAAGTAAAAAGAAAGAGAAAGATAAAAGACCGTCTGCTAAAATGTGTGTGTGTGTAAGTGTGTGAGTGTATTTGTGTATGTGTGCAAGAGCAAGTGTGTGAATGTAAGTATGTGAGCAAGAGCAAGTGTGTGAATGTAAGTATGTGCGTGTGTGTGTGTGTGTTTTCTCTCTCACCCATTGAAACTCCTGCTGGAAGCTCTTCCCCCCGAGCGGATCACTATTGCTGCGGCCCCTGTGGACCCTCAACCGACGCACCTGCAGAGTGTGGAACCAGTGGGGCTGGGGGGTCTCTCTATACGAACCATCACCCAACTGGGACAAAGAGAGAGAGTGAGAGTAAGTGAGAGAGTGAGAGAGAGAGAGTGAGAGTGTGTGTGTGTGTGTGTGTGTGTGTGTGTGTGTGTGTGTGTGGTTAAGTAAGGTAGGTGATAAAGACAGAGTGAGACTATTGTTGGACCAGTTCATGGATCAAAAAAACACTTATGAGGGTTACAAACAGAGATGGAGAGATACAGAGAGGAGAGGGAGAGATGAAGAGTGGAGAAAAAAGAAGAGATACAGAGGATGAGAAAAGGATGCTGTATGCATGGGGTAGAGAAACAGAGAGAAAACTACAAAGACTGAGAAACATTGTTGCATCATTTGTCTTGAGATTTGTCTTGTCCCCTTGCCATGAGATTGTAGCGATACCATAATGTGTGAAAAGACTCCTTTAAATTTCAATCTGAAGGTAAGATGGAGAAAGACTTTAACACTTTACTGTCACTATTCAATGAGCCGTACTGTATACACTGTATATACCAGATATGCTAACAGAGTGGTATTCAATGTGGTATTCAGCACTGAAATTAGATCAGCAAAACAATAAAGTGATTGCAAGACAGAGTAGGAAAGAGAAGATACCATTGCACAATGAGTATGTGTCACACAACGAATAGCAGCATCCATTTTCCTTTTTAGCACACCTTCAAGATTCTGTCATACTTGTGTCCCTAAATTCAAATGAAGGGAAAAATGCATAAAAAAGCAAAGCTTGTGTGTAGAAGCATGAAATAGCTGTTATGTTTTATGTGGGAGTAGTTTGGTGAGCTAACCCATTGATGCTTGTTGTTAAGGTCTTTGCTCATAGTATTAAATTAGCTGATTGATTTTGCCCTGTCATTACAGTCAAGAGATTTAGTTCTTAGATTTAGTTCAACTTACCACTCTGCAGTGTTAAACAGTGGGCACATATATATTCATTCAACCTTTATTCATTCTCTGAGAGATACATTTTCAATGATGCCAAGATTACAATCTCAGGTACATCTAGTAAGTACCCTACAATTTCCGCTGGCTACCAAACTCTGCATAACTGCAGAGAAACTTGAGAAGGATGGAAGGAAACAAGGTGTGTGTGTGTGTCTGTGTCTGTGCGTGTGTGTGTGTGTGTCTGTGTATGTGTGTGTGTGTGTGTCTGTGGGTGTGTGTGTGTGTGTCTGTGTATGTGTGTGTGTGTGTCTGTGTATGCGTGTGTGTGTGCGTGTGTGTGTGTGTGTGTGTGTGTGTGTGTGCGTGTGTGTGAGTGTGTGTGTGTGTGTGTGTCAGTGTGTGTGTGTGTGTTGGGGGCGGGGTGGTGGTTAAGGAGCAGAGGAGTGATGAGATGGTGATAGTTGGGATTGGCATTTTAGCTTACATGATGCTTACTGAGGAGAAGCTGATACAGAAATAACACAAATGTCCCACAGGGACATGATGCATCAGATTTGAGTGTGTGTGTGTGTAAGAGAGAGAGAAGGGGACAGAGAGAGAGAGCAAAAGAGACAGACAGAGAAAGAGTTATAGAACCAGGTCATTAGAAAGAGCTATGGTATGGTACAGCGTGTGTGTGTGTGTGTGTGTGTGTGTGTGTATGTGAGTGAGCAAAAATGAATGTCTGTGGGAGTGTTTGTAAGAGAGCGAATGAGACAGACAGACAAAGACAGACTGGTTATGAAATGAGATGGTATCCGCATGCATGTATGTATATATTGTGGGATGTGTGTGTGTGTGTGTGTGTCTGTCTGTGCATGTGTGTGTGTTCAAAAACTAGACACACTGCACAATTTGCCATCCTCAGCAGGGGTTAGAGGAACGGGACGCTATGGCAACAACACTGGATGAGACATACAGTATCTCCTCAAAGTTTATGATGTCACATCCTGCCTGTCTGCCTGCCAAGTGCTGAGTTGGACATCACAACTCCAAAAATAAACTCAGCCCCCCCCCACAAGGCACCCTCCTCACATGACCATGACCCATAAAGCTAAACCCCATCAGGGACAGGGCCTGAGAGGGCTGATTAATGTCAAATGTTATCATGGAGCACAGTGAGCCAAAGCCAGTGATTTAGGCCCCATCAAGGGCTTTAATGCTTTTCTCATTATGAGCACAAGGAGATTAATTGGTGATAAAACACCAGGCACCAGTCGCAAAGTGTGAGCCTGAAATAAGACGGCTCTGCAGGAGGTTTAACCAGACAAAACCACTCTAACCCTCCGCAGAAGCCATTTCTCATTACGGTAAGGCAATCTGACACTCATCTTAAATGTATTCCTCTACCAAGAGGGGGTGTTTGAGATAATGGCTTCTATTCTTACACACAAGGCACCTCTTGAACTTCTCTTCTTTTGTTCTCTAAACCCCTCCGCTCTCGTCCGCTCATCTCCTTCTCTAGACAGGTAATGGATGCTTGTTTCCTCTTCAGAACTGGGCCATAGACATAAAGTATACACATAAAAGTGTTCTATTTTACTGTTGTTTGGATTGTTTAATAATAAAACGATTTTCCCAGAAAAAGCTTTACAAGCCTTGCAAAACCATCTAGGAACATTGCAATCTTCCCTTCTTTCCCTCCCTTCCTTCCCTTCTTTCATTCATCCCCTCATTTTTCCCCATGCTATCTCTCTCCTCTGACAGGTAATGGCTGCGCTTCAGACCTGGGTTATGCTTGAGGTTCTTTCCCAGTGAAATGCCGTTCTGCTTGGTCGCTTGCCTATAGTGTGTGTGCTTGTTCTAACTGCTTTAAGTCCCTGGCCTGTGCATCTGCACATCCAGACACAATGGTCATTGTTATCAGTGTAATGTAGGTAAATATAATTTATTTCAATTTACATCAGCTGAGCAGAAAGGAGGAATCCTTCTCATATTCAGATGCTGGAAGATTGAAACATTCCCATCGTGTTTTGTGAGGCTTGGGCAGCATTTTCTGACCTTATTCAGACATAACTCTTGCCCAAAATGACTTTTTTGTTGAAAACATCTGCTATTTTGAACAATCCAAACAACAGTAAAATAAAATACTTTTATGTGTCTATATGTCTGTGTCTAATTTATGTTCTTGAAGGTCAGCTGAGAGGTTACATTAACTTAGGTGTCACAGACTCAGCTTGTCAGTCTTGCTGATGATGTCACAGGCCAGAGGACACACAACAGTGATGTCACGCAGTGACAGTAAAGGCACGGCAACCAAGAACAAAGGATGGCCTACAGTCTCCACTCTAGCCCAAAGATAAATATTCATCAGAACGTGCGCACGCACACACACACACACACACATACAGTACCCCTGAACAGTCTAGCCCAAAGATAAATACTCGTCAGAACGTGCACGTGCACGTGCACACACACACACACACACACACACACACAGTACCTCTGAACATGGCAGAGAGGACACACTTCTGCTCTTGGGATACACTAGCTCGTCCATCTCCATCTGCTCCTCGACTCCTCTGGCAAGCTTCATTTCTAGTCCTCTTCCTTTCCACTCCCTCTCCTCCTCTTCCTCTTCCTCTCTCTCCCAGTCATACCTCTCCTCTTTTCTCCTACCGTCCACCTCCTCTTCGTCCTCCTCACAGAAACGGCAACACCAGCCACAGCAGCTCCGCACACACAACTCTCCGGCGGCCCTCACCGTCCAAAACAACTCCTCCATCTTCTCCTCCCTCTCTCTTCTCTCTCTCTTTCTCCTTCTTTCTCCTCCCTCGTTCTGGCTCTCCCTCGCTCTTGGTGCTCATATGACTAGCATGAGTGCAGTCTGCTTGGGCTGGTCCCATGACTGGCCCATCACTAGAGAGTGCAGGGCATAAACAGCACAGCCAGTCAGCCAGCCGTCAAGACACACACACACACACACACACACACACACACACACACACAGCTTGTCTGTCCCACTGTAGCTAATCACAACAAGCAAGCCTATTCAACACTGTGGTCATCCGTCTATCCCTGTGTGTGTTTTTTAAGAATTTTTATTCTTATTCTTATTTGGGATTTGTCAAACACAATCAATATATGCAAAAATATACACACACACACAGACGCACGCAAAGGCACCAGCAACTAACCCCCACAACCCCACCTCAAACACACACACACATACACACACACAGACACACACACACACACACTCCTCTGTCATTACAATGTAAGCATGCTGGGAGAATGCCAGAAAACACACTCCAGCGTGGGAAAAGAAAACAAACAAGGATGTGCTAAGGTGGATGACCACAGGCCGTGTCGTCTGCGGAGTTCATGCAGTCAGTGTGGAGCAGCACGTCTGCCGGAAAAGTGTGTGTTGGGGAAACTGCAGTGGCGCTGGCACTGAGGATGGTGCTCATAAAGTGCCCTCTCCGTTGCTGGATCCACTAATGTTGGGAGACCTGAAGGAATGAACAAGATTCCTGCTATACTGATGACCTCTCTCTCTCTCTCTCTCTCTCGCACTCTATCTCTCACTCACTCTCTATCTCTTGCCTGTTATCTCTATTCCTCTCCTCTCTGAAGTGTGTGTGTGTGTGTGTGTGTATTTTTGTCATCATGACAGGGATTGTGTGTACTGTGTGTGCTGTGTATGGACAACCGTGTGTGTGTGTGTGTGTGTGTGTGTGTGTGTGTGTGTGTGTGTGTGTGTGTGAGTGTGTGTGTTTGTTACAGTTTCATGCCAGGGAGTTCAGACAGTATGCAGATGGATAATGTCCAAGAAAAAGAAAATAGAGAATGCAATGATCATGAAGGGATGGAAAAAAGAGTGAGATAAAGTAGAGAAACAGACAGAGATAAAAGATAAGAGGGGGGAATGGAGAGATGGATGGAGACAAAGAGAGAAGGGAAGGATAAAAAATGAGAGAGAGACATTGCATTGGCATTACAGTTCCATAGTCATGCCAATAGAACTAGTCTGGGAGAGAGAGACAGACAGACAGACAGACAGACAGACAGACAGACAGACAGAGAGAGACATAGACATGGACAGAGACAGAGACAGAGGACAACTTCAAACACTAAGGGTCCATCTTCACTCTATACAGTGGGATTAGTGACTCTTGTTACACATTCCCCACATACTTACTGCATGATTTAATCAACCCTGCCCTGTGTGTGTGTGTGTGTGTGTGTGTGCATGTGTACAGTGTTTGTGTGAGTGTGAGTGTATGTGAGTGTGTGTGTGTGTGTGTGTGTGTGTGTGTGTGTGTATTTGTGTGAGTGTGTGTGTGTGTATGTGAGAGAGAGAGAGAGAGAGAGAAACTGTGCTGAGAGACTGCCCTACTTCCTCAGCAGAGGCTGTTAGTGACCTCTATCCACTACATTGAGTCAGCAGGAACATAAGGCCCTGTTGTGTTTGCCTGTTATTAGATGTGTGTGTGTGTGTGTGTGTGTGTGTGTGAGAGAGAGAGAGAGAGAGAGAGGGTGGAGAGAGAGTGTGGAACAACTGTAAGTCTCGGCTGCCCCCTCTATCTGGACTGAGGAGGATGAGAGACTGAGAGCGTAACGGAGCTCATTATCCTGCTAACAGACAGAAGAGGACAGAGAGAGGAGAAGAGGAAGAGAGGAGGAACACTGAAAGAGGGGAGGGTGCAGAGGAGCAGTAGACAGGAGAGCTGGAGAAAAAGCGAGAAGAACAGAAGTATGGTGAAGGAGTGCAAATGAGAAGAGGAGAAAGGAGAGGAAAGAAAAGAGAAAGAGAAAAGAGAATGCAGTGCGCAGGAAAAAAGAAAAAAGAGGAGTTGACTGGAGATGAAGATATTAGCTTTAGTTAACAAAAAGGGGGTGATTGGATGAGGGCATTAGGCGTGCCTGTGTATGTCTGTGTGTATGCGAGAGAGAGAGAGAGAGGGAGGGAGACAGAGACTTAAAGTAATGAAAGCTGGTGTGTGAGTGTGTGTGGGCTTAATGAGAGCTTGAAGTGGTAAAAAGCAAATAGAAAAGAGAGGGAGTGGAGCATGTAAGAAATGAGAGGGGCAGATGAGGAAAGATGGAGAGAGGCAGAGAGAGATGAGGACAGAGGTAAAGAAGCAAGAAATAAGACTGAACTGGTATGGAATGTTCTCCTTTCCTCTTCCTGCCTCTCTCTATCTATCTCTCTCTCTGTCTTCACTTCTTCCCCTTTCTATCTAGAAATGCAGACGAGACAGGTGTAATGAAGCCTAAAATGAAATGCCTCTGTGGTTGGATGAGTAGCTTGTTATTCTGAGTGACTGTTTATGTGTGTGTGTGTGTGGGTATGCACAAATGTGCGTCATAGAAGAGAAGAAGTGAAGAGAAGAGAACTAAAACAAATGATGCTTCTCAGACACTCAAGTTTTCAACTTTCACAGAAAACCTCTCTCTCTCTTTGCCTTTGCCTTTCCCTCCTTTATACCATAGCGCTCTTACTCTATCATCCACCAGGGGGCACTAAAACAGCCTGTTTCCACGAGAATGTTCTCTGCACAGCAGGGAAGTTTCTCATATCTGATCTGATCAAACAGGACAACCTCACAGGAAAAAAAAATCTCTTAATCTCTCTTCAGACCTTATTCCTCATTTTCACTCAGTAGGGAAAACCAAACTTTAGTGTGAACGTTTCTAAGCTTCCAGCTGGGCATACGCAACCTGTTGGTGCAAAATGGTCACAATAATGTCAAAGACTGGTGCCTTACCTCCTCATATCCCAGGTGTCTTTGCTTCAGACCTGCAAGATGAAAACAAAGCAGAACAACAAGAAACAATAACAGAAAAACAAATTAGAAAAACAAATGAGAAAACCCTGTTTTATTTCCTAAAGTGTGCAGATATATACTAATGCTGTACAACTCTGGTGTATATTAGACAAGTAAGAAGTTGGAAAACAATATTCAACACTTCCGCTGATGTTTGGTGTATAATAATAGTCTGTCAATTGCCTTGTGATGCGATTGCTTGATGAATCTCTGATTCATGCTTGTGTCTGAAAATAACATTCCCAGTCATATAATGGCCTTGACAGCACCACACACACACACACACACAAATACAGACACACACACACAGACATACACACACACACATTCCTCACATAATTCCCCTATACATTCCACAGGACTCTGGCAATGGAAATGACATGGGAGCCTCGAAGTACCAAATCAGACACATACACAGAAACACACACACACATACACATGCTTGTGCACTGCCAACTCCGACCCTGAGAAGCTTGAGAGACCTTAGCTGGTGGGTTGGGGTGAGAATTCTGTAGTGTTACTACTAACGAATAATTTTCTAACAACAAGCAGTTGTTTTTTTATTTGAGTTCATAACATTTTTTACGCAACTCAAGGTGCTTGTGTATGTTTTAAGGTGCTTATGTCTTACAGAGAGTACAGACCACTCATTTAACACCAGCTGGCCTGAAATATTCCCAGACTTTCGAGGCTGTTGTTTTTTGTTCTAAAAGTAAAAGTCTCCACTGTCTGGTGTGGGTTGTTGGCCTGGGGTGCCATTTTTGGGGGAGGGATGTGATGTGAGAGGATGGTGAGATCTTGTGATTACCCCTACTCCCATGACTGCATGAAAGAATGACAGAGAGAGAAAACAAGAATAAACTTATTTACTTTTTTAACTTAACACGATTAAATGTTGAGATGATTGAAGGGAATAGGAGACAAAAGTGTGTCAGACAGAGAAAGAGAGACAGAGAGAGAGAGAGAGAGAGAGAAAGAGAGAGTTCTGCTTCAGGTTGTCTGAGGAGCTGAGATTTCAGAACCAGCCAGACTCCACGCTACACAACCGACTCAAGAGTGGCAGCTTGTGCAGCCTTCTCTTTCCTCAGATGGACACGACTGGCCCAGATTCTCTTAATGATCTGTGTGTGTGTGTCTGTTAGTGTCCGTGTGTGTGTGTGTGTGTGTGTGTGTGTGTGTGTGTGAGCAAAAGAGAGAGAGTGTATGTATGTGTGTTAAGTCCCCTCTCATTTCCCTGTTGTGGCTGCACTCTGAGGGGATGAGGGTTCTGTGAGGTGGAACTATATGACTTTTTAAGGAGACAGACAGATCTCTATGACCTGCAAAGGAAGTCGACCGCGTCAAACACAGGCCACTTCACACACCATCCACAAATACTACAGTACCACTCTTAACACCCACCTCTCATAACAGATTGATTCTGTGCCTGGCTTTGTGGAGGCATAAATGTTTTGATAAATGATTTGAGACAAATGTTTGTCCCCAAAAAGTTTTACAGTTTAACCATGTATTAGTCACCCCCTTACACAGAGTTTTACACATAAATGTACACATTTTATGATTAAATTGTTATGGGCTTGTAGCCCAACTAGTCTGCATCTCTTTGGTGCTATCTGGCCAAGCCCCAGGGCAATTAACTCAAAACTCTTTTTGGCTCTCGATGCAAGGCTCCCATCGACTGTAGTGCTTCTAAAATTAGACTACATGAATCCTGGATGCCAGGGGGATAGAGAGAGAGGGAGAGATAGAAGTGAAAGAGTGAGAAAGAGATGGAGAGAGAGAGGTAGGGGGTGGTGTGGTCAGTGTTTGACAGAGTGTAACGGGTATGACTAAGGTCAGCGCTGACTGAGAGGCCAAAATCAAGAGCGATGGTCAAGGCTTATTGGACCTGCTGTGATGCCAGGCATGGCTGACATCAGTCATACCAGGTGTGATCAGATGGTTAAACGGGACTTCTCTCCACAGTACACCTGGGGTCACGTCAGTTATGCCTCTTAAGGTCCATTCACACCAAGAAAAACAACTATAAATATAACTATAACTGTAACAATAAAGATATTAGTGTCGACACTGACCAACAATAACAAAAATCTTTCCTGACATCAATGAATTTGATGTCTAAACTCGATAGTTTCTGATTGGCTATCAGCTTTTTAGCGTTCTCAAAATCGGTTTGAAAGTGATCCCAACAATATTGTTACACACAACATAGTCTGCAACTTTACAATTTGCAAATAACTAGAGCAATAATTATTATTTGCTGTTGTAGTTATTGTTCTTGGTTTGAAACAGAACATTATGAAAGAGAGGCAAGGCTGAACCAGAACCGTAAATAAATCTAATTAAAACTGTTTGGAATCAAATTTAAAATGTCTTGAGTCATCTGATTGCTTCACTATCTGGATCTTTCTACTTCTCCATTAAAACTTTAGTCATTATTATTAAAAATTCTGTGCCGATTTTTATTTTAAGATCTTCTATTCCACTGTGGTTTGTTCTTCCTCCATCGTCCTCCTTGCAAGTTGTTTTGGTGTCACTGTCATGTAAATGCAAGGCTACATGTCTCTAAAGAGACACCACTGGAATGGAGGTTCGGCTGTAAAAACATCTTGGGGCTTGTTCTGTTGTGAAATTGTCACACTGGATCCTGGAACGTCTCTATCTTCATATCCATAATAACGAAAGATATGGTCCAGATGGATTCTGACATCAAGATGTCGTGCAATCACTTCTGCACTCCAGCCCTGGCTTCATGCGAAAGTCATCTGAGGCTATGGGAGCCTCTGTGCCGTCCAGATGATTTAGCATGTTTGAAAGAAGAGTTTCAGGACAGAGGATGGCCTAGTTTTGCGGGGAGTTACATGCCTGGTGTTCCAGTGCAATCGAGTTCAGTGTGAGAATGTCAGTTTTGTCTCCGAAGTGTTTTGGGATGTCCCCAGTCTCTTGCTGTATTTGTGTATTGTGTGTATTTTCGTGTGTGTGTGTGTTTCTCCATTTCTGTCTTGCCCTAAGCATTTTCCTCTGTCTACCCATCTCAGCTATTCCTGTGGTGAAAATCAGTCAGAGAGAGAGAGAGAGGCAGAGATGGTGTGCAACTTAGAGAAAAAATGTGTCTGTGTGTGTGTGTGTGTGTAAGCACGGGGTGTTAACTCATGCTCCAGTGCACTCCCAGCTCAAAACACCTCCATGGCTCAGTGCTCCTCCTCTCATTTCTTCCTCCTTACACTCCAACACTCCATTTCAACACTAACCCCCGTCCGCTTCCTTAACTTCTACTTCTCTGGCCCAGTTTCAATATCCTTCCTAAGACCTAAGCCCTGAGCCCTCACAGACTTCACACAGCTCACCTTTAAAAGAGAAATCCGGTGTGAATCAATCCATTGCCCTGTTCCAGGTCACTAAGCGCTATCAGCAGGAAAAAGAACAAAAAAATTGGATACAACAAAGGCTGAATAGTGAACCGGCAACTAACACTAAATGAATTCAGTTGCATCACATTTTCTGGTTCTTTTGCCTACAGACAGCATTCAGTGACCTTGAACGGCAGGGCTACTGACTGATTCACTCCAGATTTCTCCTTTAAGTAAATGAGTTTGCAAGGCTGTGACCTTCACCTTGCTCTTTGCATGATTAGGACACCACCTATGACAAATCGTTCAATTGCCAGCACTAAAGACATGTTGCGTGATTCTTCCTCTGCCCTGCAGATGAATTTACATCATCTTTTTTTCTTCTTCCTCCCTGTTCCTCTTTTCTCCATCTTCCCTTCACTTCATCACAACACCTTTCTTTCCAACCCTATGTCACACAGCACACTGGCTGGTTACGACTGTGATGCCACAAACAAATAGCTGAACTGCAGTGTGTGTGTGTGTGTACATGTTTGTGTTTGTATGATTGTGAGGGTATTTGTGTGTCTATGGGTGAGTATGTGCATGTGCGTTTAGAGAGACGGATACTAATCCACTGTCTTACAGGCAGGGGGCGGTTGGATCTTCTGGGAACAAAGCCACACCATCCCACCGCCTCTCACAACTCACATCCATACAGCCAGCATGAGAATTCTATTCTAATGCTAACTCTAATTCTAGACCTACAGCATTTGAGATTCCAACTACCAATCCAGATGTCATCTTCACACTCCTTGTATCTGATAGGTCACAATAGGCCATAACAGATAATGTAGTTATCCTGTTGTGTTATTGCTCTGGGACAAACAGTGAGAGATGGAAAATACAGACAAAAAAAAAGTATCATATACTGTACCTTCTAAAATCTCTCTTTGTATATGTGTGTTTGTAAATGTGTGTGTGAGTGTGTCTAGTGTGTGATGTATGTGCGTGCATCTGTATGATGTGACATTGCTTCGCTGAGACTGTTTTGCTGTACTTCCAATCTTTCACTCTGTGTGTGTGTGTGTGTGTGTGTCTGTGTGTGTGTATGTATGTATCTGTCCTCTTCCTGCACTGCTCATCTAGCACTTGGCCCGAGATGGGGGAACACACTCCTAGATGTATGGTGTGCCATCCTCATTCCCTGAGAAATGACTCTCTCTGTCTTCATAAAGTCTTGCCATCTGAGGGAGGAACCTTTTGTAACAGACACAGCAATGTCACCCAAGGGAATACAATCATTAGTGCACCGTTCATGAGCAGAGAGTGGGAGAAGTGGAGACATTTAGACTTCCACAGACTTGTGTGTGGGTGGTGATAGATACTTTAGTGCAGCGTTTGTGAGAGTGTGACTGCTTACTTCACTCTGTGGGTATGCTTGTTGTGTATGGTATCAGTGTGTATGTGTATATGTTACTGTGTATATGTGACTGTGTGTGTATGAAAATTACTGCTGTGAGACTGATGCATTATTCAACTTCTCTTCAACCCTGCAGTCACAATTCAAACTCCCCACCCTTACAACCTACCAACTACATGCTACCTATGGCAACCACTACCTGCTGGCAATCTGTGTCCCTTGACATCAACCTTATTTCCCTGCCCGCATCCACCCCTCTCCTCAAACCAACAGCTGTGGGCAGCACCTCTAACACACCTCCACCTTCATATGGACCTGATATAACATGATATGGAGATTACATTATTGTTCAAAAAAGCTGATATCACTGAGATAGTGTGTCTTTCTATCATGATAAGCATCTGTCTTCATTACTGTGTCTTTCTGTGTCACTCTTGCTGTCTCCACCTTCATACCGAATGGAGTTAAGCGATTTACCAACCCCCTTTTCCATTCTTTGGGTCCTTCACGTCCCTCCTCCATGTAAGAAACAGTCCATACGCCTTACACTTGGCTGCATAGAAGGTCAGTATATCATATATAATGAAATGCATATCATATATCATTCATCACGTCCCACTCCAGTCTCTCTCTCTCTCTGTCTCTCACTCCCTTCATCCATAAGTTATATATGTCTGTCCTCTCAGCACTTCCGCCCTTCTCCTCCACTTTTCTTGTCTCTGATGGTTTCAGTTCCCTGCTGAGCTGGTGGCTCCATCTTCCCTGTGATGGAACATCTCACACCCATGCTGACAACCTGCCATTATCCCCGCTGTCGCCATGCCGACGGGCAGTATCTTACGCTCCGTGGCGGGTGTCGCACGCCTCCGTGCCCGAGGCTGGCAGGCGATAAACAACGGCGCCAGTGAAGCGCCCAAGATTGTGTGTGTGTGTGTGTGTGTTTTTATGTGTGCCAGCGAAAGTAAAGGGTGGCTGCGTGCAACGGCAAAATGGCAACACGGTTTGTTTGCAGAACACGTGCACACACACACACACACACACACAGACACAAACACACACACACACACACACACACACACACCATGGTCTTCTCTGCAGACACATATCACATCACTCATTGAGAAGGGGACTGGAATTGTGATACACAAGGGAAACGTCATTGGAACTTGGGGCCTTGCACTCTTATCTCATACCAACACCAGCAGATAAGCTTCAAACGTGATATTAAAGAGCAACAGCGGCTGAGGAGCAGGTTCAACTCGGAGCCTTACACACCAGCTCTATGTTTACACCACGCCTTATCACTCCTATATATATAATAAGCTGTATTACATAGTCACAGTCAGTGACTCTGTTAAAATGGTAAAGCACAGGAATAAAACACACAACGAGAAAAGACAGAGTTACATTACTGTGTAGTTTCAGTCTATTACTTGCGCACAGTAAGAGATTTATTGACAGATTTAGAGAGGAAGTGAAACAGAGAAAGAGAGAGGTGTGAGTACAGAGGAGAGTAGCCTAGTGCTTGACGTGGGGTAAGGTCAGCTCACCTAGCCGGTGGAAGGCGTCTGTCGCTGCTTGACGAATATTCTGCATGCTGTCGCCAACCGGAGTGTGATGGAGTTACTGTTGTCGGAGGTACCGCTGTGGTGGCTGTCTATGACCAAGTCATCTTTAGAGTGCTTGCTTCCCTGCTCCACTGACAGTCATTCTTCCGCTCCTCTAACTGCTTCAGTCAACCTACAGCACAACACAGCATCAGCACTGAAAACACTCTCTCTGTTGCTCTGTTTCTCTCTGGTTCTATTGCCCTCTCTGTTTCTCTCTCTTTCTCTCTCTCTCTCTCTCTCTCTCTCTCCCACCTTCCACCCACTGTTTCTTTTGCTTAGCAGTTATCCTCTCTCCCTCGTTCTCTCTCTCTCTCTCTCTCTCTTTCCCTCCCCCTTCTTTCCCTCTCTCTGTCCCTCCTGTCTCCTGCTGCCGACACTGCTGACTGGAAACCAACAGCCAATCAACTTTGCTGGATGAGAGTCAACAGCCAATGGCAGGCCACGCAAGTGAGCTGAGGGTTGCTGAAGTGTGTTTGAAAGGTTGAGGCATCTCGCTGAGAGAGCAGTCCAGAGTGTCGGATTGGGTGTCAGTCTCAGTGTGTCTGAACAACATTTTTGTTCGTGTGTTTGTAGTCTATGGCTGTGTGTATGCATATGAGGTGTGTGTGCATCTGCAGGCATTTCTGTAGCTGGGAGAGCTTAGCTACGTATTCTTGCCACAAACAATGAATACAAAAACAAATGTTTCTTCCGTTACAAAATCAAAAGTATCAGCCTTCCATATGCTATGTCAACAATAAGTTAGGATCTTGTGTGATTAGAACTAGCTAAAACTTTGGGAAGAACAACAGTTACTATGTTTACAGTCGGCCTACATGAGTCTATTAAGTCTATTAAGATAAGTCGCCTAGCTACTCTGAATGACAGAGAAGCTTAGCTGTGACAGCAGCCCTTAAAATATCCAGAACTTACCAATATTTTCACACAGCATTTTGACAGGCCGATCAGCATCACGACCGAATATCCTTCAAACATGGATGGCAATCATTATGAAACATTTCGATAAATGCCATCTTAGTACTGTTGTTTTCAGCCGTCGTCTACCTGACATGATGACATTGCGCTCGCTTACCTCCGACTACTCTCTTGGAAAGTGAAATCGAAACGCGCAAGGTTTGAGCCTCGTCACTCTCCGTCAAGGGAGTCATCACAACAACAATGTAGTCGGGTGTACGCTAATACAGCGTTAGCTGCAAAGGCAAATGATGATGTCTGTCGGAGTATCAGTTTGCCACAGATTGAGAACACACTGTGTTTGTGTAGACGCTCTGTAACAGCTGTAAACTCATAGGCATTTTACGGCGTCAAGTGGACACTTCACGTGAGAAAACACTGCAGAAGGTAAAGAGCTAAGCATAACGTTAGCTTTTTTCTTGTCCGTATCAATGTTAGCTGAATGACGACACATAACTGAGGCATCTGTTTTGGCTAATTTTGCTGCCTTGCTCTAACGTTAGCTATTTAACGTTACTGAGAAATTTGTGGATTAGGATTATCTACATGCTGCTTATTTTCAACGTCGAAGAAGCTCCTATGAGGCAATTACCCCTGTATTGAGAGGTCTGGAGACATAATGTTCTTAGCTGTGTCCTAGAACTCATATCATACTGTAACTATTTTACTTAGGCTATATTTACGTTATCCTAACGTTATCCTACGACGGCAACTATTCGAGGCAACAAGGCAAAAAGGTTAATGTTAGCCTACTTGATTAATGGTGATGTAAAATCTTTAAATTAACCCGAAGTTACTGTCTGAACATTGTTGCCTCTGAACTGGTAATCTGTTAATTAATATATTCTTTTTCGAATTAAATTCGCTGTGAAGTCGTAAATTGACCCATTACACTAGGGTTAGGAGATATGATTCATGTCGTATGATCTACCAAGCATCTGGTGTTCAGATCTAGCATCTTATCAGTTCAATTTATGTGTGTACTTGAAGACTTTGTACGGAATCAATGCCACATCCAGGGTCATGTTCGTCAACAACATTGCTGTCAGTCAGTGTGTGTACAGCGTGATATTTCGTGATCAGTCAACATGCGGTTATTCTCTGCATCCTATCCTCCGGTCACGTGCAACATCAAGTCAACCAACCCAAGCACCGCTAATTTTAGAAAATCACTATTGATGTCTTTTCAGGTTTGATCACCATTTTTACATGCATAATAAGGATGGGGAGTCATTAAACATGGAGAATCAGAAAAGGTAAAGATTTATGTTTCATTTGTGTCATTATAGAAATTAATTTCTGTGCTTCTGTACCATTTGACTGAAGCTTAACATTCTTGCTGCTGCTCCACATTATATTTGTGAAGATTATTACTCAGATGCAAAAGCATCCAGTGTCAAGTCTGATTAACAATGTCGCCCTTGATAGAGTCCTGTGGCTTGGTGTCATGAGAATGTTCTGTAACACTGGGGTGGTTTTGCACCATCTTGGCTGTTTTCCTTTAGTCCTTGTCCCTCCTGTCCCACCCACAAGTGTGTGTGTGAATGTGTGTGTGTGTGTTTGTATGACTGTCACAAATAAGGTTTTGCAATGACTTGCTTGTCTGTTCCTTTAAGTGTCCTCTCCTATTTATAGCTTTGTCTGCTCTGCTGCCTGAGGCAGACTGGTTTGCCCTTCTTCCTTGTTGTCTTTCTTTATCTTGATCAATGTCTTTTTGTGTATGTCTTTGTTGTTGTTGTCAATGTTGTAGCTCTGGAGACGAGGAGAGCTCTGGGGATCGTGGCCTGCTCCACACGTGGAAGGGCTACTCCTACAGCGTCACCCCAGAAAAGGTGCTCCTCTCCCGGCCTGTGCTGCAGGCAGCCCTGGGCAACAGACATGGAGTACTTCTGGTGGAGGGTGAGGCAGAACGAGAAGAGAAGAGAGCCAGAGGCTGTTCATGGAGTTTGAAATGCAAAATTCAAATACGTTATTATTTTCCATAATGAGATCAAACATCAAAGAATGATTTACTTTACTGCCTCTAGTCATCTGTCACGCACTCTGCTATGGTGCTGTGAAGACTATTCAAAGTTTTGGTTTGGCTTAACTAAGTCAATTACTTCTGCATTCAGAGCAGAGAGGTATATTACAAAGTTCATTTCTGGTAAATCTATACTTTAGTAATATATTTTGAGCTTGAATTCTGCTGTGTTTACTTTAGGTAATGGTCTCTCTCAGAATAATTGACCACGTGAAGTCAACATTTTAATTTCGATTTCTTACATTTTGTACTCAATTTCTTTTAGGTGGCCAGGTGTATAGTTTTGGCGAGTTGTCATGGAAACAAACACAGGCGCCATCAGCAGTGGGGACTTCCGAGCCGGTCTTGGAGGTGGGTCTCAGCGGTCAGCGGGTGGTTGCCGTGGCAGCCGGCGGCTTCCATAACGGCGCTTTGACGGAGGACGGTGGCGTCCACATGTGGGGAGACAACGCCCACGGACAGTGCGGCCTATCAGGGCTCTCCACAGTCCCTAACCCCACCCCCGTGGGTGTGGTCGACCAACTGGACCCAACATCCACAGTGAAGGTGGCGGAGCTGGCGTGCGGCGAGCAGCACACACTGGCGCTCACGGTCCACCATGAGGTGTGGGCGTGGGGCAGTGGCCCACAACTTGGCTTCCCGGCGGGCACTGTGCCAGTGTGGAGGCCCCAGCGGGTAGAACGGTTAGCTGGGCGGCACGTTCTCCAGGTGGCTTGTGGCGCCTTCCACAGCCTGGCCCTCGTGCGCTGCCCAGCTCCGACTCAGGAGCCTCGCCGGCCGCCACCAGACAAATGCAGCCAGTGCAACCAGCTGCTCTACACTATGACTGACAAGGAGGACCACGTCATCATCTCTGACAACCACCACTGCCCCCTAGGGCTGGAGGCGGTTATTGGGGTGGATGAGGTCGCAGTGGAGGTCCGCCGGAGCTCGGAGGGCAGTCCGGCAGGCAAGGGAGTGTCAGGGGGGTCACCAGGGCAGCAGAAGGTGAAGAGCTTCCCATCGGAGTCTCTGTTGTCCTCAAACAGCCACGGTTACCCCAAGCCTCCAACCACAGGAGCCTCTACAGCTCCCGGTTCCTCGACTGCACCCAAGGCCTCTCTGTCCCAGGATCAGGCTACTTCCTTAGGCTTGGATCCCGCAGAGGTGGCCTGTAAGGAGCTAGAGGAACCAGAAGCATCAGAGAACACCAATGCTGAGCAGACTGTGGTTGACCAAGACCCGAGCACCATGCAGGCGGAAGCCTCCAGGACTCAAGGGGGTGCTGGTCTTGGGACAGGGGCTAAAAGTTCGCCCTATCCAGATGAGCAGGCGGTGAAGGACTACTTGAAGAGACTATCAGACCATGCGTTATCTGAACAAACTGCTAAGTCCCCACAGTTGGCACAGCGGTCACAGGTTAGATCAGTTTATACGACACACACGTACACGCACACACATACACAAACACACACAAAAGCATCATACAGTATGAGTTAACTTGACAAGGTTTCTCACAAAACCATGCATTTGGAATACCACCCAATGCACACACACATACACACACACACACAAACAAATAGGTCATAATTTGACCAGTCCACTAATGTCACAAGATGCAACTCATGCTACTAAAAAATCCTATTATGTTAGTAGCCTGGAAATTGTGGGTTCAAATCCTGGCTGCCACTGTTGTGCCCTTCAGCAAGGCACTTAACCCTAAGTTGCTCTAGGGGAGACAGTCCCTTAGGTGAATGAGAATTGTAAGTCGCTTTGGATAAAAAATCCTAAATGCGTAAATGTAAATGATGCCATATTTCAGTGCCAGTGTTTTGCTGAATCCGAATGTATCCTTTACCCAAACCCTATACTGTCTCTTTGCTTTGTCTATTTTTGGTGCCCCTCTCCCCCTCTCCCAGACGAAC
>JAIFZK010000021.1:9360000-9365000 GCA_027481765.1 Tenualosa thibaudeaui | reverse complement strand
GGATTAATAATTGGTAGGTACAGTATGTAAGGCTGAGTCTTTGAGGGTTCCGGGACATTGGGATTCAGTCATCACCACCATCACCTTCACACTTGCATTGTACTTGCAACAAGTATTATATGCAACAATTATTATTATTGTTATTATTTTTAGGATAAATCAATACATTTTATAACTATGAAGGCCAAGTGTTTTATAACTATAAATACCAAGGCACACTTTTGACTATTTAGAAAATATAACATCCTAATTTTTTTGTGCTTTTATCATCAGTTAATTATACAGTATTATATTATACAATATTATATTCATTATAGACTTTGGATTTGTAGAAATATAATGTGTGTACTTTTGTGTGTGTGTGTTCAGCTTGGCTACGTGAGTAGCGTGTTTGCGGGTGGTCAGATGTGTGCTGCGGTGGCGGATAAGAACGTGATGGGCTTCATCGCCAGTCTGCACGAGCTGGCGGCCGCTGAGAGGAAGTGCTACTTTAAACTCACCAGCATCAAAACACAAGTCCTGCAGCCTCTCCTTAAAACAGGTGAGATACTGGGCATTGACCAGCATCAAAACACGACACACGGCAAGACTTACAACTACTCCTAAAAATGCAATGCAAGATTAAAATAAGTTGGATAATTTTACTGTATATTCTGTCGAATACAAGTTCTACACCCTTTCCTCAAAGCAGGTGACGCATTAAATTAAATGAACAAAACTGGTATTTTAAACTGGGTCAGAGAACTCCGCTCCAGTGAGTTGGACCTGGCCCAACTTCTAACCCAGCGAGCTTTAGGGAGTGCGCTGTGGTTACTCTAAAGCCCAATTTATGGTTCTGTGTCAAATCACTGCCATCACTATGCGGGACCTCTGCGGGATTGTGTACCTTCAGGCCATGCACTATCGTCTGACTTCCTTTGTACTTCCTCAAAATTGTGTGTGTGTGTGTGTGTGTGTGTGTGTGTGTGTGTGAGTAGACAATCTCAGCTCATCCCTCGGTCCAACCTCCACTGGCCTTCTGCAAACTCTAATTGGTCGGTTCAATCGGGTGTGTCAGCTGACTGGTCAGAATGCTGCTTCGTTGACATCCCTCCTCAGACACTCACGGGACATCAAGGACCTGGTCATCCTGGATAGTGTAGAGATGTTCATTGAGGTTTACACAGAGTGAGAACTACACACACACACACATACACACACACATGTTCAATTGCCACATGATGCATTTTCTTTATGGTGCTGTTTTGTGCATTAATCATTCACATTTAATACTTGCTTTCCAGGTACAGTGGTGCTGTGGGCAACTTTCTGGTTATGGGAGGTTTCCAAACACTAGCAAAACCTTGCCAGTAAGTGTGTGTGTGTGTGTGTGTGTGTGGGGGGGGGTGGTATGTGAGGTGTAAGCAGTAGGCCCTAATAAAGTTATGTAAACACAGAACATAGTTGATGAGTTAGTTGTGATTTGATGCTCTCAGCCCTTCCAATTGGATTTGTGTCTCTCTGTATGTATGTTTGCATGTATGTATGTATCTATCTAGCTATCTATCTTCCTATCTGTCTGTGTATCTACTTGTCTGTCTGTCTGTCTACTTGTCTGTCTCTATCTATCTGTCTGTCTACCTGTCTATCTGTCTGTCTGTCTAATCTGTAATCCATCCCTCCCTGTGTAGGGACTTATTTGGTAAGGGCTGTGAAGTGGTACAGCGTCTGATGGAGAGTGTGGATGAGAGTGCTCCTCTTCCCGACTTGCTTCTCTCACTCCTCCACCTTCCCATCAAGCACCTGCAGGAGTATGGACGCTTGCTGCTCAAGCTGGCCACCTGCTACGAGCTGGTATGTGTACACATACACAAACACACGCACACACACACACACACACACACACACACACACACACACACACACACACACTTGCACATGAACCCTTAAACCATTCATATATTGAAATCATACAATGTGTGTATTAGATATCAAATTGTGTGTGTGTTTGTGTGTGTGTTTTCAGAACTCTTCAGATTATCAGAGGCTGCAGGATGGCTGCTCTAAATTTGAGTCTCTGGTCCTTCATCTGAAGAGGAAGAGAAAGGAAGCAGACTACACCCTTCACTTCTGGAAGGGTTTCCCTGGCAAAATGACTGTAAGTTTGTGTGTGTGTGTGTGTGTGTGTGTGTGTGTGTGTGTGTGTGTGTGTGTGTGTGTGTGTGTGTGTGTTTGTGTGTGTGTTTGCGTGTATGTGTACACACCCTTCATTTCTGGAAGAGGGTTTCCTGGCAAAATGACTGTAATCATTTGTGTGTGTGTGTGTGTGTGTGTGTGTGTGTGTGTGTGGACACCCTTCACTGCTGGAAGAGTTTCCATGGCATGTTAGTGTGCATGTGTGTGTGTGTGTGTGTGTATTTTTCTCTCCTTTCGTGGAGAGAACACATGGAGTGCACCATTAATTGGCTCTGTCATACAGTAATTGAAATATACACTATCACCTCGTTTATCCACCTCTATCCCAGGATTCCTTGCGGAAGCCATCTCGGCGCTTGGTCTGTGAGAGCAGCAACAAGGCACTAACACTACAAAATGCCGGAAGGTTCTCTGTGAACTGGTTCATGCTCTTCAATGACGCTCTCGTTCACGCACAGGTGTGTCTCTGATCTCTGCCCCTCCATCCCCTCTCTCCCCTCCAACCAATATTAATCCTCTCTGTCTTTCTTTCTCCTTTCTCTTTCTCTCTCTCTCTTTCTCTCTATTTTCTTTGACTAGTCCTCCACTTATCTGCTCTGCCCTGTGCTGTTTGTTTGTGTTTCTGATGTTTGTCTTTGTTCTGTCAGGGAATGGTTCCCTATAAGAGTCTCGTAAGTATGAGCCCATCAAGGAAGCAGCCTCCCCTCCTTCTCACTTTCTCTCTCTCTCTCTCGTGCTTTCTCACTCTTTCTTTTTGTGTCCTTTTTCTCTAGCACAGTGCCCCCTTGTGGTTAGGGCTCAGCATGACACCATTGTTCAGAGCCAGATCCAGGTTCTGAAATGTGAAAGTGGGCATAAACATAAACTGTGAAAACCCAGTGATTTTGTATTAAATACACATTATAAATCCCTAAATCAGATTGTAAATAAAATAGAAATAACTCTACTCTAAAGTTTATGTAAATGCTGATCAGTACACTGTATTTCAACTCTCTTAGAGTTTAGAACTTTCTGGATGTCCTGGCAGCTGGCATATGTAATCCAAGCTGAGCCCTTGCCCACTCGTGCTCTCGTGCCCCCCCCCCCCCGCCCCCCAATCCTACCCCGCCACGCCACCCACCTCGCGTGTGCCAGCATCGGAGTACAGTGTGCCCATCTAGCCCTGGTAACTGCCAAGGCTTCCCACTCTCTCACCAACCATCTCCATGTTGTGACAACCTCAGACAGGTTCTATGTGCCAAAGCTCCTCGTTATGTGCCATTCCAAAGTTTAGTCCTCATCATATCACACGCAGTCCATTTTAGTCAGTAACTACGTGTGTGTGTGTGTGTGTGTGTGTGTGTGTGTGTATGTGTGTGTGTGTGTGTGTCTGTGTCTGTGTGTGTATCTGTGCGCACGTTTGTGTATCATTGTGTGTGTGTGTGTATGTGTGTGTATGTGTGTGTGTGTGTGTGTGTGTGTGTGTGTGTGTTAAATTGTACCATTGTACCATATCTCCTTCCTGCGTAGTCTGCAGGCCACTAGGCTTGTCTGTGGTGTGCTGTGCGTACAGTGCTGCTGCATTGGTTGCCCCTCACGCATGGCACGCGGTCACACATTGGCCAGTGTTCAGAGTGTGAAGCCTTGGCCATTGCTGTTGTATGTGAGGAGGAGTAGCCTCATTCTCTGCCCCCCTTCCTCTATACCCCAAGAGGACTGGTGTGTGCGTGAGTATATGCAGGCATGTGAATGCGCATGTGCGTACCAGTAAATCGGCGTTTCTTCTTCCCGTATGCAGTGTAAGCTCATACTTAAAATACAAGCACATGTATTTGTAGTTGTGTTGTGGCAGGTTGTGCGACCTTCTATTATGTGTTTGTGTGCAATCGCTTTTTTTCCGTGCCTTTTTCAAGGTCCCGGTGTGAAGGTACTGAACTGCATAGAATTGCATAGATGTTGTTGGTCTCTCTCTCCCTGTGTTCCCTTCCTAGTTCTCTACTCATCATGTGTTCCCACTGACCACACTCTGGGTGGAGCCTATTTCGGAGGAGATCACTGGCCTGTGAGTCTGTCAATCATCCTGTTATCGGTTGTGTTTAACAGTAAAAGTTGTAATATCAGTCAGAATGAGCTTGCTTGACTTGGCGGACTGACTGGCTGGCTGGAGGGGCTGGAATTATCAGGGAGTTAGATAAGCCTCATTGCCCCCCAGATTGCATTGCTTTAAGCCAATCAGACGGCAAGCCAGTTATCTCAGACAAGCCTGATGTTTTCATTTAGCATTTTGTCATCAAACTGAGGTTCCTCTGAAGTCTGTATCTGTGTGTGCCTGTGTTATGTGTCTCTCCGTATGTCTGTGTGTTTGTGTGTGTGTGTGTGTGTGTTTGTCTGTCTGTCTGTGTGTATGTTATGTCTGTCAGGTATGGACTGAAGGTGATTACTCCTGAAGAGAGCTTCACACTGCTGGCATCATCACAAATGGAGAAGGTGCAGCAGACATTATTTTTTGGACTTTTCATTCGTGATCCACACACACACACATACATACACACACACACTATTGATCTGTAGACTTCATAGACATAAATGGTTAAATTTATCTTGTGGAAAAAAGTATAGGCATTACATTGTGACCAAGGAAGGTTGTTTGTCCCATAATTCCAGGCAAAGTGGCTACGTTCCATACACCAGGCGGTAGAGCAGGCGCTGAGTGGCATGGGGTCAGAGGTCACGTCTCTTACCACAGGCACGGGGCCGAGAGCTGACCCACCCATCTCCCGCACAGCGTCGTACACCTTCTACAAAGATGGGCGTCTCAAGGACGCCACCTATGAGGGCCGCTGGCT
>JAIFZK010000021.1:9207500-9357500 GCA_027481765.1 Tenualosa thibaudeaui | reverse complement strand
TCTTACACATCTGTGTTCCCTCTGTAGGGTACCCTGACCATGCCCAATGGGGACTACATTGAGGGCTCCTTTGGTGGGGTGTGGGGCACAGGGCTCAAGATCTCTGGCTCCTACTTCAAACCCAACATCTATGACTCTGACAAGGATAAGAGTCGCACACTGTGAGTCGACTGTGTGTGTGTGTGTGTGTGTGTGTGTGTGTGTGTGTGTGTGTGAGTGTGTGAGTGTGTGAGTGAGTGAGTGAGTGAGTGAGTGAGTGAGTGAGTGAGTGAGTGAGTGAGTGAGTGAGTGAGTGAGTGAGTGAGTGAGTGAGTGAGTGAGTGAGTGAGTGAGTGAGTGAGTGAGTGAGTGTGAGTGAGTGAGTGAGTGAGTGAGTGAGTGAGTGAGTGAGTGAGTGTGAGTGTGTGCACGCATGTTCATTTGCCTGTTTTTGTGCCTGTTATGCACTGTGTATTTGACTGAATATTTCATACCCAATATAGATATTTTAAATAAGATTTATTTTGCTTTAAAACTAATGTCCTAATATGTGTTTGCTGGTTCATTGATTGTGTGTGTGTGTGTGCACACAGTAAGCTGGGTGGTCTGGCGGTGTCGTCAGAAGAGAAGTGGCTGGCAGTGTTTGAGGAGTGCTGGAAGAGGCTGGGCTGTGACACCGTGGGGCAGGGAGAGACCAGTCGCGCCTGGGACAACATCGCCATTGCCCTGACAACCAACCGACAGAGACACCGGGACAGGTAATACCAATTCTGTAGAGTGCGCGCACGCACAGACACACTCACAACAGACAACTCTGTAAAATCTAACGACATATACACATTGTCTTGTACTGTAACACATGTACACACACATACTGTCAGGCCTAGAGTTATTGAACCTCATTCACCAACCGTTCTTATGAAGACATTTTTTCTTTAATCTCACTTGCGCATTTTTCAGGAAGCTTCTGGGATTCGACAATGTTTTCTTATCTGTTCATGTCCAGTATTCTTGGAAACCCTCTTGAGAACAAATTTAAGAATATTCTTCTTACAAAGATATCGGTCAGCCCAATGGTCTCAATGCTGCTCTTGTTCTGTTATCGTCTGAAACATCATAATTGAGCGTGTGTGGGTGTGTGCGTGTGTGTGTGTGTTTGTGTTTGTGTGTGTGTGTGTGTGTGTGTGTGTGTGTGTGTTCAGTCCTGAGCTGTTATCTCGCTCTCACCATAAAACTCTGGAGAGTCTTGAGATCATCCCACACCATGCAGGTCCGGTCACCATGGAGAAATACGATGGCATCCGCCACTACCTCATCAAGGTGAGCCGACCTCACGCCGGGTTAAGCCGCACTAATCCACTGCCCAGCAGATGGACTCACATTAGTGTGTGTGTGTTTGTGTGTGTGTGTATGTTCGTGCATGTTTACATCTCTCAAAGGCACGGGTGTGTGTGTGTGTGTGTTCTTGCATGTTTACACTTTTTGAGGGCGCAGTAGTGCATGTGCGATTGTGTGTGTGTTTTACAATAATAATTCAATAATAAGTTGATGAGGCATGTGTCATACTGTGTCATTCATAGAGAAATGCTTCTAATACTGTAATACTGTTCAGATGGGTTGTGTGTATTAGTTTGTGCTTGACTCAGAGTGTTGAGGCGTTAGGAAGAGAATAATCACTTCTACTGCATGCAGACTCTGGATTGGATTGGAGTGGTGTGACCTGAGACTGGCATTCTAAATAGAATCACACTAATATAAAATAAAAATAAACAATCACAATTAATTAATTAACAGGTTAAACAAGCATATTTTGATGAGAAATTTCCAGACAGAATAGCAATTTAATGTAAGTCCATTTCACCAAAACAATTTCATTCAACACATTTTCACTCTTTCCCAGATATGTGTCAGGCAAGGGTTTTCCTAGATTCCTAGATCATTTATATGTTTAATTGTATATATTTATATCAGGATTGCTTATATCAATGTCATTGTTTGCTCAGACATAACTGCTATTTTGTCTGTGTTTGAGATATGATTGATCATGTGACCTTTTATTGACCTCTAGGCATGTGACACTCCGCTGCACCCGCTGGGTCGTCTGTTAGAGATGCTCGTTGCCGTGTACCGCATGACCTACGTCGGCGTGGGGGCCAACCGCAGACTCCTTCCCCAGGCCGTCAATGAGATCAAGTCGTATCTCAACCGCATCTTCCAGATCGTCAGGTAGCTGTGGTGTTTGTGTGTGTGTAAGGGTCATAGTGTGATTTTGACAAGCATATTTTCAACATTCTTAGGTGTGCGCTGCCATGAATTACTGTATCTGTGTGTGTGTGTGTGTGTGTGTGTGTGTGTGTGTGTGTGTGTGCTTGTGTGTTTTACAGGTTCCTGTTCCCAGATCTTCCTGAGGAGGGCGGTTTGATTGCCGAGACTGCAGACGTTCAACAGGAGAAGGACTCTATCTCCTCTGAGGCCCAGTTGGAAGCTCCACGGTAAGAGAGCAGCCTACATCAGTACAAGGGGGAGCCTTTTGACATATGCTGTCCTCACACTGTTTGTATTCATTGTATGTGAATACACATTTGTGTGTGTGTGTGTGCGCGCAGGCGTGTGGTGAGCAGCTCCGCACTGCTGCTTCCCGTGCTGCTGCCCCGTCTGTACCCTCCCCTGTTCACACTGTACGCCCTGGACAAGGAGAAGGAGGAGGACGTCTACTGGGAGTGTGTGCTGCGTCTCAACAAGCAGCCCGACCTCGCACTCCTCGCCTTCCTGGGAGTGCAGCAGTGAGTCACACACACACACACACACACACCACTACATTACAATACACTGTTCTAGTCAGAACGTGCTTATGATAGATAGATGGATAGAGAAATACTTCTATAATCCTGTAGGAAGTTCTGGAATCCTTAAGCTTCCACAACATGGTATACACATGACATACATACACTAGAAAAAACATAGAGAGTAAATCCTATCATGTGTGCTTTTTTGGGTACTAATTAGTTTGGTGTGGAAGTAGTGTGGAATGTGCAGGAGGACGCTATGGTAACCCTAGTGCAAGAGTGTCAGTGAAAGTACATTTACAGTGCAGACTCTGTTCCAGGCAGAGTATAAGTAGGCTACACATTATAAAACAGCAATCTAAAAAAAACAACATAAGCAGTTAAGGGAGCAAAAGCTTAGTCCAGTCCTTGATATATAGAGAAGAGTAAAAACTGAAAAGATGTGACTTTTTTCTGCTCTGCCTCCCTAAGTAAAGCATTCACTGGCAAATAATATGGAAAATAAGTCTTTGTTTTTTTCTTTGCAGAAAATTTTGGCCAGTATCTATCACTGTTCATGGAGAGAGACAGCAGGTAAGCATCTGTTTATCACATGCTTTCTATGTCTTGTCTTGTATGTCTTGTTTCACTGGATTTATTTAACCATTAGGAAATGTAGAGAATCCAAATTATAGCATACACAAACAACTATAGCATACTGAATATTGAATATTGTATGCATTGATATATTTGCATTATTAATTGGTCATAATTGTGTGTTAATGTTTGTCAGGTGGTGTCAAGCACTAAGGATGGCTGTTTCGCCACAGCAGTGGAGACCCTTCAGCAGATAAGGTCAGTCAGTGCAGCCATGAACCTCAAATAAATACTCGTGGTGCTCACACATGCAGGCGTTCTCTACTTCTTCATCTACACCCTCAGCCTGTGTGTGTGTGTGTGTGTGTGTGTTTGTATGATTGTGTGTGTCTGTCTGTGTGTGTGTACATGCTTGTATGCGCGTGTGTGTGTGTACTTGTGTGCGTATGTGGGTGTGTTAAAGCAACCTCTATTCTTTTTTCTCTACCCTTCCATCTACCGTACCTCTCTCTCTCTCTCGTCACACATCTGTATAAATACTGACATATGCTGGAGATTGTCACTCTACTCATTTTTCCCCAGGATAGGGGGGTTGTAAAGGGTAAAAGCTTAAAGAAACTTATGTTGACAGCAGGTGTGCCATCACATGTTTCAAAGTAGTATTGCCAAACTTTCTTGGCCTTTACAATGTGTTGCACATGTAACAGGTTTTGGTTATGCTATCAGGGTGAGTAATTAGGCATAGTGTGGACAACACAGCCTACACAATGATACAGGCTGCTCTAGCACTTGTAGATCAATATTTAATGTGTGTCTACACAGGTACTAGGGGGGGTTGGGGGGAAATTTTGATTTTCAATTTGATGCAATTTCCTGCATTCTGGTGCATTTTAAAAGATTGTTATAGCAATTACTTCAATAGTTCACATAATGCCATTGCATACGATTTGAGTGCTCTGTGTGAGGTATAAAGCTTTTGATTTTGCACCAAAAAGTAGTATTGCCAGGCAACACCAGCTTGCAAAGTACTATTGCTACCACACAACAATACTGGCAGTACTGACGATGGCAGCCCTGCTTATATTGGTAGTGCTCTTGTGTTTTCATCTCTTTCACTCTTACTTTCTCTCAGATGTGTAATCCATCTCCTTTTTCTATTGTCCAGCACAACTTTCACTCCGTCAGACAAGCTACAGGTGATTCAGTTGACCTTCGAAGAGATTACGCAGGAAGTGCTGGCACTGCTGAAAGAGGACTTCCTGTGGTCCATGGACGACCTGTTCCCTGTCTTTCTCTACGTGGTCTTGCGTGCGCGGTATGTAGCTCACCCAAAATAGCTGCAATCTTGGATCTTAAAAGCTCAAGTTTGTCCTTTGTCATTTGTATTGTGTAACTCCTTAATACTTTAAACAATGGTGGATGGTGATAAAAAATGTTTGTTTTTTTTTCCTCTTATTTATTTATTTGTTTATTATTTTTGGCATGCAGACCGCCATGTTTGTTCATGATTGGGTGAAAACATCTGTTAGAGTTTAATGCCAAAAGCCCTGGACAGTGTTACATCTATGCTCTTTAAGCAGGTTATCTGCGCATGCACATGTTTACAATAAGGGTCACACAATTTCTACAGTACCTTAAAGCTGCCTTCTTATTGTAACAAAAAGTGTATGAGAATATCAAGTTAAGCAAAAGGATGTAAAATATAATTCAGACAATTCATTGACCCAATGACCAATTGAAATTAAGATAGTGAAATGGTTATTTATAAATAATGGTCCTTGTAAATTTCCAATAACTTCAGTCACAGATATTTTCCTTGCTTTAAGGTGTACTCATTGAAAGGTTATAAACTGATGAATGGACAAGCTGTATTGACTCTCAGCCTGACAGTGGTAGCGGTAATCAAAATGCGGATTAGACTGTGTGTTGTAGACTGGTGGCCTGGACTAGACACAGAGTGCTGCATTGAGTAATCGCTGATCATCAATCATGTAAGAGTGGTGTAATCTGATTAAATGAGCGGTGTGCTTTTGGCTGATCTGCTGTGCCTCTCGCTGTCTCTGACAGAATTAGGAATCTGGGTTCGGAGGTCAACCTGATTGAGGACTTGATGGACCCGTGTGTGCAACATGGGGAGCATGGCATTATGTTCACCACACTCAAGGTAGTCCACACACATACACGCACATACACACACGCACACACACGCACATACACACACGCACACACACACACACACACACATGTACACTCACAAACTGCATACTGCATTTGGACTTACTTGTCCATATTTGGGGATGGGCCGTGGTGGTGTAGTGGTTAAGGAACCTGGCAAGCATGCCAGTAGCCTGAAAATTGTCAGCTGCCACTATTGTGCCCTTGAGCAAGGCATGTAACCATAAGTTGCTCTAGGGGAGACTGGCCCTTATGCAATTGATAGTTGACAAATGTAGTGTAATATATGTTAAATGCATAAATGAATAAATGTAAATGTAAACACAATAATATTTGCTCACAAACACATGCTCACACACATGTACTGTACATACACAATCATGTATGAACAAACATAGATTACCAACACATCCAGATCATGTGAATTCCCCTTGTGTTTAATTACCATCACTTCTCTCTTCCATCTCTTCAATCAGGCTTGTTACTACCAGATCCAGCACGAGAAGATCACATAGTAGTTGGACGTCATGCATCTCACTGAGTGATCGGTCAGCTAGAACGCTTGACAAGAGAAAGACCCAGTGGCAGGCCCAATCAGAAGTGTGGGACTGAGTCTCTGGTCTGCATCCATACAAGTGTTTCAACGTCTACAATGGCCTTCCTCAGTGTGGGATGGCTACACCAACCACCAGCTTGACTTGAGTCACAAAAGTCAGGAACTCACTCATCCTTGCCTGCACACTACAGTTTCCTTGTGATGTGTTCTCAAAACCACTTGGCGTGTTCCACAGCAGAACCATTTTTAATGACTACATGTTCTGCAGAAGAACCACAAGTAGGTGTATTGTTCTCTGTTCTAAGAATGGAACAGTTCTGTTCAGTTCTGTTTCCTGTGATGTCTTGGTCTCACCATTGGCGCCATTCTCTCCTGCCTACTTTGGTGGATGCTCTGACCAATGCACAACACCTGTTGAATGTTTATTATTGTTGTTATTGTTATTATTATTATTATTATTATTATTATTATTATTATTAAACACTAATATTTTTTTTAGTATTATTTGAAGTTGATCAGACCTCATACTGTTACTATGATGAAGCACATTCTGTGTCAGAGATTTAGAAGAAATCACTCTTCTGACATTGTGTTAAATCAAAATGTGTTTGTAAACTTCCACACAGAGCCTGGCCCAAGTTCACATATTATATTATATGATATTGTTTACGATGCACACACAAACTCACATCTTAGATAAAGGAGAGGCTCTGTAGGATTTTTAACATTACAGTGTTGCAAATAACTGGCATAGTCAAGATGGAAGGGTGAAGACATTAAACATTTTTTTTTCTTTGTGACCTCATAGAAAAGGTTTCAAAGGTGTAGTGAAGCCCTGTTTAGTGCAGTGGATTTGACTGCCGATGGCACAGTGTGGTGCCTGGTGAAGAGGAACCAGTAGCTCCTGAATGACTACATGAAGGTTTTATCTTTTCCAGAAGCGTCATTCAGAACACAGACAAAGACACACACATACTGACACATATACAACACTGTTCGCAGGGCGGTGTACATAACAGTGATGTAAATCCTAAACCAAATTATTAAGTACAAATGAAACCTGTTAACTTGGGGTTTTACTGGAAATATGCACATTCTTGATCATTTCGACTAGCGTGTGTTGACTTCCATGTCTGTGTAATACCTTTGTAGCTTCCAGATTTCTTTCCAGTTTACCAAATGTTTGCAGTTGCAGGTTTACAATGTAACCTCATGTGAAGGACCCTTTTTTAACCACACACCAAATGTCAGATGCACACAAAGCAAAAGAAATGTTCTGGAAGGATTAACCTGGTTTGGGTTCATTTAATGTCTCCTGGTTAATCTCATGTTAAACCTTCCTATTTTTATTTTGCATTTGATATTAGTAGCCTCATTCCCAACACCTGAAGTCCAAGAATGGTCATTTGTTGTCTGTTAGAAAGAAACATGTTTGACAATCTTACTCTTTAGCTTAAAAAGGAACGCTCTTCAGGAGGTGGGGAATTTATCGCCAAGTCGGTCAAAGACTGCCTTGAGACCATCATAAATTTTGCATCCATCCAATTTTGTGCATCTGTCAAGGTCAGGGAGGTTGACAGTAAATGGTCAACTTGACCTCGGCAGTGAGCAATTTTGTGTGCAATCCTCAACTAGTGATGCTATTACATCGTCATCTGTCACTGAACATCAGCTCTCAAGATCAAGACTTAACATTGTGTTCTAGCAGTGACCTTGCGGTCAGAGATTGGATTCACACATGTACACACATCATATCAAAGTGATTAATGTGCGGCAGATACTCGTCCTTCATGAGGAGTAACCGATCATCAATCCTTTTTGGGATGAGGAGCTTTGTACTTAGGGATTTTAACTCTGTAATTTCTCTTTTTACTCAGCATTGTTATTGACTGGTTAAGTAAGTATTAAGTACAAACAAAATTTGAGATAAATATAAGAAGGTAACAATGCAGCTCTTGGCACAAAAGCATTTCTATACTACATTCAGCAATAACTTTTTTTTATTATTATTGTTTACTGTTATTTTAAATCAGACCACTGTGTTAATGTTTTACAAAGTGTTCTGAGAGGGTTCGACATGGACTATTAGCCAGCCTATTAGATCAGGCTTCAGTGGTAATCCTTGTGATGTTGGTAATCTGAATGATAATCTGATCGAGGACATCATTTAAGATGGTTTGACGGAACCAGGACATGGAGACATGTAGATTCACAAAGTGCTTTTAATATCTCCCTATCGAGTGTTGCATATCGAGCTGCAGTCATAGCCTGTTAGTCAGGAGAATTGTATTTTATTTTTATTTTTTTAATTTTATTATTTTTTTTTTTTTTTGCAGGCTTTGGTTGTTTCATGCATGTGTGTTTTTGTATGTTTGTCTGTAAATTGTATGTGAGGTTATGTATGTATCAGTATGGTATAACAGGATGCCTTGGTGGAAGATGATAATTTCATGCAATGTAACCACATGTCTGATTCTAGCATCGACATGCCAGTTGGTGCATGATTTACCCCAGTCTGAAATGATCAACAGCAACATCAATTTCTGAAAGTCCTGACTGTATGTCTGGTGCGCCTTGGAGTCTACCCAAAGTGTTGGTTCTACCAATGTGAAACAGATTGTGGGTGTGTGCCTGTACTTGGTGTTGTGTGGGAGTGTGTACAGTTTAAAATTTTCTAGATGTATCATAAAATGTACATAAGATTTTGTCTTGGTAAGTCTAACTTGGAGGGCAATAAACCATTGTATCAGTGAATAGGGTATTCTTGCATGTATTTTACCACATTTACATACACACACACACACACACCTTACATTGTTCAGATACATCACTCGTTCCCACATGTCAGCAAAGAGAAAGTGGTTTACACAAGCTTTCCAACCCTCATGTTTGAGCTTATCAGCCTATGGATCCGCAACTCACACCTGTCATTGCTTGTCCACAGATTGGGAAGCATTTATCCCTCCTCTTGACAAGATTACTTCCCACCAGTTCTAGAACCACCACTCTCCGGCCTTGTAATTTAAAATGTGTGTGTGGTTAAGCTTTATATGGAGGGTTTAAAACATCCGATTCATTGGTTATATATGTGGTGTGCTTCAAGCACGGCAGTCAGTGTGGCCGTGTTGTACTGGTCATGAGAAGATTCACTATACATTATGGGGGTTGGGGGCTGAGGGTGAAAATCTACTCTAGATTAGTAACACGCGAAGGGATTTCATCCCATTCTTTGTGCGTTTGTGAGAGTGTGTGTGTGTGTGTAAGAGAGAGTGTGAGTGTGAATGACTCAGTATGCATTAGTGACAAGGGTTGATTTATCTGTATATAGTACATGCCATGCTTTAGAATGAAGATTTCTGTGAGTGTGTGTGTGTGTGAGAGAGCGTGCGTGCATGTGCATGCAAGTGCTTGTGTGTGTACGTGTGTGTATTTTCCAAGTGGGGTCGGGGTTCGCATATGTATTTACAATGTGAGTGTGTAGGTTAACTGCATTGTATTACTGCATTACATTTTGAACAGGAATACAATTAAGAAGCTTACAGTTATGCCTGTGCCTACAAAAAAAGACATTAAAGAAACCCCTCTACTCTCCCATTCTCTTTCTCTCTCTATCTATCTATATACCTATCTTCTCTTTTGCTCCCTCTCCCTTTCTTTATTTCTCTCTCCCTGTCTCTCACTTCTCTCTCTCTCTCTCTCTCTCTCTCTCTCTCTCACTCCCTCACTCCCTCACTCACTTGGGATTAAGTCGGATAGACAGGGATTACTGCCCTCTTTTCCCCGAGACACTCTGGAAGGGAATATTGCCCGGCTATTCCCCCTGTACGCTCATCAGTGCTGGGGAGCCTCAGCATAGTTCCATAGGGACCAACATGGAGTTTGACATTGTATTTCCACTTTAACATGAAGCCTTGAAGATCAGCAGGGTTGTGAGTTGAAGAGGAGAACTCTAAAGAGAAAGACAGAGAGAGAGAGAGAGCGAGAGAGAGGAGGAGGAAGAGAAGAGGTAAGCAAGCGGGATTTACAAGTACTTAACCCAGTGATTGGTTGTGCTGCGTTAGGCTCTGGTTAAGCTCAACAGGAGATCGCTAAAGGATAAAGTCATGTTCTACTTGTTTTATTCACCGTTCTTATTAAAAACATCCATGCTCCCTACTGCCAGAAACTGAGGAGGATTGCACTGTCAAGACTACTTCAGCAGATATACATGCACCATGACATAAACATGTAGGGTGGATAAGCCTTCGTGTTGTTGATTATGGAATGATCTTCCACAGAGGAATCTGATCCGGAGGGGAGCCTGATTGGGATCCGGTCTAAAACTCCTGCATCCCCTCTTAAAATCAGGGGAGTCCCTATTTGACAGCAGACCACCACAATGAGGCCAGCTCTGGAAACGCAACCTTCCACCATGCCTGTTCTGGGTGAAAATGGTAAGAGAGCATTAAGTCACAACCACAGAGACAATTCTGAAACAAATCAATTGTATTCTTTTGTCCATACCTTTAATCCAGTCTTTGAGGACTCCCAGATGGTCTGTTTGTATGTCAGTGATGTGTGTTTACAGTCTGGTTCTCTAACACGTCTACCCCATGATGCAGGCTTGACACAGATCCTGGCTCTGGTGGTGGAAGAGGTGAGGGACTCCATCAGCAGAGACATCAATGGGGCTGACCTGCTGTTTAGCCTCCTCAATGCCCCCTGGCTGCAGTCTCTCCTCAAGGTCAGGCTCTTTACTTCTGGTTTTACTGAATACTAAGGACCCATTGTCTACTGTTGATATGGTTGACTGTCATTGGTGGTGAAAATTGTTCAGCACTAGCTATAACAACAGTTCATCTATATTCCCTCATGCTGCCCATTCAGACAACAATTTTTTTGGTTCTACAAACATTCAAGTTTTTAATCCTACTTATTTTCTAATTTTTCTTTTTTTCTTCCCCGTCTGACTTTTTCTTCTCCCTCCATATCTCCCTTTCTCTGACCCTCTCTCTCTTTCTCTCTCTCACAGGTATATGAGTGCTTACAGCAGTACTTGCGAACGTCTCCCAGGCCCTACCTTCCTTTTGCCTCAAGTCTCTCTCTGCAGGTGAGATTGACCCCTTGCCTGGGACTCTTAGCCATACAGCTTAACCTCAGCCTTCCTCACTCACCCTCTACCTCATTAACACACTGACTAAGTCCCCCTTCTAACATCCACTCCCAACTGTGTGTGTGTGTGTGTGCGCGTGTGTGTGTAGGTGCTGACTGATCTGACACCTATGGTGGGTCCATCCCCTGATGTCAGAGAACTGTATGACCTACTGAGGAAGCCTCATGTTCAGGTGTGTAATAATTTCACAAATACCTGACTTGGGAACAGTTGTATTGTGCAGGTCTGGAGGATAAATCAGTTAATGTGCAACATCAAAGGAATTCGTATGATTCATCTAAACCTGATTCTCTTAAGATTAATAAGATCATGATGAAAATTAATCACTGATGTTGACCTGAGTTAATGTGAGTGCTGAACTCTAAAATTTTTTTATTCAGCTTTATTTTTGGACCTTCTGTTACTTGGGAAAGATTATCTTTTGAGTTAGACATTAATCTTAGCAAGTCAGCCAGCCAGCCAGACAGGCCACCCAGGACCCGATTTAGTGGCAACAAGTGGCAGCCTATGAGGATGTTTATTCTGATATTTTGAGCAGCCGAGTGAGAGCTTTTGGAGAGAGCTCCCATGTTTATGTGTGACTCAAACTAGAGGAGGTTAGTAATCAAAGTAAGCTTCTTATGATGTTAATATTGTGGGTGTGAAATGTGTGTAGGCCATGCTTCAGGCTCATGACATGGTGGCGCAGAAAGACTTTGACCCCATTCTGCCCCCTCTGCCTGAAGACCTGCCCGAAGACGAAGAGGCCATGAGGATTGTCTGTCTAGTCAAAAACAACCAGCCTCTGGTGAGTGTCACCCCAGACTGACTATGGGGCATAACTTATCCTACAAAATCAACCCTGTGCCTGGTCACCCATAGTCCACCCTAACCCAAAGCCCTTAACCCTCAAAGACTTCTATGGTGAATTCAATTCATGTCATTTAAGTTTTTGAGAGTCCAGTGCTTAGGAGGATATTGGGATTCAGAAACACACTATTCCTCAGCAGATGAGGTGGTCAGACAACTATGGGGTGTAAAGACATTTCTTAATTCATATAATGCACAATAATGGGTCCATTTCACATTCATTAACAACATCTGTGCTTACCCTGAGGATTCTTGGAAAAATGTCTGCGGTGAAATGGGCCCATTTCCTGAATATAAGCAGCAACTTGCCACAGGCCAGCATTCAAACAAGCTAAAAGGATTAGATCATGATATGATCAGAAAGTAGAATAAAAATGCATTCCCATGTGCAGCCCTCTCCCATGTATTGACACAAAAAATTGGGAAATGACAGTAATGCATGTCAATGTCCATTTTGCAACTGTAGAAAATTGAACTACAGTATTTTTGCTATCAGCTCTAGACTGGCCCATTTTCAGTTTTGTGAAAGGCCTACTTTCAGTTTTTCTGAATCTGTAGCTGTTTGCATCCATATTGGATGAACAATTCTAGAGCTCTTGCATGCAAAAATGGTAAGTAATGTGTCCTAGTGCAGTCTTTCATGGATGGCCCTGCACAGTGTCTTTCAAACTGGCTTTTCTCAGAGAGGAGGGCATCTACAGTATATGCAGTGGGATAACTGAAGTTGTGTTTCCTTCTATGCAAGAAGGGGGTTGGCGGGGGCACTGTCCACAGCCACTGGGAAAAGCTGCGGAGGCTGGCCCGAGAGAAGCTCATTCCAGGCCGGAGCTCTGTTTCTGGGAAGCACAGCGAGAGACGACCGCGGCCGCCTCCGCGGAGAGGGAGCCTTCCCTCAGCGCGCCCGCTTTCCGCCCCGTGTCCTTCCTCGTCTCTGAGTGTGCCCAAGTCCCCTGTGCCGTGCTGCAGTGCGAATGTCAATGCCATGAGGGGCTTTGATGTGTGCCAGCAGAGCGGTGCATTCTGGGAAGAGGGGTTCCATCACTCAGCCCCTTCTGTCTGCAGATCTGTTGTCATTGGTAAGGAGTGGGACTGAGACAGGCAGACACAGCCCAATAAAACTCAGGCATTGCCCTTTCTTTTTGATTTTATGGTGTTCTGTGCCTTTTGATGTCTGAATTTTGCATAGAGCTCTGAATTAGCTCAGAAGTCCACTGATACATTGCTAACTTTTTTGCTTTTTCTCTCTCGATCATTTCACCACCTTTGTTCTCCACCTTTCATTCGCCATTCCTCTTATGTCCTTCCCTTTTATCTCTTGTTCTCTCTCTCTTTCTCTATCACTCTTTCTGTATGGAGATGACATGATTGAGGAGGTGAGCACCTGCCCCAACACCTCTCCCTACTCCCCTCACCAACGATACCCCCAGTCCCAGCAATGGCCCCTTCACCCCCCTTCCTACCACACTTACTGCCCCTCACTGAACTACGCAGAGCCCCTGCTGCCCTCTCTTTCCTCCCGTGCCCCTCCACGGGCCTGCACGGTGCCGTCCAGCCCAATGCAACTGCGCCAGGACCGGGGACATGGGCAGGAGCAGGGGCAGGGGCAGGGGCAGAGGCGTGAACACTGGCAGGGTCGTGGGCTGCTGGAGCCGGTGGCACTAGCCAAGCAGGAGAGTCTGGACGAGCTGCGCTCGAGCGTGCAGGAGGCGGCCAGCCACATGGAGCGCAGCACCAATGACGTGTGCCTGCTGGGCCGCAAGATGGCCGCCGCCACAGAACGCATGTCCGAGAGCGTTCAGGACAATGCACACGCCCTCGCCATGCTCGCCGAGGTGGTTGACAAGCTTCAAGGGCTCGTTGCTGCCAGCAAGACCACCTCCGCATCGCCTGTCAACTCGACAGAAACCCCGCAGAGCAACACCTCAGTGAATCATGACAATTCCAGTCAGGTGCCCACAAATGTGGCCAACAATGCCACTCAGCCTTGTGGTCCCCCCAACAATGGGCCATTTCTTCATGCCAATGTGCCCGACATTGTGGTTCCCAGTGATGACAAGCACGACTACGCTGTGCCCCGTAGCCATGCGGTCATCAGCTTGCCCATTCTGAAGAACTCTCCGCGCAGCAAGAGCCGATCCCTACGCCGCTCTCCACCCCCGCGCCAGGCCAGATGTCCCTCCTGCTCTTCGTCGTCATCATCGTCATCGTCATCCTCCTCCTCAGGTCATGTGACCTTCTTCCTAGAGCAGCCAGCAAGGCCACGGAGGAACTCGCAGTTCTCCAATCATCTCTCCGCCACTGCGTCGCCCAACAGTCGGGTGAAGAAGAGGACGCCGTCTGTGTCGCCTTGCAGGGCCACAGAGGGTCAGGTGTCTCTGCCAAACGGCACGTGGCCGGCGAAAGTAGAGAATGACACCACCGGCTGCCTGTCAGTGAAAAAGAAGAGAAGAAAGAAGAAGAAGAAATGAAGCCACCACAACCCCCCTCTTCTCCTTCTTCTTCTTCAGTCACGGACACTCTTCGGCCTCACACTCCTTGGCTTCTGGAAATTTCCAGCAGAATGTCACACAGGCAATGCTCTTTTTTTTAACCCATTTCCTTTCTATTGTCCCTCATGGAATGTCATCTCATCCTCCACTCATGGAATGTATTAAAATTCCAACATTTCCATGTATTACAATTCCTAATTTTTTTCCATCCTTTAATGCACACATAGATATAGATAAACACTTTAATGACATCATGGAAAAATTTCTCTTTGGAATTGCCCTGACTGGTTAATACTCTAGGCCATATTGTCAAAGACATTACATCCTTTCATAGAAATAACATCTAGTTCAGTCAGTACCACTCATTGCTTACAGAAGTTCTATTTCAACATTCTTAACATCTCTGTCCTTCATCCTGTATCATTATACCTCTTCACCCTCTGTGATGTGTGGCTGTGATGATCATTGCACTTTTCATGCCATGCTTTCTTCCTGCCTCATTGATCCCAAGCATCGCTTTATGTAACATTCATCTTTGGCTGACATACGGCAGTGATGGCTTGGATGGGAAAGTGTGTCTCATGTCATGTGGGAACTCATAGGAACAGTTTTTCTATTTTTTCCCCTCCTCATCCTCGACTACACGCAGCCCTCTCTTCATCGCATGTTAGTTGAAGTACTCTAATCCACATTGGCACGCATGTCTCTTATCAATTTGCACTCAAACATAGAAAGAGCAGATTAACAAAAAAAAATATCCATTTAGCTGCCCCTCCACCCTAGGGTCATTGGCGAGAGTGGTAAGTATTCTGGAGATGGTTTAGTTTGACACCAGAGAGCATAAAAATCAACAACAGTTTTCATTCATCCATTCTTTCCATTTCTCTCTCTCTCTCCATCATGAAGTCCTCCTCATATGGAAACACACTGTGTGTGTGTGTGTGTGTGTGTGTCACGAATCACAACTCATGCTGTACATCCTGCTGTATGTATGCTAGGGCCCTGTTGGAGTGCAACTATGTAAATATTTCCCCTTAATGAATCTAAGTTTTTTTGTTTGTTTGTTTTTTTGTTTATTTTCAGGGAGCTACAATAAGGCGTGATGAGTCAACAGGGGAGATATTTGTGGCAAGGGTCATCCACGGAGGCCTGGCTGACCGCAGCGGTGAGGCTAAGACCAGGCTTAGGCTAGAAGCCAAATAGTGCCTTGTGCCAAATAACAGACTTGTCACTCTGCATTCCCTTCCTTCCCAACATACACTTAAAAGTGAAAACAGCAGCAGCAACCAGTGTTTAGGTTGCAGCCAAATTTTCCATTTGGATTTACTTGGATAGTAGACAGAGCAAACATAATAGTATTTGGGATTATGTTTTTTTTTTTTTTTTGTGGTGCTGTGTGAACATTTATTATTTGATTTGATTTCTTATCTCTTATGTATCTATATTATTTCTTATTTTTCATAAATTATTTGCAGTCTGTGTGTTAAACTTAGCATTGCTGTCTGTGTATCTCTATGCTATAGGCCTGTTGCATGCAGGAGACAGACTTGTGGAGGTGAATGGTCATCCTGTCTTTGGTCTGGAACCTGAACAGATCATAAACATACTGGTGAGTCTACTGTCACACACACACACACACACACATGCATACCTACACACAGACATACAACACTTTCACACAGACACTATGTTATGCTTCTCCTATCAAAAATAATGCTATCAATTCATGTCCTGAATTTGTGAATTATTTCAGGCCTGCTCCCAGGGAACTATCATGTTCAAAGTGGTTCCTATTACAGACAGACCGATCAACAGTCAGACCATGGTGAGTTCTGCTAACCTTCTCTAGACATACTAGATCTGATTATTAGATTAGAGAAACCTAGATACACTTGAACTGATCATATGACAAGATATGATTATTATATTACTGTTGCTGTTAATTAACTAACTAACTAACTAACAACTGAAGAGTGTCTGAAGAAATATCTGATATGTGTCATTTTCAGTTGTTGCTATTTGTTTTGGTGTATGTAAACTGTAAATTTACATGCACATTCCTTTGTGTGTGTGTGTGTGTGTGTGTGTGTGTCTGTGTGAGTGTGTTTATATGTCTCTGTGTGTGTGTGTGTGTGTGTGTGTGTGTGTGTGTGTGTGTGTGTGTGTGTGTGTGTGTATGTGTGTTTATATGTCTGTGTGTGTGTGTGTGTTTCTATGTCTGTGGCCCTGTGGAGGTATCTGCTTGTCTGTGCGCATATGTGTTTGTCTGTGTCTTTCTATGCACTTCTGCTCTCCTCCTGTCTGTCTCCCTCTGTATGTGTGTGTGTTTGTGTGTGTTTCTTTATGTGAGTGTGTGTGTGTGCTACTTTGTCTACATGTGTTTATATGTTCCTGTCTTTGTCTTTTTGTGTGCTTGCATTTTTGCACATCTCTGTCTGTTTGTCTGAGTGTTTGTGTGTGTGTGTGTGTGTGTGTGTGTGTCTGTCTGTCTCGCTGTCTGTATGTACCCTTATGTGCTTGCCCCTGTGTGAATGCGTCTATGTGCGTGTGCATGTGTGTGTGTGTGTCTGTATGGGTAACACCTCACTTCTGTTAGCTGTACGTGCGGGCCATGGCAGACTACAGCCCCGACCAGGATCCCAGCATCCCCTGTGTGGACGCTGGCATGGCCTTCTGCAAGGGAGATGTGCTGGAGATAGTGGACCAGACAGACGCCCTCTGGTGGCAGGCCAAGAAACTGCCCAGCACCTCGCTCTGCGCCGGCCTTGTCCCGTCTACCAACCTACTTAAGAGGTCAGGGTTACCAGATGTGCCGGTTGGTACTATAGGTCTTTATATGCACCAGATGTCATATGTTAGGGTTAGAGGTCGTTGATGTAAGAGCTGTGGGGGTCGGCCAGTTGTTGTTTTATGTATAATCCCATTTGTGCTTTGTACATGAGTAATCTGGTGTGTGTGTGTGTGTATGTGTGTGTGTGTGTGTGTGTATGTGTCCATGCACATCTTGAGAGGTATGAACTGAACTGAAAAGGCCATGTACATCTATGTGTCATCTGTTGTTCTATTTGTGTTTGTGTGTATGTGTATGTTTGTTCTTTTAGGCGGCAGAAAGAGCTCTGGTGGTCACAGCCATTCCAGATACAAAGTGGTCTCAAAACCTGTGAGTATTTCAAGAGTTTCATGTGAACCTGACCTTTCAAATAGGCCATATTGACTCAATACATCATAATTTGTTGTAAACAGTTTCAAAGTTTAAACTTGAAGACATACCAGGCAATTTTGTATCTACAGAGCTCCCCCTATAGACACAGATTTTTTTGTAACTAACACAATTTTCCTCTATTTTCACCAATACATATGGATTTGTTTGCAAACCAAAGAACAGGAACCAGCAAAGATAATTTTCAAAGAGTTATGTTGACTGACATTGGGGCGCCATTGTCATCCTGCAAGAGATATAAATTTGTGAAGCAGTAGAGGGAACCAAGAGAGCCATCAAAGTGACTACAAAGCTGACAAACTAACCTAAAAACTGCATAAAATTTTGCACATGCCAAAAAACTGCATAAAATCTTTTTGCGTGTGCCTAAAAACTGCATAAAATCTGCCTTTAAACTAAATTGCCTGGTATGCCTTTAAACTAAATTGCCTGGTATGCTGGTATGCGCAAATTTTTTTCTGATGTGAGCTAATTTCCCTCCCATCTCTGCTGACCAATAGTGAGTACAGTGGACGAAGGTGAGCACTCAACATTTACATTTATGTATTTAGCATTTAGCTCTTATCCAAAGCGACTTACAAAAGAGGATAACATTCAAGCTACAGCACAATAAAAAAAAAAACACACTGCATATTGCTAACATAACATTTGCAGTATTTTAAGTCGATAGTGCAATAGTGTAATAAAAGTGCAGTATGGAGAGAGATTAAGACTCAAGGAAAGCAATGTAGCTAGCTACTGTAGTGGAAAAGTTTTGTCTAGGTGGTCCTGGTCCTGTTCTGGGAGATTTTTTCTCATTAGTTTCTCTTCTGTCCTGTCCAGAGGAAGACCTCATGGCCATTGATGAGAGATGTGTGGAGACAGGTGAGGAACCTCGTCGTTATGTAGTGTAGTCGATGTAGTGTATTTAAAAATTAAAAATAACAATCTACTGTTTTTCCTGAATCAGACAAGTAATCAATTTCTCTTCTGCAGATGAAGAAGCCTTTGAATCTGGTAGGTAAGTCCTTGTTTAAACACCCAACATGTAATCCAAGTTTCTCATAAAACAAGTTGAGTTAGATCATGTTAGTGTCATCTGATATTTACCATATGATTGCTACATTTATAATTATGGACCTTTTATAATGACCTGAATCCATGTACCTAAATGCAGTGCTTGCTGAAGTTGTCTTATCTTTTTCTCTTACCCTGTGGGCTTGGTAGAAGAACTCAAAGAAGGTGTGTAACCAGTGTGTGTGTGTGTGTGTGTGTGTGTGTGTGTGTGTGTGTGTGTGTCTGTGTCTGTGTCTGTGTGTGTTTAACCCTCCCTCTTATATCTCATAATGCACTTCTGAATTGTAGATGAGAGTGATTTCTGCACCAATGTCGAGGGACTTTACCTGGGTATGTTTCTGTTTCTGTTTCTACCTCCTCAATTCTGTTGAATTCGTATTATTAATATACTGAGATATATGCAGTGAGTGTGAGTATTATAACTGGTTGCTGTCTCAATGGGACCAAAAAATTGAATTGATTAAAATAGTTCCCGTGTTTTTGTATTTCGTTTGAGGGACTAACTGACTGTGTGTGGTGTTGGCTATGTGTTTTGTGTTTGTTTGGTATTTTATTTGGTGATTTTATCATTTTATTATTTTATTATTCAGCGGGTTTCCGGCGGAGCATGCGTCTGTGTCGGAGGCGTAAGGCCCAATCCAGTGGCTATGGCCAGACCTGCACCTCCCGATGCCCCAGCAGCTGTCTGAATGCCCTGGAGAACCCCTACGAGGAGGTGGTTCGCTACCAGCGCCGCCCAGGGGATGCCCGTCGCCTCATCGCCCTCATAGGTGAGAGGCACAGCTCACAGGCTAACTGAGGAGGAACTGATACAGATCCCCATCACATTGTGGTAGTGACACTTAAGTCAGTCGGATCAATTCCCAAATGCTGGAACTCACTGTTGCTTTTGTCTGCAAAACTCTCCTCTGATATAAGTTACATATGTATCTTCTGTGTGCGTGTTTGTTTGTGTGTGTGTTTTCCTAGGTCCGTCCGGCGTTGGTGTGAATGAGCTCCGCAGGAGGCTTATTGAGACTGACCCAAAGACCTACCAGGGTGCTGTGCCACGTAAGTAAACCCTGGATCCTCTCTGCCATGCTAGACTGGCATTGGCTACATGGCTGCCAGGGCATTTTGTAGCATTTTACTTAACCAGCTGAATTGATGTTTTGAATGACATTCGCAGATGTTTATTGTTGTTATTTTGATTTGTATCCAGACACCACAAGGCCTCCAAAGAGCTATGAGGAGTCTGGGAGAGAGTATCACTTCATAAGCAGAGAACAGTTTGAGAACATGGCATTAAATCACAGGTAAAGTGCCATACTCCTTTACATTTATGCATTTAGCAGATGCATTTATCCAAAGCAACTTACATTTGTCAGCTATGAATTGTTCAGGGCCCTTCTCCCCTATAGAAACTTAGGGTTAAGTGCCTTATTCATGGGCACAAGGTGGCAGCTGGGATTCGAACCCACAACTTTCCAGGCTAGCTACCACTGCCACACTCATGAAAGTCAACATTTGTCAACAAGCATTTGCCAGGGCTATAACTACAATGTTGCATGTGGAAGCACTGAATCCCATCATCAGTTTTGCTATGTTGTTAAATTAGTAAATTGATTATTTTCTCTCGTTATTGAAGTAGCTTTAATTAGGTGCATTTTGATGATCATTCATATTAGGGCCAATGATGTTCATGTTTGCACCTCCGTCTGACCTCTGTACTGTCACTCTCTGACCTATCACTCAGGTTTATTGAATATGGGGAACACAGGGGTTATCTCTACGGTACCAGCATTGATGCTGCCAAGCAAGTGCTGGAGAGTGGGAAAATCTGTGTCGTTGACATTGAGCCTCATGTGAGTATATCAAGAAAGTTCAACATCTTACTATTCTGGTGTAGTGTTCACACTTTCAAGCCCCTAACTTCTGTAGAAGTTCTGCCCTCGTTTCGAAATATTTAGTGTCACCATGGCAGTCTCAGCCTGAGCAAGATGTTCAGTCCTGTTGAACTCAGTTGATAGATCTACATCTAGATCTAGATTTACATTGTACAGTTGAATCCAATTTCTGTGCAGGTTCTTATGTTTCTCTGTTTGTTGTTCTGTTGACTCTCCTGACATTCTATTTGGTGGTGCGTTTCCAAGGGCATTCAAGTCATACGGACACATGAGCTGAAAGCTTACATCATCTACATCAAACCCCCCACAGCCGAGAGCATGAGGCTCACCAGGAAGGACTCCCAGATCATTACCAACTATTACGTCAACCGGCCTTTCAAAGTGAGTTGGCCCTCAGGCCCATCTAAGCTTATGATGCTAACACTGCCACAAGAAGGTTATCAGTTCCTTCTATAGTGTATTACAGCAGGTGTAATTCAGATTCAATAAATCTGGTTCAGTTCAGAATACAGTTTAGATGTTATAATAATATTATTTCTCTTTCTTTCTTTCTTCCTATCTTTCTCACATCTCAGGATGAAGACTTTCTGGACATAGAGGAGACCAGTCAAAAGATGCAGTCTCACTTCTGTCAGTTTTTTGACCATGTGATCATGAATGAAAGCTTGCAGGAGTCATGCGTCCAGCTGCTCACTACCATTAGGAAGGCACAGGAAGAACCGCAGTGGGTCCCCGCATCCTGGATACGACCCATAGCCCAGTCCTGAGAGGAGGAAGATATTAGATGTTGGAGGAGAGTTTTGGAAGGTATGAATGAGGAAGATGCAGAGATGAATATTGAGAAAGAAGAGAATGGAAATATGAAGGAAAGAATTGTGAACTGTGCAGGGGAGAATAATATTGAGAACAGAGAGGATGATCAGTTCCATTCAAAGAAAAGGCAAGGTTAGACTGCTGATGTGACGGCTAACATGTTTTCATACAGTGGAAAAAAAACGGCAAAAACAAAAGTATGTCTTTTTGGACAGTACCGTCTGGGGGGTATACTACGAAGCTAAACTGGGTAACTTCTGGAGTAACCGCTGATCTAAAAACAACATGTCACTTCAAAAACAACTGATGCTCAATAGAGGGTTCTTTTCGATATCAGTGGTAACTCTCAAAGCGACCCGGATTAACCAGTAACCTTGCTTAGTACAGGCCCTTGAAAAGTCAATTTTTATCCAAAGATGTTTTTATTCACTAAAACACTAAAAACACCAAAAAATGCACCAATTTTTTCCAGATTATTGTAGCCTATAAATGATAAATTGTTGTTGTTTAAATGACATGGCCTTTTTCCATGCGTTTCTGATGTGCTCATTAACACCTTACTCAGGCTACCAGGTTTTAGATTAGTTACAGTATGTACCTGTCCTTGGTTGCTTTGAACACACAATAGGCTACATACACAATGTATTCTGTGAAGAAGTATTTTAACATACTGAATCTGGTGTGGATGCACACATTGTGCACTAATTGTAAACCCACAATTTTTACGTTACTCTTTATAGTAAAAGTAAATTTATGCATGTTGTGTGTTTTTGAGTGAACATTTTTTTTTTATTTCTTTGATCCCAAAAGTGAATTGAACTTGTTGATTTCTAAATTGTGTTATTTTATTTTTTTTATTATTGTTATAATTTTTCTATAGATGTTTAGTTGTCGTCAATAAAAATGACTGTGAAGAAAGAAACGTTTGTGATTCCTTGAATTTCACTAAACATTCTATCCATTTGCCATTTGGTAGACATCACTGTTTGCAATGGCTTGCTCTGGTTTATGGGCTACCATACTAGGGTATGCGAAATGCGCCTACCTTCACAGACTTACGGTAGGACCATGCTTCTTGTATCTCGGGACAACCGTAAACAAAACCGTCTGACGCTAGAGAGTGCTTGAGGGAAGAGTCAAGGCGGTTCGGATCGCAGTATTGCATGTTCTGTATAGATTTGACGTGAAAAAATCTTGCAACAGTATGGATTCAGAAAGCCTAAAGGTCTGTCCCAAAACGTATTGCATAGGATAACTTAATTTCATATAGCAAGTGATGTTAGCCAACGCTAGCACTGTAGCCATGGATAGCTATCGTGAACGTTACGTTTTATCTTATCTTTGAACAAACCATCGTTGCTTTATTGTTAATTCACTGTGTTGCTTCCAATGTAAAGTTTTACACAAATTGTACAAACCCTGATTGTATAGATCTGGTATATACAACCCCCATTTAATTTAGGTGAAGAGCACAAGAAGAAGGGAACTCCCACCCCTGCCCCAGACATCAGTAAGTAGCCTAAATTAGCCTAAACCATGGATCACTCTGCTGTACTATCTGGTGCTATGGGCTAGCAGTGCCCTATTTAGCATCTATTTCTTTCTGTGCAAGAAACAACGAGGAGTTCCGTTTTAAATGCAGTATGGGCAAATAGTAAGATAAAGTGGCTAGGAGGCAACCAAAGCGTGGTCATTGTGAGGACATCTGACAACGATTAGCTAGAATAACTTCAGAGAATATGTCCTTTCGTGAGGCGTCCCAGGTTGTTTGAGTCCATCTCTAGGTCTGGATGGATGGATGGTTCCTAGTGTCTGCTCAAATTGTTAGAGTAAGTAATCCCGATCCTTGGCAGATGCTAGTTGTCCGATTTAGCCCAGGATTACTCCTGTTTAACAGGGAGCGGCTACTGTCTGTTTCACACCTCACCGGAATGGCGAAGAAACTATTCGTAAGTAGCGTTACCTGGAACAATGACATAAACATGCACTCTGTTATTTCGCCTAAACTCGAGCCATTAACGAGCTTACGTCTGTTGTGCGAGGGAACGTTATCGAGTGAGGTATCTAACGGTGCTGTATTTGGATTAATGGCACAGTAGTTGCTCTTTGATTTGTTGTTGGTCATGGTAAGCCTCTCGATTTCTTCATCTGAGTTAATTTCATCGGATTATATTTAGGTTGCTTTCATGTGGGAGTAGTTGATAGTAATTGTCATCTGCTTGTCATGAACCTTATTTAATCTCTTACGTAATATAATCCGGCGCAAGTCCGTGTTCATTTCAAACATTTATTGGCTCAGAATCATGCCGTTTTTCCTCCAATTTGTTATTTACATTTACATTTATGCATTTAGCAGACGCTTTTATCCAAAGCGACTTACAAAAGAGGATAACATTCAAGCTACAGCACAATGTGTGTAGTGATTTTAGGTTTTGGTGTGTTGGGTGAAGTTCATGTAATAAACCTTTTTTGTTTGATTCTCTTTGTTTTGATAGCGGGGACGAACCCTGCCCTCCTTAGCCAGGTGAGTTGTTACCCTTGGCCTCTATCTTCTAACCCCTTTCCACCGATAAGCTAATTAAAACGCAACGCGTAGCCAAGACAACCCAATTCTCTGTTTTAGTTTTCTCCTTACACCTCTTCTCTACCCCCACACTTGTTTTATGACTCTCTCTCTCTCTCCTTCTATCCCTCCCCCGGATCCTTGCTGATTTCACCAATAAAGTGATGACACACTAGGTGAGTAAGAAAGTAGGCTCCTTACAAATCGAACATGGCTGAATGCCAACTACATGTATGCGATTGACGGTTACCCATAATTTTCATAAGATAAGATCCATGTTTAACGTTCTCCTCTTCTGTCATGTCATGTTGCACATCGGTATTGTGTAGTAAAATGTCATGCGGTATGTGTGGACTATAGCCTATGTCATAATATTAGCTGACTACACAAGTAGTGCATCATGTATTTCTCTGTGGAACCCATTCAGATGATGTACCATTGCCTAGAGCCAGAAGAAAAAAGGCCAAGAAAGAGACAGATGGCACAGACGACACAGAGGGTAAGAGGTTGTCCATACCACTGAATACAGATACTAATGAACTCTGCATGGAAGACATAAAGTCCCAGAAGGACTTTCACTCAGGATGGTCATTCTTTTCCAGTGAATGTCTATTTTTGTAAAGTATGGTAGGCTAGATTGATATTAGGCATAAATATTAGTTGTATAGTGTTGTTATACTAAGTTACTATCCAAAGTAACCCAAACTAATAAGCTCTCCATGTTCTTCCCCAGTTCAGGGTGCATTTTGTAGCTAGTTTGTAGCTATAGCCTCATTACATAATTGTTGCCCAACGTAAAAAGCTAATAACCGGAAAAGAGTGTCAACCATCCTAAACAAAAGTCCTTATGTGACTTTATGTGTGCCGTGCACAGAGCCCATCAGGCCTGTAAAAAACATTTTCTATGCAGAATATTTGTAGGAGTAAGCACATTGTGGTAGCCTGGTTCTCACACATACTGATCTGCTATTCAGCTCAGTATGGCCTCGAGGCCTAGCTCCCCTTCCTTTCCATTTGCCTTAGATAGGGAACCAATCAAAATTTGGCTATTACCCTGACGTGATGGACACACCCTGCTCTGTCTCCTCTGCATTGGTCTGGTTGGTTGTAGGTCTGTCAAATGCCTGCAGAGGCATTTTGATTCATTGATTCCACCTCAGGGAAGTGGAAGGTGACAGGAAAGTAGCCAGATTGAGCTGCATAGCAGATGTGTTAGATGTGTATGTGTGTATATGTGAGAATGATGTGCTTCAGAAGAATGAAACAGATTGGTATTAAAATATACAACAAGCACAAATACATACAGTACATGGCAAAAAGAATTGAGCACCATAATGGCATGTTACAATTGCACAATGCTGTTCATATTCACACTTTCCCTGTTTGTGTGTGTGTGAAGATACTGGCATGGAGATGGGCGGCCTTGCGAGTCGCAGACAGTCAGAGAGCCAAACACCCATGACCCCTGAGCCTCAGGAAGTCCCCGCTCCGAGGAAAAAGAAGAAAAAGAAACAGCACACTATTGGTAAGACAACAAGCTCACGCAAGAGCCCAGTCTCAGTGTTTGCCTTGGACTCCTCATCATCTCAATGCGAAAGTACTGTGCTGATTTTTTTTGTTGTTATTGGCCTTCAGATCAGGAGGGAGACCAGGCAGGTCTGGTGAATGGAGATGCTGCTGAACAGACCACAGATGGAGAGGAAGTTCCACGCAAATCCAAAAAGAAGAAGTGAGTTACTGCCCAGGCAGAATCTATACAATCTAATCAGTATTATTCCAGAATTATGCACTCCCTCCTAAACTGAACATGTAAAAACAGACGAGGCAAGCTGCATTAACTTGGTCAAAAAAGGCTGTATCTACAATGCTATTGTCAGCTTTATTGACTGTGTGTCATACAATGTGATATACAGTATCACCAAAGATAATTTAAGACTGACCAAGATAGAGCAACTTAATATGTTACAGTGGGAGCAAATGTGAATAGTTCCGGTCTGCGTAAGTGAGTGTCACATAATCTCACAATACAAACTTTTCAATGATTTTCTGTATCAGCGTATGAGAGTTTGATTCGGCTCTAGTCTGCATAAAGGGGGATTTATTTCCCCCCTCCCCCTTGCGAAAAAAGAACTCGGAACTTAAACGTTTGTGCCTCTCGCTCTGCTTTTACCCTCTTTGTTATTACTGTCATTGCTGAATCTAACACATGGTTTGATCTTTGGGAAGAAAGCAGAGGACAGTTGATATATATGAGTAAACGGGTTGTATTTCCCAAAACCATAGTTGCTCAAACCAGTTAGAAACTTAGTTGGCTGGCAATGGGCAATTGTTAGCAAACCAATTTGTAGTAATGCAAGCCTATGCAAAACCCAGGAAGCCCAAGGTGGTGGAGACGCAGTACGTTAATGACCTAGACATAGAGGAGGATGACATCATCTCTGACATCCAGTCCCCGATTCCCCAGCATTCCTTGTTCTCTGCCCCTGTCGGACAGAGCCAGCCAGTGGGGAAAGTGTTTGTGGAACGCGGCCGTGAGTGTCTCCCCTTTTTGCTCTCCACTCATGTCACATTCTCCTTCTCCGGTTCACCCCAGGAGTGAATATCCTACTGTGTCTGACATTACTCATTTCTGTGTGTGTGTGTGTGTGTGTGTGTGCGTGCGTGTGTGTGTGTGTGTCTAGGACGCTTTCAGGCTGCTGATCGGATCGACAAACGGAAGACGAGTGATCAGCTGGACACAAACTTCATGGACATCCAGTCCATGTGGACCACCAGAGACGTCTCTCTGAAAGTGCACAGTGGATTTAGGTGTGTTTGTGTGTTATAAGAAGAAATAAACGCTGCAATGTGTACATAACAAACACCTACACAGAAGACTAACTGCAGAAGCTTGCTTCAAACAATGATGATGGATTATGTCACCTAAATGATACATAACTTTCTCTTTATTCTAGCAAGGCCTGTAACTTTCTCTTTATTCTAGCAAGGCCTGTTGCCATCTACGGAGGTTTGATTGAACTTAAAGTATAATTCTTTCCTCTCGCTCTACCCCTCTGTGTAGGGTGATTGGCCTGTTTGCTCATGGGTTCCTTGCGGGGTACGCGGTGTGGAACATCATCGTGATTTACGTCCTGTGTGGAGAGGAGTTCAGCACCCTGGGTAACCTTCTCCAGCAGTACAACAGCTTGGCCTACCCATCTCAGTCTCTGCTCTACCTCCTGCTGGCTCTCAGCACCGTGTCTGCCTTTGACAGGTATTCCGTATAACTGACCTCCTATGCATTAAATGTGAAACACCTTCACACATTGTTTAGTGTTATTTCTATTTCTTATACTGAGCATTAACCAGTGACACAGGTGCAGATTTCTATCTGTTAATTTTGTACTTATGCCTATTTTCTCCAATAAGCATACAGACGTTCAAACAGGATGTTGCATAATGGAGCATTAAGGGTGATGACGTAACAAAATTGAATTGGCGGGATTGATCCAAAATTCGATTTCAGGTTTCAAGTTTATTGTTGAATCTCAAAATATATTGCCATATAATACAAAAGCCAAAATGTTAGGTCCACATCCCCTCATGACCTTATATATGACCTAATAGGCTGTAAAATCAATAGTTAAATAAATACTAAAAGCATTAAGCAATACAAGCGTATAGCAAGTCTATATACAGATTAGGAAGATATAAGTAGTTCTCATCGTACACTAAACAAGAAAATTAAAAGTTTCATGATTCAGAGCATTCCTTCTTCACAACCCTTTTCTGTTCCCTCTGCTTACAGGGTGAACTTGGCCAAAGCCACCATAGCCATGAGAAGTCTTCTCATGTTGGACCCTGTTGCCCTTGCCTCTTTATGTAAGTTAGACATACATACACACACACACAGTAGCGTAACAGTCAAGGATAATTATCCTTCCATCCATTGTCTTCCACTGTAGTGTACTTCTCTGCTCTGGTGCTTACCCTAAGCCAGCAGATGACCAGTGACCGCATCAACCTCTACCCAACTTCCAATTCAACCCTTTGGTGAGCCACCTCTGCTTCTCCCTCCTCTACTTGGGATTGGTCTGAACTATTGTGACCAATGTGACCAACATGTTAACACAGTTGCTGCATCTGAAATGCCATACTGCATACAACAGGAGCTGGGAGGTGTTATTTTGGATCAAACAGAACGTGTGCTCATTTGCCTATATTCACTTTTAAGTCGTTTACTGAAATAAAGGCTCGGTTTTAAAATTAGCACACATTTGTCAAGATAGAACAACAACAAAAAAGTTATCGTAATGGTACATCCCAGGTCACTTATGTGCAGTAATGTGCACTCCAGTGCAGGTACAGTATGTTGTACAGCAGTATGACCACTACTGACTCCTCCCCAGGCCTCCAGGCTCCGAGAACTCCATCCTTTACCCCTGGGTCATAGTGAACTTGGCCGTCACGCTGATGGTGGGGCTGGCCTGGGCCCTCATTGCAACCGGACCAGAAACAGACCACACAGAGGGTAAGATGGCCACACACACAGTTACTAGTTAACTGGAATAACTTGACTACAGTGGGAGTAACAACTGATCTCTGAAAAAACACTTCAGAGTGCAGAGTGCACTAGTGAGCATTTGTTATCTCTGAAGTGACATGTTGTTTGGAGATCGGCAGTTACACCTGAAGTTACCCGGCTTAGCCATTAACCTTGCTTTGTAGTATACCCCCCTGATCTATGTTTTTGCTTTGCTTAGAGTTCTTGTTGTCCATGGAGGTGGAATATCCCAAACCATTACAGAAGACCCAACTGCCAGCCTAAACCAAGGCTACTTGCACCAAATGCACCTTTAAAAAAAAAAAAAGCATTATGTTGTAATGAATCTGTCTGTAAATACACTAATTTGTATGATCAGATAGTATTTAGCTATTTAATACTTGAACTCACATTGTATGTATGACATTTTTTTAAATAAATAAATCAGTGTATACTTTTACACCTGGCCACAATCTCTCACCCTTTCTTTGACCAGATGGGATTTAAATTGACAGACACCCTTCTATATACAGAGATCAGTACTGAAGTAGAACATCCAAATGGTAAAAAAATTAATCCAGTAGGGTATCAGTTGAATCATTCAGAACACAAAAGAGCAACAGGAAGCTGTAGTGCAGTCCTTTATTGTTACGTGTTCAATGAAACGCTTACAGTTTGCCATTTCCGCCTTCTGCTGAATAGCGCCACCATCACGCCACACAGCGCACAGATGGCCATGGCAACCACACCCAGTAATGCATAGCTGATGAAGCTGGGCACTAATGGAAGGAAAGGCAGTCACATAGGTTCACTCAAAACAAAGCAATATACAGTACTTACTAATTAACATATTACCTGTTATATATATATATATATATAACAGGGTTTCTGACGCTATCTGCTTAGACTCCTAACAAATACACAAAGTGAAAGAAATGTAAAAAAAAAAAAAAAAAAATACAGTTGTGGGGTGCTGAAACAAATGACCTCACCATCTGGTGGTCCTTTACTCCCACTGGAAGCAGGCCCATCCAACTGGCTCATGTTGAAGAATTCCGACCAGTTGTCAATCATGATTACTTCACCACTAGAGACGACTTGTTCAAGAGAATCCCTCACAGAGTCAAGTGCTCTTCCTGTCAAGGGAGAAAGAAAGAGTGGGTCAATTACTACAAAAGTTCATGACATCTTTGTGCTGAAAATAAACATTCTAACGCTCAGAGATTTCATTTGATCAATCAAATTAAATGTAAAAACATATAGTGTTAATGTATACATGTTTGTTTCATTAAGCATCCACCAAGTTAAATTTTTTGAGCATGATTCTCATCAGCATAGTCACCCTCGAAGTTAGGACTAGTCTCAAAACAGCTTAAAGTTGAGATCTTGAGTAGGACCATAAATCTAGTTCTGACCAGTAGTGTGTTTCTTACGTTTCCTGTTGCATGTCTGCTGACAAGAGTGACCATTAGATGTGTAGCATACAGAGGTACTGCAGTGAATGTACACCTAGGAAACACACACACACACACACACACACACACATATTCCAGGCGATTAAACACACATTAAGGCAGTGACTGAAACTGAATCCAAAATGAATTCTCTGACTGGTAAAGAATGCCAGGTCCTGTTTCTGGTTGCATTATATAAAACAAATTATATGATGCTGTAGGCATCACAAAAAATACCATAGGGAAATCGGGTGTTTTTTCAGGAATCAATAAAGCACACACAAGCACATACTATTCTCCCATTTATTCTACCCTGGGCACAGAATATGGAAACACCCAATGTCTATCGGAGAGACCTGTTAGTTTGGTCACTAATTATTTATAGGCCTTTTTTGTAAACTATAAAGTAGCTTCACATGTAGTAAACTACCTCTGCTATTTTGTTGTAACTTAGCTTGCTACATTTTGTCTTCAGGTAGCTTTAGTGTAGTAAAGCTTCATCTGATCTAGAGTAACTGCTAGCTTAGTTAACAGATTTTTTTCTGAGTCGCTTGCCCAACACTGAAAAGCTGTTCATACCATCTGTTGCGTTGGAATGAAGGACTCCTGCTCCACAAAGGTGAACATCTTGACAACAAAACGCTTGTGGTGGGTGGGGTACGGGAGATCAGAGGAGGCATCAACAGGCACCACTGTAGTCAGGTAGTGGTCCTCTACATACGGGCACCTCAGGAAAGAAAATAACACTCAAACCAACTCAGGACTCACTACATTTACAAAAGAAGGTAGGATCCATGGCTCATAATGCTGTCTGGATATCAACACCAATATCAGACCCTAGAAGAAGAATAGCTGGGACAGTACACAACCACAGACAAAAATTGGTGCCATTCAATTGAGATTATATTTAGAAACCTACGGTTCAGGTACAGGTGAACAAAAATTCATTTAGCAGCCAAATTTCAAAAGGGAAGCATTCATTCACTTTTTGTTTTCCAGTGGTCTTTTAAATCTGGATTGCTCATCTCATCATAGCCTATTTGATACATAGTCTTTTTCCCATGGCGTTGAGGCCCCATGTTTGCCCTCTGCCATTCAAACAATCTAGACCACTACTAACTACAACACAGTGCAGGGTTTAGAGTGAGTTTTGCAATCACAATCAAACCATTTCCCCATGCAATTCACTTACCCATCAAACAGGAAGTCCCACTGAGGAAGGCTGTTGAGATCCACAGATGAAGTGGCCCAGCAATGGTCCAGAAGCAGAACAATATTTGGATCCGTCCTCTCCAGGATGCGCACCTCAACATGGACAGGCTCCCGCAGAACTTTGGTCACTGGGTAATCGTCCTTAGTGTAGTATGAACTGTATACATCCTCTGAGCAACACGACCCAAGAAAACCAAGTGAAATTATGTTTTTTTTTTTTAAATGTCCAATATTCAGCATCAGCAGCATTCAGCAGCAATCAACCGTATTTTAAACTATTGTATTCTTTCTCTAGAGGTCACTGAAAACATGATGTGTAGAGTGTAAACCAACCATCTGTGCATCCTTTAGTTATGCAGACACCATTGGCCAACCTAAGCTCAACTCTTATGGGGCCCTCCTTTATTATGGATGGAAAGGGAGGGAGGGCATTGACTTCAGCCACAAGAGCTTTTACTGTACTGCTAGAGTAGCGACACTGGAACGATAACCTGGCAGAGACACAGACACAGATCCGAGTCGGAGTGAGTCAGTATATGCAGGATGTCAAGAATAAGCATTGTTCATACATATGCAGACGGACAGACACACACGCATGCACTTACTCGTAGGAACTGTCTCTTGTAATGGAGCCATGAGGTCCAACCCCCACTGTATAGGAGGATGACATGATGTTCTCATACACAATGTAGTCACCCTCCTCCTGTTATACAAAGTGGAAAAAAAAAAAAACTCTTTCACTTGGTGAAATAAGGTATAAGATAAGGCTGATGAGCCTTAATTAAGCCTGATCTGAGATGAAGAAATGCCAAGTAGGGTACACACGCCTCACCTTCATTGTAGTGCCACAGCTGCTCACAGGAAATTCATAGATAGCAAAGGCTGATGTGGTATCAACAGGGTTACAGGAAGGACCTAGTTCTGCCAAGCTGATGGAATTCAGGCTGAGGGGTGGTTGAGTGGCATCCCTAGCAACTACAACCACAAACTTGCCTTCGCTGGTACACTGCACGGTCACTGATTAGGTAAACATGGCAAGTTGCAGACACAAAATATTGTTCTACCTGGCTGCTGTTAAAAAAAAATTATAATAATAAAAATAAATGGTAGCATTTTAAATCACCTGACAATCCGTAAAAGCACCAGTGTCCATCATAACAGCAGTTGATAGCCTCACACTCAGCGCCGGTTATGTCTGGCTCCCCGCACGGAACCCTGTCAAATTCCACCACCTGACATCGTTGAGGAGTGGAGAACTTTATTGTCCCCTCACTAGGTGATGGATTCTTCTGTAGAAGTGTTTGCAGTTGGAGTTGATTCTGAGGCTGGGCAGTCTCTCGTTGCATCTGGACTAGTCGTCTTTGGATAAACTGATCCGGTGGAATGTTTTGCTCCTGGGCATTGCACAAAGTTAGGTATATTAACAGCGCTTGTATTACGCACAAACTTTGTTTTTTCAGCATGGTTCCACCTGTCAGTAAGGTGAGAGAGTATCACTCAATCTTATAGGCTGCTTCTAATTTGTGGCGCAATTGGGAACGCCCTCTCGTTAGGAGTAGTCATTCATTCATTCATTCATTTATTTATTTTCTACGAAAGTGTCTTCCTTATTGGTATGCAGTTTTTTCAGCCAAACTTTATTTCTGACCCGGGTGCGTCAAAATCCAGAAAGCAGGCGTAAAGCGTGTCTACGATCGATTGCTCGGCAGTGAATTCTTTTACCTAGAGGAAGGTTAGTCGAACCCAGACATTTACGGATGTTTCCTTTGGTAGACGTGGTGGCTGGCAGTAAATTTGTTAGCCAGGAATGAAGACACATAATCCCACGAAATAAGTTTTCCTGTGAGCATTAGAAACCATGCTTGATTTTGTGATATTTGCTGTGACATTTGTTGTTATCCTGATTGGAGCGGTGCTTTATTTGTACCCGGTAAGAAAGTAGCATTATTTCCACTAACTTGGGCGAGGTTTCTTTTTGTTGCCAGCTGTGACAGTTTGTTTGGGAGCACATTTTGTGACGTTATATCCTCATATAAGCAGGCCTACAGCACCACGATAGCATTCTTAAAACACTGAATTCGTGAGGATGAAACAACAAGATGGAGAGTTTTTGTTTAAAGTATTCCAAATGAATGATAACTGGGATTGTTTTTTATTACTCCTAGACCATTATCGCTGTCATATTCACAAATCATTTTTTTTCTTTAAGTCATCGAGACGAGCATCTGGTATTCCTGGCCTCAACCCCACAGAAGAGAAGTAAGTTCTTTTCTGCTTCATTCAGACGTCACAGAAATTCCTCAGGGCCACATCAGGCCTACTGTGCCTTCACGTCTTTCCGTTGTCTCTGTTATCAGGGATGGCAACTTGCAGGATATTATCAACAAAGGCAGCTTGCATGAATTCCTGGTGGGTCTTCATGACCAGTTTGGTCCAGTGGCATCCTTCTGGTTCGGCCGCCGTCCTGTGGTCAGTCTGGGAACTGTGGATCAGTTAAGACAACACATCAATCCCAACAAAACCAGTGAGTTCCCTCATAGTTTAATCTAATCTGAAATGAAATTCCTAAGGTTGCCCCCAGTAGGCCTATGGGTTATAATGTGTGCTCAATGCGGTTCTAATGCAGGCTACTTAATTTTTTTTTTAACAAGGTGGAGGGTCACCATACATTACATGATTGTGAATTGTCCCATATGTCAACTATACTGTTACTACATCTCTGATAGGAGCTCACCATGTGTTCAAACTGTTTTGCAGTGAACTCTTTTGAAACTCACCATGCATGTACCATTCTGCAGCGGATTCTTTTGAGACGATGCTTAAGTCATTGCTGGGCTACCAGTCTGGCTCGAGTGCAGGTGCTACAGAGGCTGTCTTGAGGAAGAAGATATACGAGAGTGCCATCAACACCACACTTAAGACCAATTTCCCTCTGTTGCTGAAGGTAACTACCACACCAGGGTTAGGCTAGGCTTATATACACACATAAGGTGCAGTAGAGTCTTTCTCCATTTCCTTTACATGGGTTACGCCAAATGTTGTAGGGATTGCCCCTGGCAAAGAGAAGAAAAGAGCAGAAAACTCGTTAACACAAATACAGACAGCAACCAATCAAATCACAGCATCCAAGATGCTCTACAGTCCCAGAAAACCCGCTGGCATGCATTATCGTCTGGGTAACCTTTGAACATTGCTTTAGGAGACCCAGCTTTGACATGACATGGTTCTTCTACTTGTGTTGTGCTGTAGAGACATTGATCAGTATAACTAGTGGTGCACTGGTTATCAGTAGGTGGACCTTCACATCTGTGAGGCAGTGAATTATCAATACAAACTGTTGCTAGCTATACTTCCAACAAGCTGTGTAAGCCTCATTTATGGCACTTTAATTGGTGCTTGCAGACAATTGTAGAAATTCTTTCCCATTGCATTGTTGTGTGACAACATTCATATACTGTGTTTAAATTTAAGGATTGTATATATCATATGTAGACATCACTCATACATGTACGTTCTCTCTCCCTTTCTCTCTTTCCCCTCTCTTACTTTTCTCTTCCCTGTACCAGTTGGTGGATGAGTTGGTTTCCAAATGGCAGTCTACCCCTGAGTCCCAGCACACGCCCCTCTGTGCTCACCTGCTCGGATTGGCGATGAAGGCTGTCACTCAGCTAGCCTTAGGGGACAAATTTGCCAAAGATGCCGAAGTCATACGCTTCCGAAAGAACCATGATGCGGTAAGATATCTCTGTTCGACGTATTTTGTGAAGCCTGTACTGTCATCTGGTTGAAATTTTCCAAAGGTTGATAAAGAATACACATTGAAATGTATTGTCATTGTCAGAAAACACTTTCAGTTTTTACTCTTGTGACACTGGAGAAATATATGAATGACCTGACACTTCTTGTATATTGTTATTTAACTGTTAGATCTGGTCAGAGATTGGAAAAGGTTACCTTGATGGATCCATGGAGAAGAGCTCCAGCAGGAAAGGGCACTATGACAGTGGTATGTACCCTTGTCAGAGCCTTGCGTCTCTGTAGTCATTCAGGGAGGAAGTCACCCCTAATTTTATGAATGTGTGTGCAGCAATCAGACATCTGTGTGTGTGTGTGTTTGTGTATGTGTTTGATGATGATGATGATGCATTCCAACAGCATTAGCGGAGATGGAGTCAGTGTTGAAGTCTGTGGTGAGAGACCTCAAGGGGCACAGCTCTGGCCATTCCTCATTCATGGGTTCCCTCATACAGGCTAAACTCTCTGAAAAACAGGTATTATGCACCCAGCAGGTCAGCTGCCTGCACAACACCACTTTAAATGCACACCTCTCTCAGGACCACTTGCATCATCCTCAAAATTTTGTTGTTTCAGTCCTACAGTCACATGTCCCTAACCCTTGTTTTTATCCATTTAGGTAATGGAGGATGCAATGGTCTTCACTCTTGCTGGCTGTGTCATCACTGCTAACTGTGAGTTAACTGTAATTGTCTATTAGAGCTAGTTTACCTTCCATATCTTATGCCGCATTCCATTGCAAGTTGGTAGTTGATAAAGATAAGATAGTCGATAAGAATCAGTGCATTTATTCGGGAAAACATGGATACCTCCAAAAAAACTAATGTTTGTTTGGCTAGCCAGTGACCACCACAAACACTAAATGACCTACATGAGCTGATGCATCACCATCAGTGAGGAGAATCAGTTATGGTGCTCACACAAATAAAATGTAACTTAGGCTACAACACAGCTTGAAACTGTGTTTAATTAATGGTAACTTTACTAGAGGTATTGCTAATGTGTGGCTAATGTTTGTATCGATAGTGTAACCGTGATGTCAACTTCAACCTACCCTGAGGTCACGATTTCTAATCTCGTTTTGATTGACCGTTACATCACATTTTTCCGAGGCGAAGGTCATTTTTTCCAGACTACCAAGCGCAATGGAATGCAGCATTATTATCTGGCATCTGGCAAAGTTTTGATCCTTGCTCTCTAGTAAATTGACTGTATTAAATGTTTTCTTTTACTTGTTTTCCCAGTGTGCATATGGGCAGTGCATTACCTCTCCACTGCTAAAGATGTGCAGGAGAAACTACTGAAAGAATTCACAGAGGTATTAGGAGATGGGCCTGTTACCCTGGAGAAGATTCCAGAGCTGAAGTAAGAAAAATGTTTCACTTTGTGCAAAGTGTCTGGAATCCCTCAATGTGCGTGTGTTTCCTTCCTTGTGGGCAGATACTTTCTATGAACTTTTAAAAATATCAGGCATGCCAGAGCCCTCTGTTCGCTGATTGGACAGCCAAAAATTTGTGAAAAGAAACCTTTTGGAGAGATCCCTGACAGTGTTGTAGCTAAATTGATATTGAGCGGAAGCACTAGGCTGCGCTAGCCTGGCTGAGAAAGAGAGATCCTGTCATTTCAACATTTGGAGTCATTTTTTTGCCATGTTTTTTATTTCATATTTACATAATGTTATCAATATTTTCTACAGGTATTGTCAGCAAATTTTGAATGAAACCGTGCGAACAGCCAAGCTCACACCCATTGCAGCAACCTTACAGGAGGTAGAGGGGAGAGTCGATGAGCATGTTATTCCTAAAGAGGTGACTGAACATACTTGTACTTCACTCTTTAAGCATGATGTCAAATTGAAGTAAGGATGGAAAATTCCAAATTAATGCTTTATATAGGTGTTTAATACCATCACTGCTTCTGATATAGATTATCCTGCAAGCTTTGTGAAATATTTGGATTATCTGTTTTGACATTGAGTTCCTTGTGGTATTTCAGACTCTTGTCATCTATGCTCTCGGTGTTGTACTCCAAGATGGAGACACATGGCCTCTGCCTTATAGGTTTGTAGTGGAGAAAGCCATATTTCTGAGAAAAAGATTAAGATTGATTGATTTGACTTCTGTGGTCTTTTTCAATCCTGTGCAGTGTTCAAGATATGTCTCCATTAAAACTCTGCTTATTGTGTCAGATTTGACCCTGACCGATTCAAAGAGGAGGACTCTAGGAAAAGCTTCTCCCTTCTAGGATTCTCTGGGAATCAGGCTTGCCCTGAGTTAAGGTAAGCAGGAACTTTACCTGTGTGCTTATTTGTTTTCTTGTCTGTTCAAATAAAAAGCCTCTACTAGACAGCAAGATCAGTATTAATATACCCTAAAATATCCTTAGCCTTTCCCCCCCCCCCGGCTTTCCTTGTGTGCAGGTTTGCCTATACAGTGGCCACTGTACTGCTCAGCAGTGTGGTTCGCCGGCTGAATCTCCATGGTGTGGACAGACAGGTAGTGGAGGCCAGATACGAACTTGTGGCCACGCCCAAAGATGACACCTGGATCACTGTCAGCAGCAGGAAGTAAATCTGCGACCTCAGTCACTATCGCATGATTCCTTGCAACTCTTCCTCTGAAGGACAACATATGTAATGGTGAACATCTCTCAGGGCAGATATTTTACATACATTTTGCATTTGCATTTCTATTTTATATGAAGCAACTGGTTTGGAAACCAGTTGGACAAATGGATGAACAAAAAAACCTCTGAGACTAAGGGATTTGAATGAGCCAAGTGTGTCATAAGTTGTTGTTATCAGTGTCCACAAAGTGCTAAAGAATACGACAGGTCTCTTTCTGTTAGCACCACAAGTGCCATGGCTGTTGGCCTAAATATGACATCTTTTCCATTTCTGGATGTCAACTCTTCTCTGCTCTGTCAACTTGATTTAGTAGCCATTGTGTGGTGTAAATAAGTATACCACTGAAGAAAATTAAAAGAAATGAAAACAGATTGTTTATGATCATAACCTTGACTGTGACCAAACTCAAAACATTCCAAATCATTTCCTTATCCCTGTTTGAAAAAACAAACAATAAAAAGTATTATGTGACTGAAATGTTAAGACTATGACAGCAATACCTATTAGATATTGTCTTTGGTAATAAAATGGTTTAATGAAAATATGGCAGTTGATAATTTTTTTATTGGGCTATATTATAGGTGAAGGAAGAGGAATAGGGTGTCCTACCAACAAACAACTTAATTTGAACAGTTTCTGTAGGCTACTCAAGCAGTACATTTGAATCATGTATGCAGCTGATAAGCTGATTAATGGAAAAGACATTTTTAAAATGCAATTGTCTTCAAAATCAGCTTTATTATGAGATGAGTGTAGCAAATACAATAACTGGATACAGTAATATACGTACATACATATATACAAACACAACAAATGTAAGACCCATGGAGTGCTACAAAAACTAAAACACAATTTGAAAATATACAACAGAAGTTAGAGGGCAAATACAAAAATATAATACTATGAAAACAAGCAACAATGTTTTTTTTTGTTTGTTTTTACATTTGATATAAAATAACTCCTATGTGATGAATCCTAAGTATGTGATACTTAAGGTCATCTTTTGTAATGCAGTTAGGAGAAGGCAAGCATACAATTTTCTAGACAAAGAAAACTGAATAAATCTTGTTCTTAAAGCACATGCAGGTACAGTATATGACATGTCAGGTGAGACTATTTCCATATTCGGAATTTCCTTATTTCCTTCTTTGCCAAAGAAACACAGGTGAAACCTTATTGCTGTATTAATAATAATAATCTCCCCAAAAGTCTTTTCGTGCCATCAGAGTAGGCACCTTAACTATCCACACAGTCATGCTCTGTGTAAATCCACACTTTTTAAATTGTCGTTAGTCCATTTCAATATAGTATTCTTTAGCATTCACATTATCTTGTCATCACGAAGCTCAAACCTTCCAGGTAAACCACTAACTGACAAAATTACAATCAAACACTATATTTGTACTAGGTAGGCCCAGTACACACTAAATATATAGCAGGCTACCAAGAATGATTAAGCTAGAATGTGCTTCAAAGCAAAACCACACAGTTTAGTTATTAAAGAGCTACAAAACATTTTGGCGTAATTAATCTTGATGTAGGTTTATAATGAAACTGAAGATATTACTTTCTCAATTTCCATTACCACAGCATTGCTGAAATGTTTGTTCCACAATGAGTCTGTCTGTCTGTTTGTATCTATCTTGCTGTTATTGATTGCTTGGACTAAAAGGTGATTCAAGTTCATGATGATGACTGATTTAAAGTCTCTGTGTGTCAGCGTGGGTTCGTCGGTGACAAGTCGGTGTTGAGCTGATGCTGTTATAACGTAAGCTTGGTGATTCTGACATTCACAAACAGCGAAGAGGGATGGATGCTGGTCCCGTCTTTGGAGAGCAACTGAATGTGCCTGTACCCTGAAAAGAGACCAGCAGCTTTACGCACACAGGCAGGTTATCCTAACTTTAGGTAGTGACAGAGAATACTGTGCTACTGTGTGTTCTGAATACATTAGGTCCTTGTTAGCCAGATAGCACTGGTTTACGGTTTAGCAGCTTGTCCGTTTAGCTTTTAGTGGCTTATGATGGCTATTCTGGTTTTTATTCTAGACTATACTATCAAGGGATCTAGACTTTTATTCTAGACTAGGTGGAGCACTATATATAGTTTATGATGGTGTCTCACCTTGCTGGATGCACATGAAGGGCAATGTGTACTGTCCCACAAAGTCATTCTTGGATGTCTTGTCATAGTCCTCCACCACGAAGCGTACCAGAGCGAGCTCAGGGGTGTGGATGGTGAAGTTAAGGGTGTCGTACCACACTGGATTAAACCCTGGGGTCATCGAGCACAAGTGCTCTCAGTTAGAAGAGTTTACTTTTAAGTGTATTTGCAGAATATAGTGGCTATGTGTGCATGAGGTGTCTGACACTGCTCTTGTCACTGTAAAGGTGTTTTGGAGCATGTAGTTCATTAAAAATATGATTCATTTTCTTGTAGATGATGTTCTCTATTGTCTTTATAATCAAATAAGTACACAAACAAGAGAGGCCAGACCCCTACCGTTGTTGTCAATGTATCTGGTCTCCTGCTTGGCGTGGTCCAGAGGAACACCATAGATCTCTACCCTCACTAAAGGGTCCACAATGGACCCCTCTTTAATATTCACCTTTGGAAGCTGCTGGCCACTTATCACCTGAAAAAGCAATTTTGAGAGATCAATACTGATTAATATTAAGGAGAGCCCTGATTTTACATTTTGGGCAGTGCGCTAAGTATCTAACTAAAACCATTTCCATGACTAGGCCATATTTAGTGTAAGTGGCTACCAAATTGGGATGCATTTCCCAAAACCATAGTTTTGTTGGTTGAAATATAACTGCCCCACAACCAACTACTGTAAGTAGCTAACTGGTAAACAACTATGACTTTGGGAAATACACCCCAGGTTCATACCTGAATAGTAAGCTTAAGGGGATGGTATGCGGTGTGATTCTGGGGGTGATCTGGATCAAACCCTCTCTCAGAGCTCCTCATAAACTCTGGTTTCAATATGTAGCCACAGCGGCCATTTTGACTGAAAAGTCCATCATTGAGATCCATTTCGACCCCAGCTGTCTGGAAGTTCAATGCAACTGCAGTTTGCAGAGAAGTATAATAATGACAGGATCAGTTAGGATGAATAGATCAGAGCTAAAGATATACATGTGTAAACAAAACAAATAAACAAATGTCCCTTACCAATTTGGCAACCTACACTCCACATGTCCTGTGGGTTGAAGTTTGAGGAGTCTGTTCGCAGACCACTTGGATAGATTCTGGACAGCTGTCTTGCATTGTGAAACACAAATTCAGCCCCTGATTGGTACACACACACACACAAACACAAACACACACACATGAATGATGAGCCTATGCCCAACTTTTTCCCAGACTTTAGTATGGAATCATCAGATGAGATCAGAAGATGGCAGCTCACCTGCCTCTTTCATGTACTTGCGGGCCTTGGACTCTGTGAAGGAGGAGATCTCGTAGAATTTGGCGTGAATGCGGGAGTGTTTGAAGCTGCTGAAACGTACACTCTTGCAGTACACAACACAGTCAGACAGTTCCTTGGACAGGCGCTGTTTCGACTTCTGTTAGAAGACAAAATCCAATTTGCCATCCCCAACCCCAGATAAATCGCAACGCAACATGACAAGACCAACACTGATCTAGGGGGTATACTATGAAGCCTGGTTACTAGCTAATCTGGGTAACTTCTGGTGTAACCGCTGATCTAAAAGTGTCACTTCAGAAACAACTGATCCTCAATGGAGGGTTCTTTTAAAGATCAGTGGTAAATCCCAATGCTACCTGGGTTAATCAGTAACCTTAGCTTAGTAGTATAGGCCCCTGGCGTCTGTTTCCCAAAACATAGTTGCTAACCAGTTAGTTGCATTGGGCAATAACATTGTAACTAACTTAGGTAGCAACTATGCTATTGGGAAACAGACTCTTGATTCCAAAAGACATAACAAACTGCTAGATGTACAGCTTCATCTTTACTGTTTCCTTGGAGAAAAGTATGTTTACATGTATGAAAATACACATTGTACTTCCAGTGCACCTCACACCTTTACAACAAGGCAGCTTCAGTGTAACCCACTTATTTATATGCTGCTATTTACCCTTTCCTAACAGGCGATTCCATTGTGATACCCCTCTCTTTTGTTTCATAGTAATCATCCAAGTTGTCACATCATGCAGTGCCTCACGAAACAGTGAGGCTTGGCTTGCACCACAGGCGCTCAGAGCCAAAATCATTAGCCAGGCTCCCCGCGATCTGCACCTGGCCCACAGGTGAAAGCCGATCCCATCTCCTTTACTCTGGAGCAGACTCACAGCTCGCTTGGTGTCTGCCTGTGCCATCAGACAGCTGTCAAACACAGCCAATGAAAGCGGGGCCATTCAGGCATTGCTTGGCACATGTGCCTGAACCCAGGGTCACTCATAGTACCAGTGGTGGAATCCAGCTCAAGAACCACATGGAGGCTAAAGCTACAAACAAACATCCCCCATTCACTCATAAAGTATTTTTTGTAGCCTCAAAATGTATGGTCAACAAGTGGGGCTAGAGTGGATGTGGATTATTACATTTGAGAAATTTTGCCAATAGTCAATTGCAATGCAACCACAGAAGTTGTTAATATAGTTAACATCTATGGTGGTGGGAAACACACCACTGGATGGATGGATAGATAGATAGATACATACACATACACATGACATACATACATTATAACAATACAGAGAATAAATCCTATCATGTGTGCCTTTTTGGGTACTAATTAGTTTGGTGTGGAAGTAGTGTGGAATGTGCAGGAGGACGCTATGGTAACCCTAGTGCAAGAGTGTCAGTGAAAGTACATTTACAGTGCAGACTCTGTTCCAGGCAGAGTATAAGTAGGCTACACATTATAAAACAGCAATCTAAAAAAAACAACATAAGCAGTTAAGGGAGCAAAAGCTTAGTCCAGTCCTTGATATATAGAGAAGAGTAAAAACTGAAAAGATGTTGTAATTGTAATAGAATAGGGGTCTGTGCAATGGGCTAATATAGCCCAGTAAGAGTCCAGTAATAGTTCAGTCCAGTCTTGGCTTGGGTACGGTAATTAAAAAGAAAAGTAAAAAGTAGACCAGGTGCAGTCCAGGCATAGGACATAGGGATACAGACTTGGTGTTGTGGTTACAATGACAATACCATAGGCCGAAATACTGACAAAAAATGAACCTGCCCATGTGTGAAGTGACAGACAGCATGTTTCAGCAACAGGTTTCAGCAAAGATGATGAAACATTATGGCACACAGCACAGCGTAGGTGATCCCTGACTGCAATTACCACGGTTCAAGGGATCAAGTGACGGGATGGTGTATCGAAAGGAGCTTCTCTGCCTCATAGCCAGACTCGCTCTCACATGGCAACATGGTGCAGCCATGAAAAAGAAAGGAGGGAGAGAGAGAAGGAAAGAGGGAGCAAGAAAGAGGAAAAGAGGATTAGAAAGAGAGCGGACAGCTATTAGTCGTCTCCACCTTATCTCCAGTTCTCTGTTCACCTAACACTGACAACAGATCTATCTCTCTCTCTCCTCTCTTCACTTCTCTTCCTCTCTCTCTCTCTCTTTCTCTCTCTCTCTCTTTCACGAGATCCATCTCACCACACCCCTCACTTGTACCCATTGGTCTTTTATGAGGTAAAGCTAGTGGAACCGCTGGCAAAATAGTCAAAGAGAGATTGTAGTTCTGATAGAAGTCGAGTTTAACATAAGACAGTGGTGTCTATGTTCCCCCATGGGTAACTTCACAGGGTAAGACAGACAGACAGACAGACAAAACTTTCCATTGTCAGATGGGATTTTCCATGTTGTACTGCTTGCACAATAACCACCAAGCAAAGACTATGCCTGTTATGCAAGGGATGAACTTGAAAGCTGAGGAGTAGATTCATTGGCTAACCATCTGAACAGTCCATGGAGGTTGGAGGTAAAAGGTCTGCATAATTCAAGGAAGGTGGAAGTTGGAACTGGGAGGACGACAGAGTTATGAGGCAGAAGAGAAGGGGTCAGGTGCAAAATAGGGTGCTGTGTCCTACACTCACCTTGGTGCGGCGTCGCAAGTTATCATGGTGATGGTTGTCCTCGTCGATGTCGGCTGCTTCATCTTCGTCGCTCACCTCCCCTGTAAGAGAGTCCTCAACAACACCACTCAGGCTCTCCTCTAGACCACCAATCTTCTTCCCCTTCAGCAGAAACTTCCCTTTCAGATCCTGTGTGTCACACACATAAACACACACAGTTAATGCATGACACTGCAAAATGTACTGTGAATGCTTATAATGTACACACTATTCATTGCATACCTTTCAATTGTAAAAGTGTATGATGCACATACCATATAAATGCATACGGTCCATGTAGTTTACATATATCACTGCATGTACATACATTACACACATGATACCATAGAATGCAATAGAGTTTACCATTGATTAAAAATCTAGAGAGAAGGTGAATTTCTAAAGTAAGTCAAATTATCAGACTACCCTCCTGCAGGACCGGAAGCTCTCAGTTGATTGTTACATCACTTAATTGCATGAAACACTGAGGCCAATGAAGACTGTCATGTAACGTCTTGATCATCTTGCCCTGCACCATTCTCTTACAATTATTCTTCCGCCTGAAACTTTCCATCCCTCCACTTCCAAGAGGCCCGACTGAACGGTCTCTAGTCATGCTCTCAGCACTGGTCATGTTGCTCCCCAAACCTTATTGTGAACTCGCATAGAGGGGAACAATATTAGGCGTTTTAATAATTCACCATTGCCTTGTTGCACGTACAGATCATATAGCAACATACACCAAGGCCTACAGAAACAGACGAAAGTGAAGGTTGCAGCCCTACGCAGTTCAGTTCATCCCACCAGCAGGTGAGATTGAACCTTGAATGGGGAGAACAGGAATGAACAGAGCATAGGTCTGTCCAAAGCTGTCACATTTAACCTTCTTCTATACTAGCCATTTAGACTGTCTTCAATTAGAAACAACACTGCCTTGGTACAATTCAACACACTAAAATGAACTACACTACACAATTAGTGCACTGTGTATAGGGACGGACCTGCATCAATGTATATATATATGGAACTACCCAGAGTGAGACAGATAACGCAAGTCATGCTGTGATGTTAGGTTGGAAATATGTATCAGATGGGGAATAGACCTGCTTGCCATTAATGCATTTCAGATGCATTTCATGCCGGATCCAATTGTGTGCCTGGGTCTGGAAGCCTTGGGACACACAGCCTGTACTGCCTGTGTATCGCATATGCCAAAACACCAATGGCTTTTAATCAAAAGTGTGATGAGCGCCTATGAGCCCATTTCCTAATCTGCTCTAATCTGGCAAGATGAAAATCAACACATGTTTTGGGACCACGCGGTGCATCACGGTGCATCAACAGAGTGGGAGCAAGACAGGCAGGGGCTCCTCACCTCAGGAGATGGGAAGCTATCGGGGACTTTGCCATCCAGCGTGCTCTTGAGCAGCTTGTCTGCCAGGATCTGGTTGAGGTGTTGGGCCATGACTCTCTGCTGTTCAACACTGCAGTGGTTCTCAATGGACAAGATGACCGGGTACTCAGATGCCTGGCAGCATAGCATATAGGTCAAGGAAGAGAGAGTGAGGCAGAAAGAGTGTATGTGTGTAAGTATGTAAGCGTGGATGTAGACAAGGGAAAGAGAGTGTATGTGTAAAAGAGAAAGATGGAGAGAGACAGAGGAAAATAGACAAAGGGGAGGTGTGTGTATATATATGAAAGAACAAATGAAAGAGAGGAAGAGGGGTGTGTGTGTTTTTGTGTATATATGAAAAAGAGAGAAAGAGAGAAGGTGGAAGGGATAGAATATGAATTATTAAAAATGGTGTATTGTGGATGTTGAAAGGCAAAACCCACCACACGGTAGTGAGCCCTACTCAGGCAGACGGGTCGGCAGCGACGATCATGTTGCATACCTGCCTGCCTACCAGCCAGGACCCAGTACCCTATGCATCTCACCCAACCGACATGCGTGGTGCGCACAGAGGGCACAAGTTGGGCACTCGTTCACCAGGTCTTTGGGGCAAACGCTTGACTAAACTCAACCGCCACGCCTCCCCCTCCATGGCCCAGTGGCTATCCATAGTTCTTCAAGGCTCAACCTACCCTGCTTGTCTAATGCAGGACGGGTGCAAATTGGTAAGTTTCTATGAACTTTTACATTTATTTTTTGTGTGATAAAAGACTACTACGCCCTGCCCACACCAAATGATGCCAGATGATGCTCCCAAAACTTTTGACTTCCTAATAAAGCAATATCAAGCTCCAAGAAGTCCTTTTCCCTCTGGCAAAAGTCATGCAAAGTAATGCTTCTCATTAGCCACATTAAGTGTTCAGCTAAACAAGAGAGTCACTGGTGAATTTAGTTAGATATGCAGTGCAGGGATGGATGAAAATGCACAGAACAGGGGAGCCCAGGAGCCAGGACACACACGACAATGCACCTTGAAAGCATAGTTGTTCAAAGCAGTTACAACGTCCTTGAAGAGGATCTTGGAGGTGAAAGTATGTCCGTGGTAAACGATGGGCTCCCCGTTGGGTCCGTCCCAGCAGTCCACTTCCACACAGCGGCAGCCCCGCTTCAGAGCCCTGCATACACTCACATACACATACACACACACACACACACACACACACACACACACACCAGCCAGTGTCAGGTCAGGTGTACATGCTTCTGTGCCATCTAGAGTCGGGTGACACACATTAGGCTCGTGGCTTGCCAATATTTTGATAGATTGCCATTTATAATTTAGTATTCAGAGTTGAAATTTGCCACAGATGAAGAGGGGTAGTAGCGGATGCCTGAGTGCCTCTACTCACTGATCATGCAGAACCTGACTAGCACAAAAACCTACAAAACCTATCAAATACTCAACAATGTTGCTGACAGTCATCCTGTTTTGATAGGCATCAATAATCAAGTCTTGAACAGTAACACACACTGAGAAGAATCCTAAAAGACAATGACTTATAGTCCGTTGACTTGTTCTTATAATGTAATTATAACTCTATGATTCTTTATCCTACAATGGCACTCTCACAAAACATATCATTAATGTACAATGAGTAAAGTATAAGTAATGGCTCAACTTCCTTTTTTAAGTAAAAGTAATAAAGTACAGGCTTTGAAATGTGCACAAAAGTAAATTTACTCATGCACACATGTTTGAAGGACTATTTTACTAGTTGTTTCTGGTAAAAAAAAACAGACTACAGCCTACAAAGACATTAGAATTTAAGAGTAGAGTAACTCTTTCATCTTTACTAGACAGCTACATACATTTTACTGCCCTGATAGTACTTCATAAGAAAAATAGGCAGGACTGATATCTGTATCTACTCTGCTGCTGTGGCCCCTGAGCTGATTTACCGTATGTATCCCTCCACGCTGCTGTGGCCCCTGAGCTGGTCCTCCAGCAGGTAGGTGTTGTGAGAGGAGGAGATGAAGTAGTGGCACAGGGGCAGGGTCATGTCCTGGTAGATGCCCTGGTGCTTCGGGTTGAAGATGGAACCCTCGGCCGAGCCCAGGTACATCAGGAAGCCGTCAATCGTCATGGCCTGGAGGTTCTTAGCTGTAAAAGTGAGATACTGATTCTGTGACCGAAGTACTCGTCCCTTGTTTTTATCATATTATTTTACCAATGATAAGATGTAAGACACATCTTATAAGATTAACTGGCCTAGTATATGTATTCCAACACAAAATATTGGGAGAGTACAAGCAACCAGTATGCAATTGGGGGCCCCTATGTCCCCATTAAATACTGTACACACAGTTCAGATGTCAATCTAAACAGAGTTGGTAAGTATGGGTGACTGTGTTCTGTTTGCTGTTATAAAGAATATCAAGTTATGAATGAATTGGGAGGGCTCAAACACATATTCAGTGGACACAGGTTCTTCATCCAAAGATGCATTCATGCCCAAAAATGATCCAAAATCACTGATGGAGGTGTGCGTTTCTTGAGCTGTGTGGTGGTTTTGGTTCGTACCGGCATCAGAGGGTTCGTATCTCTCAATGAGCTCCAGGGCCCGCTGCTCCACGCCATTGGTCTCCAGCTGCTCCTCGCGGAGGAAGTCCTCGAGGTCACGCAAGGTCAGCTTCTGCCCATCACCAGAGTAATCCTGGAAGATGCGCAGCACGTCTTCCCGCTGCGTCAGCATCTTGTAGAAGAGCACAAACTCGTCGTCCTCCAGCGTGCCGGACTGGGACTTATCAGCCATCTGTAAGGTAACACACACCACAATACGGCACACAGGCGCGTAATCGAAACCTGACAAAGCGACCAGAATGCATGCTGTCTTCAGATGATCATCATCATTATTATTTCAAGGGGGGAGTTTCATGGGGTATCCCTTCAAATGTCCTTGATTCAAATCCAAAAAAACAAGTGAAACCCACTGAGACAGGGCTGCCATGATCATGCATATAAATTATGTTCACAGCATGGTTTTGAAAAGTTATTTAACTGGAAGTTAACTAGTTAACTGTACTAACACTAATACACCTAACAATACCATGTAAGCCTAGCAACAAATAGTGAGGGGCCAACATTGTGTCTTTCTGTGCATGTGGTATGGAAAACAGTTGCATTTAACATTATTGATTAAAGTGTAATTTCTCAAACAAATCACACATTTAACGGTAAGCCTACAATAGCCAGCATATTTACTGATACATTATGTGTAGCATTCAATCTCAGTTACAATCCATGTAGTTTTTTTGTTGTTGTTGCTCACTAAATGACTTTAGGTGTTTGCTCAGAACATTTCATCATACTTTCTTAGTCAATGGACATCCAGTGATCCAGTGTTATGGACTTACCGTGAAGAGCCTTAGAGCATGGTGCTCATTCATATCTATATTCATCATCTTCAGAAGGTCCCGCACCTCCTTAAAGTTCATTCGGCCGTCTTTGTTCTTGTCTGCTTTCTTAAACCAATCACAGATCCATCTGGTGGGCAAGTCAAGGACACAAACTCTTAAAGGGATCCCTACCTAGTAAGACATGATTTTAAAACACTCAGAATGTTTTTGGTTTTAATAAAAGTTCAGAAAAACCTTTCACTCAGAAGCTGCCATTGTTGTAAATAGCGACATCACCTGGTTGAATCTAATCAAGGTCCAATCAAAGTACAGCAATCAAGCTGATGCTGCACATAGACACCCATCAATATCAACCAAGTGATGCCACTTTTTACCCAGAAGATGTAAACAGAATGGCTGCATACAAGCTCTTCAAATGAAGGGCTTTAGTGTCGCGGTTAAAGAATCTGGCTAGCGTGCTAGTGGCCTGGAAAGTTGTGGGATTGAATCCCAGCTGCCACCTTTGTGTCCTTGAGTAAGGCACTTAACCCTAAGTTCTTCTAGGGGAGACTGGCACCAACAATTGATAGTTGACAAATGTAAGTCGCTTTTGTCTACTAAATGCATAAATTTAAATGTAAACATAGTAAGAAGTAACTAGTAGTATTAGGCTAGCATACTTTTGGAAAACTGTAAGCCAAGTTATACGTCTTGCATTTTTGTTTTAAAGGGATACTTGTCAAGTTTCTCGCTCTGATCCATGTTCTCCACATTCTCGATGAGTTTGCGCATGCCCCTGATCCACAGTTGGGCCTCCTCAGCCGACTCGGCCACCAGATCCAGGTTGCCACGGCGACCACGGAACACCAAGGTGAAGCAGCGGTCAGGAGGGAACTCGTCAGCAATGCTCAGAAGCACCTCAGACTGATGACCCTCCCGCACCGCCTCCACGTCACTCACCGAGACTTGAGTTGTGAAGAGAGAATGGTGAGAGAAAGATGTAGAGAGAAAAAGAGAAAGTGTGAGAAAGTGAGAAGAACAAAGGGGAAAGCAGTATTTAAAAGTAGTATTTTCTTTCCTTGTTTGTTGGGATCCATGGGGTAGTGCCTAGAGTGCCAAGAGTACATTTAATTTAAAAGCTTTCCTGGCAGGAGCCTTTGGAGTGCCCAAGACGTAAGGCATTTGCATGTGACTAAGAGCGAATGGTTTGTTCTACTAAGTAGACCTGCTGAAGTAATTCAGTATTGCTTAACAAAATGCACCTGATTCTACTTATCAAGGTTTCGAGGTGTATCTTGTTAGCGCAAACAGCAGCACTATTGCGTCAGGCCTGGAACCAAATCCTGCAGAGGACTGCAGCTAGCTCATCAAGGCCCAATCTCAATACTCTTGAATTGCATCTTCCGCTCGTCTCCTTTGCATCACACATAGCCTCCAAGCTCCAAGCTCCAAACTGTGTGGGGGTAACCAGAGAGGGTCACAGATTGCTTTCACCCACCCAGCCACACTCCCACCGCTGGCTGGGATCACACGCTTAAGGGGAGGATGTGAGGAGAGCACAGCCTGCTATGAGACGGACAAGAAGCGTAGTCATCCACAAGCATGTAACCTGGACTGACCTGTGACCACATTACAGATAATGCTAGGTGATGTGCTCAGTCAACTCAACCATTCATCTACCATTAACAGTTTTAACATGCTCATCACAAATCTATAAAGTCCTCACTTTAGGAGGTTCTCCATAAGATTTAGATTATCTTTCTGACATCTGATAATGACACTAACTTAATATGATATGTAATCATCAATTAATCACCACAGCCAAGATACTGCAGGTGTCCCCACAGTCTACTCACACACGTGATTCTCTATACTTCCTGAAAGCTACTCTACTGAAAACCCTAAATCATCCTTAACCTAACCCTAACTTTGACCCTAACTTAACTAACCTTAAACTCCACCCAAAGCAAATCATGATCATCAAATTATCAATGTTCAACATTGTAGGTGCCATTATCTAAGTGTTGGTAATTATTTGATATCATGACAATAAAAATAATTGTGAATCATTGTGGTTAGTAGCACCCAAGTAGTAAATCATTAGTAAGGCATATATTACAATGCTAATTTACAACCATTAATCCCTCTTTTCTAAGCCAAAGTTCAATTTCAAATCTAAAAGAAAAATACTCTCTCTAAAAGAAAAACACAATCTCTGAGGCACAGACGAGATTGATATCCAACAGTCGCAAAATATACAATGGACATGGTGGAGCAGGAGTGACATCACCAATCAGTTGACCCAGGTTCGGTTCCCGAACCCAACATTGTGATTTCATGTAATTTTGGATTAAGGTGTCTGTTTGTCTGCTAAATATCAGACAACTTTAACAAGTCTGGGCAGTAGTGCAATGGGAACACAGACACTCACAGGTGGAGTGGGCATTGCCCGCTTTCTTGGACTTGTACCAGATGGTCATGCAGTCCTCCTGCAGCTTGAAATAGCGCTGCTTCTTCCAGGTGCGTGACTTTATCTTCCTCATCACTGTGCCCACAAACATGGACTGGAGGTTGTCATCGCCCTGGATACCTGAAGCCCGTGGAGATGAGGAGGAGGAAGATGAGGAGGAGGAGGAGGATCATTGGGTGAGGAGAGGTCACAGTCAGTTTTCAGGTTTCAGGAGTTGGGTAAAAAGAGCTTCTCTGGTTGTTCATACAGCTTTCTGTTCTCAGTGTTATGTAAAAGCATGTGCAAATATGTATTGATATGAATATTGCTACACAGTTTAATAACACTCAAAAACACTCAGCTGTTTTTAATTTTAATTTAATGATACTGGTACTTACGTAGGCCACTTTGGGTAGAAGCCATTTGTTGCTGTGTCACTGCTCTGGCATCTGCTTTTCAAAACAGTTTGTGAGGAAGAAAAAACAATGAATGATAATGACTGAATGTGATATGCTGGGTGTTTCCTTTCATAAACATTTATACACATAGAAAAACAGCACACTGGCAAACTAGGGAGGAGAAACCAGGGGGTGATCACCACAAACAGAATGCCTGGAAATCTTTCAGATATTATCATATTTAAAACTTGTTTACACTGGGTAAAGGGGGGTGGGGGGGTAATTTGGAGAGCGGGTGACTTAATTGGTCATTTATCTATAAGTGTGCAATTGTCAACAGTGTGATTATTTCCTTATCAAAACTAGTTACTATTTCCCATAACAAATTCAAGAAAAAACAGAGGACTCTGGTTACACTGTGAACTTTGCTAGAACTGGTAAGCCATGAGTGAAGCGACTGGCAAAACACCATCTCATTTCTTTGATTGTTGAGTGACGAGTCACAGAGACCGATATCAGAGAGAGTTGCTGATACACGTCAGCCATGCCTTTTCCCCCGACATGACACGTTGTGAGGACAGAGGACCAGGGGAAGAGCACCTTCACTCCCAGCATGTGACTTCTGTCCTGGACTTCACCTCTTGCTGATGACAGACAGACAGACAGACAGATACTCAGTCCTCTGTCAGAGACAGACTCCACGAGTGTTTTATCAGCCCACACAATTAAGGGGATTAAAAATGACAGTGATGACAGAGGGCTGGTGAGTGAGTCCGTGAATGGATGGGTGGCTGGTGGTGATTTGACCCACTTTAGGCTGAGTTCCAGTCGAAATGCCTATGCCAGACAGCACACCAAAACCACCTGGCCACAGAATTTATCTCCTAATCTCAGTGAAGGGTAGACAGGGGGTCACCTCTGATCCAGAAGGGATTGCTGGTTTGGAGGGATTGAAGTGGATCTCCGAGACAGAAAGCAGCACAGCATTCTGCCTCCTTTCCTGGGATAAGTAAGCTTTTGTCATGTGTGTGTGTGTGTGTGTGTATGAGGCTGCTCTTAGGAGAATACTGTTGCTGGTGCTGGAATGCTTCATGGGCTTGGCTGTGTCTTTGTCCTGTTTTGTTTTGACTTAATTCTTCTGTCGCATTTGGATTCAGTCCTCTCCCCATGAAGCTGACAAAAACAACCCCCCCACACACCCCACCTCCCAGCTTGTGGAATGGATGCTGAGACTAGCAAATATTTTTCTCTGCTTAAAAGCACCGTCCACTGTCCATGACCCGCTAAAACCACGGTCAATGAATGAGAACAGAGGTGACAGACAGAAAAGTATGCACACGTCTGAACACAACATACACACCCATTTGTAGCATGTTAGGGTGAACAATATCTTTACTGAGTTTCCTTTATTGGCAAATAGTTACCAAAATAAAAAAAAACTTTAAACCCTCTGAAATGCAACCTTTAAACCATTTAAAACACAAAGTTGGCACTAGACACAAAGTGAACAGACAAAATATTTATCAACTTTAACACCATCAACCAAAAAGATTTAAATTGAACTATTTAACCACATATGTACAAAAGAAAGATTTCTATTGCGCCTGTCATGTCTGAAGTTAGTCAGACTTTTACAAGCACATAAATGGTTACCTTGTCTGAATAGCAGCAAGCGTATCCATTTAAACATACTGTAGAAGCAACACAGCTGCACAGAAGCAACACAAGTTGACCTACACAGCTCAACAGAAGTCAAGTCACTGGCTAAAGTCCAGTGCATATTTTATTGCCAAACTGTTGACATTTCTTTATCAATGAATCAGAGCGTAAAATGTAGTCAAAGTTAATTATTTTCAAATGTGACAGTAGACATGCAACACGTGCTATCTGTCCATCAAACTGAGTGCCTTAACCATATTCAAACACATTCAAACATACAGAAATCCACAATGATTGTAAACAGACAGAAACGGGAATTGTTTGCTTCATATTGTGGAAACAGTATGGAGGCTTTAGAGGGAATGTTCTAGGGACTCTATAAGGCTTTTATTTCTCTGATGCAGACAAACAATGAAGGAGAGAAGAGAGAAGGATGAGAGACTTACCCACTCAAGGATCATCCCTGGGTCCAGGCAGCTCGCAGTGGGGTTCTAGAAAAGTGCAGCATCCCACGGGGAGACCTCCCCTCTCTCCATCTGCCTCTTGGACTGGCCACAGCTCTGCATGTTACCCACGGCACACCAAGTGAAAAAGTGAGCGAGAGAAAAAGAGAGAGGGAGGGAGAGATAGCTGATCCCAACTCAACACCAACACCCTGATGCACACCAACCCACCCCCCCTCCAACTTGATCTCTCTTTTTTTTTCTTCCATTCTCATTCACTCTCTCCCTCTCTGCTCACATGTTTTATGACACACTATTCATCCTCTCCTCGTGTTGCTTTGAGTGCTTGCTCTGGTAGGATATGTTTTTAAACACCCCTTTACAGGACAACAGGTCTTGCCTTCGGTTATTTAATCTCTTAACCCCCGTTTGTGCTGCTGTGAGCCCATTGAAAGAGATTGTGGACGATCAGAACCAAAGAGAGATATTTACCTTAGTGTTCAAAAATGACGAATAGTATCCAAAAGCTATTCTTTCATGCTTTCCACTATGCCATAGCCATAATTGTTTTCCGTGAAGCCCTATGTGAACCTCTTTGTGTTCCTTTATCGTGAGCTAGAGGGGTCATGCCTCCTCACACACAAACAGTGCTCCATTCAGTCACTTTTTTTTCTTTTTGCTTCTCACATTACCTGCAACGACTAACGCAGTGCTAGCATGAGAACAAAACTCCTCACAGCCAGAGGGTCAGAGACCTGCAACTAACATGGCAGCATCCCTCAAAAATGACGACAGTTTCTGGTCCAGCATGTTCATCTTGGTTCCATCCAAAGTGCTGAAATTTCTCAATGATCGGAGTGTGACGTAGTGACAAGGCAAAGTTGTGCAGTTACCTAACTGAGGGCCAGAGTTCATCAAAGATTCACATCACTTCATGCCTGTCATGTGACCATTCAGAGCGGATGGTATAGCAGCATCTTTCTCTCTCTCTGTGTGAGAGAGCTCCTGCATCTGAAGTGGCTGTATCAGCTGGTGTAATGCGTTCTTTCCGAGGTTTCTATATCTGCGCGTTGGACCCTTTCCAGCTGAGGGCCATTGGCCAGCTCAGGGCTTAGGCAGTGTGAGGTCTGAGACAGGGCTAGTCTCAGTTTACTAAGACCTAGCCATGAAACATTCATCCCTTTAGCTTACTCACTAGTAGAGAGAGAGAGAGAGAAAGAGAGAGAGAGAGAGAGACGGGGGGTGGAGTGGGGGCAGAAACAAGAAGGACAGAGAGGGAGAGAAAGTGGTGGTGAAATACAGATTAAGGGAGTGAACAATAGAAGGCCAGAGAAAAAATGAAGAAAGATAATGAAAAGCACAGTGGAAGGAAGAATAGTATGAGACGTAATGGAGGGGTAGGTCAGGCTTTGGGGTAGAGGCTACCAGCCTATGGCCTCCATTTACACCACCAGATTAGGTCTTACACACCCACTGTGCATGGTGGTGTTTGTGTGTGTGTGGAGAGAGAGGTTTCAGGTGCATTTATGGTGTATTAATAATCATTTACTCCCTTCTTCCCATCCTATCAGGAGTGTTCCCCTTCGGCCTGCCTCTCAGGTGTCTGCTAAGCGGAGCTGATGAATAAAACAGGGACCAGGGCTGGGCCAGGCTCAGCTTCCCGGCTCCTCTTACACACATGGGAGGATCCATACAGCTGCTGTGCAGACGGTGGTCCCTTTTACCTCGCAACTACACCCACCTCCCACACACACACACACACAAAATACATGACATCGGGCAGCAGAGCATCCCATTTGACTATGGATGCGTTTATAAATTTAGTCTGCCAATTTGAAAACAGTAAACAAACAACAAACGGTTTCTGATAGATCACAATATCAAAATAGACATATAAGGTCAAAATAGGGGTTAATGTTACAGTCACTAGCTTGACATAGTGAGGATAGTGGACTCTGACCGATTTTGTGTAGTTACCAATAATGAACTTTTCTGAATAAACTGAATACGTCCAAATTTCTTCAAAACGTCACCTGTTTCCATCATTGTTTTCTGTTAGACTGATGTCAGGCTTCACTGCTCTCTCTCTGGAGTACACTCTAAACACTCTGAACACTGAAAGTGTGATGCTCTGAATAAACAAACTAGAATTCCATTCACATTATGATTTTCAGTTTCAAAGTTTTCAACATTTTCAAATTACTAGTGTGCGCTTGGAGGGCTTAGAGTAGCATTTTACAAACACACCCTAAACGATTCTGGGTCGGCCTCTGACATGGGCCAGTTTACTGTCTTTTTATATGTACTGGTCTCTGCTTTTATAGTTATCATCCTTGTACCCTTCTTTGTTGTTGTCGGACAAGGACATTTCTGTGCTTTTGTTCGTCGTTTTGGAAATATTTCAATGAAAAAGTGTGCGCTTGAATTTCTGGGGACGAGAGGATTCTGGAACGAAATAGTGGACATGGCTTCCTAGGCTTGGTCTCGTATTGTAGTATCGTCATACAACTAATATGCTTCTACATCACTCTGCATTTCTGAGGAGGGAATTTCACTTGTAATATATTGGTCATCCAAACATTTCCCCATATCATTACATTAACATGTTAACATGGTTTTGGTGGGGAAAAGGCATTCAGATGACATCCAACCACACACTATATAATTTGTAAAGGACCTTAGATCATCATTTCCCAAAAAACATACATGGAGTCGAGTGTCACAATTTAACAAATCATGGACCTTCACAGAGTTTGTTTTTTATTATTTTCAAACAGATATGAGCAATGTCTGAATGCAATCTATACAAAAAATATTAATGGGCCAAAAATGACATCATCTTGTGGAGTCCTTAGACACAGCCAAGCTGCACACAGTCTCTGTGATGGGTTGATGGGTGTTTAAAAAACAGTAACACTTCAGTAAAAGCATCCAGCAATAAACTGGGAAACCTGGGAACCATCTGACGGAACAATCGGAAGAATTAGAAGTCCGACTCCTGGTAAATCACACAGTCCTTGGTGCATTTTCGTAAGCAGATTGGTGAGAAACAGAAACGATAATCAATCAGTACAGAGCACCATTCTTTTGTTTTTCTTAAAAAGTCTTGGCAAGGCCGTTTTTCAAGCGCCCTTGTGTATCCTCCACCGGTCCCTTCTGAAGGATGCCTTGTTGTCTTTGACCAGTGTGAGTCTGTGTGTTCATGTGTGATGGTGAAACACTGTGTGTGTATGTGTGTCTGTATGCAAGAGGGAGAGTGTGTGTGTGTGTGTGTTTTTGTTCAACAGAGGCAGAGTTTGGCAGAGTTTACTGTGGTGGCAGGGGAATGCCCCGGGGGTCTGTGACCTGGCCCTCCTGCAGGTTCTTCACCAGTTGTGCCAGCCAGCGCTTGGTGGTGGTGTCGTCTTTCAGTACCTGGGCAAATGTAGTGTCCTTCAGCTGGTCAGGCAGACACTGGCGCAAGGCCTCCCTAGCTCTGGGGGGAAAAGAAGGGGGGAGAAAAAAATTAAATAAAAAAAAAATCACCATTAGAACCTAACCTGACTATGCCTTCCTAGCACACATTTTAACCTCTCAGCGTACAGAGGGAGGCATTGGGAATGCAGAGCTAGAATGCTATCAGTCAAGACAAACTATCAGTCAGGGGCTGATCAAATCTTTTTTTAAACTTGAACACCTCAAGCAAGTAATCTAATCTCATTACCGAATGTCCAGACCCTCTGTACGAAACGAAAGTGCAGAACGAGGGTCTGGTTTTATTACCAGGCTGATTATAACCCTGTACCAGTAGAAATATCCAGCGGGTTGAATTTAGTCAGCCGGAAAGTCAAAAGCAGCTTGAGTGACTTGAGATGATTTTTTTGCCCAATAGATCCAAAAATGCCTTACAAGCATGGCATTCATTTAGTTTTTTTTTATTAGTTTGGAAACAAGTTTTGTGCAGCTGGCACAGGCTTATAGGCTGAGCATAGCAGCTGCTTACCTGGCGTTGTCTGAGAGACGGAGGTAACAGCGCACCACATGTTTGAGCAGACGAGCAGAGGGCTCTTTGGAGAGTTGTAGAACCATTTTCCCCTGAAGAGACAGACACACATACACACACAATCAGATATCATACAGAGAAATAGAAGAAATTCTCCAAACCAGGGCTATTCCTTGATTACTGAGCAATAGTCTTTGTTTCTTGTATTCCTATAATTATTACACAGCCCTCATCTATGGGACTTTTTCATGATCCGTACACAGCAAAGGAAGCTGAACTGTAAACATTACTGGCGGTCATTAAAATGGAAAACACTGGAGAGCACGGTTTGAGTGTGTGTTGCTGTCATTTCACATTCCGCATGATAGTTGTGTATCTACATCTTTTACACACCCTCCTATTTCTACTGTCCAAACATACCAGGATCATGGCCACATGAGAGAAGCGCTCGTAGGTCTGGCAAATGTACGCTAGTCCTGTGTCATCCAGCAGGATTTTCTGCAGTATGAAAGTTGCTACCTGTAGGTCAGAGGAGCGAGAGACAGAGGGCAGTTAACCACAGCTGCTTTATCTCAGCACATAGAGCAGGCTTATGGCTGGAGAAAGGAAAATCACATTACCGTTTTGGAGAGCTCACTGCCTGACTCCATGATTCGGAGGCACAAGGGAATGATCTCTGTCGTTAGCAGGAAATTAATCACCTCTTGCTCGTCTGTTTTCACCAATGCCCCTAAAGATGGGAGAAGAGTATGGAGACCAAGTTGAAACTCAATCTGCACACTGTTCAATCTGTTTGAACACTTATTATTCGTTTTGGTTTCTGGTCAAGCAGCTTGAGCTGCACTCTAGTCAACGATGACATACTTCCTGGTTTTTTTAACGGTCATCTGACTTGGCCTTCTGTTTTATTGTAGTACCCTAAAAATCACCATCACATTCTAGCCATAATCAGGTCAGACTGCATATGACAAATGAAAGGAGAGGCTGATGTAAGCTTACTATTGTGCATGGTCTACCCTCTACCTACTGAAACCCTGTCTACACTCAGTTCATTCTTACCAATGACTCCCAGGCTTGTAAGGCGAAGGTACTCAAAGGGCCGTGTTTTGCTGACTGTGTGCAAGAAGGGGTACAGGAACAGGGGGATGTGTGCGGCCAAGAAAGCGGACCTGGAGACGGGACAGAACGAACTGGTGAGAATCACACAGAGGAAAACCAACATGAGAGATTAGGTGATGTGGTGCTCTGCTGGATTCTAGCACTACCTGGTCTCGGGGTGTGAGGCGACACACTGTAGAAGTGCTAAGGCGTTGCATACTCTGTTGGACTGGTGAGCTGTCAGAGTTGGTGGGTTGATGGAGGGATATATGTTGACAATTTCCTACAAGGACATGACAGACAAACACAGGGTTCAGTTTAAAAAATTACAATGCAAAAACAATTTTCCTCATTTAATTAATGAGCAGCAGGACGAGTGTGCAGGCTTAAAGACTCACTTGCAACACAATAATTTCTGAATAAATTCTGAATAAAACAGGCATGAATTACACTGATATGTATTTTTTTAATGTGTTCTTCTGATTGTAACGCATAAGACATAAATACCTGCAGGAGGGCTGCAATAGTACCACAAGAGTGCCAGAGCATTGGGGCCAGGTCGGGAACAGATTCCCGCTTTTTACTGAGTTCCAGCAGGGCATTCTCGCGGGTCTCCGGACTGGACAGCTCATTGATCCACTGGTAGATTTTTTCTCTATCCACTTGCGCCAGCGCTGTGGTTACAGCCTATAAATGAGAAAAGATAAACGGTAAAGAAAAAGGCGAGGCCGAATACGCGGCCGCAGCGTTGACCAATTTTAAATCTCATTATACTGTGTATAATGACAATAAATGTTTCTATTCTATTCTATCCAAGACAAAAAACAATTTTTTTTGTGGCTGTTCTGATCACGTTCATGAAAACACAATGCCTTTTCACTTGAAAAAAGAAGTCACACCCGATAACGTCACACAAACGAGGTGGTTGGCCAACTTCGCACAACGAAAGCCACGTTTGTTAGGAAAATGTTACGGTTCCCAAGTGCAAGTTGCTCATGTCAACCAGTAAACGTTAATGTTAGTTCAGTATCATAGTCTTTCAGACAAGATAGACTTACCATGACTAGAAACTCGTTACATCAACTGTTTTGCAATCCGAAACGTTAGCTACGCTGGTGTTTCGGTTCTGCTAACAGTACACTTCCTGGATATATATTTAACTGTTAATTGATTACAAAGTTACGCAACTTCCCAGGTAACATTAGGTTTTGGCCAGCCACCAATATTGGCTAACGTTAGCGAGCTAAATTTTGCTAACTGCCTCGCATGACCATCCTGTTAGCTAACTGCTCCAGTAATTTTACGCACAGCGAGTACGGTTTTACGTTAAGAGGTCTAAAGTGAAGTTCAGTGATTTGTGTTGAGCTTTTATGATACAACACGTTTGACTGTAGCTTCTGCAACCAAGCAACATTTTAACTATAATCTTGATAACATTGCCTATCCAGCTGTTGGTAACGTATGTTGATTAGCTATCAAGCTAAATGCAAGCTCACAGGCCTGCATCGTGTCATATTACACCCTTTAAGTAGAAATAATTTAACTTACTGCTCCTGTAGCCAGCATTCTCTGAAGCGCCTGGCTATAGTCCCCCTGTGTTTGCTGAGTACCTATTTTAAACAGATATGCGAATATTTAAATTGAAAGTACTCTGTTATGAAAACAGAGAGCCCCGGTGAGCGCCGAAGCTGTCCTATGACCTTTCAACTTCCATGGTCGTCACGCGTCACGTGACGTTGATTTGAAATTCCTTCAGCTACTATCTGCCATGTGGGAGTTTTTGTTATTTCAGTTTGCAGTGAGAATTGCAAAAATACATGCTTTCCAAATACTAATTTCTTAGAATAGTATACTAAAGTATTTGTGATGGCTCCGTTGAAATCATTTGTTCTTCTTTGTTCTTCCATCTTTCACCAGTAGATGGCAATGCAACAAAAATAATATTCTCATAGTCATCGTCATCCAATGTTTATTATTATTATTATTATTATTATTATTATTATTATTATTATTATTATTATTATTTTCATTGACCGAGCATCCAGCTCTTTTACAGCAATCCCCTTAGTAGACAATCACACAATTAAAAACAGAAAAAATAAACACAGGGAAAAAAAGAAACATTGGCATGTGATTCTGCCCAGTCCAGTTTTTAAAGAAGATTTTGATTCGAAATTCTATCACCCAGCGATAAAAACCAATATCGATCAATATGGAAAAATATATTGTTATCAAATTTTTTGCCATATTGCCCAGTTCCACATAGAAACAATTCTTTCAGTGATATAGTAACAGCATGGTAGTTTACCATGTGCACAATTATTCTGTGTAGGCTAACAAACTGTAGGCTAAAGGTATGCAACATTATTTGCTAAATGTTAAACCAGGAAAACATTGTTGTCATTGTCAAGAAAGCAAAAGGGTGTAAGAGGGACATAGTAGCCTATGTGTCTAGTTTAATGGCTTGGAAAAGAGTGGAGAACCTGAGGACCAGGTGGGACCATGACTCGAGTCATCTGGCATGCATCACACTCTCCTAGTCTCATCATTGTGAGGTACTCAGAGACCAGCAAGTGTAGCTAGCTAATTAAAGCTGTATGTGTAACACTGGAGAACGTGTTAGATGTTCACAGCTATTTGTGAATGTGCTACTTAGACAAGGCAATGCAACACAACACTATGACTCACATGTCAACCATTTTCCCCTCCAGCTTTCCCATACCTAACAGGCTTGTCTGACTACAGACACACCGTGGTATTTTATTTAGACAAATGGTATCATTTTACATGCAGGTTGGTTGTTCAACAATAATGAAGTGCAGTAATTAATATAAACAAGGTAACCAGACGTTTTATGTTTTTTATATAAATAATGTTCATCATAGTCATCATACAGTATCTTCAACCGGCTTTTTCCTCCAACAAATCTCTCTCTACTGCTCTTGTTCATGAAAGAAGCAGCGATGCTGAAGGGTCTGAAGAAAGCAGTGGAGTTGCCCCTGGGACGTACTGAGAGGGTCACCCTACTGTGGCCTTCGCTCAAGGACATGGTTCTTCATGCTAACGTGACCTATATGTCAGACTCCTAGGCTAGTGTCAGAGACGTAGCAGGCCAACAGTTTAGTCTAACAGAGACAGACTAAATGGAAAACAGTGGAGTTATTAAAACCAGTACAGTAGAACTTCAACGTCAGACATCTCAGAAACTCAAGCAGGGTGAATCGGAACCCTAATCTTACAAACATTAGTAGAACACATAACAGATACTCATGCAGTCTCATCAGAACCCCACAGTTAGGACTGTGATATTGCAGAATCTAGCCGAATTTAAGAGGTTATATGACTGTCTGCCTGTCACAGGATTTGCTCAATGTCTTACTATAAATAGATATGCACTCCCTTTTCTTAACAAGATGTATATCATGAATCTGTCAACATCCCACAACAAGGAAAAAAGCAGGTCACAACAGAAGAGACTGCATTAGCTCTGATGCAACCGTTGGATTGACTAAGACTAAGGAGCTCATCCTGGACTTCCAGCAGAACAGAGCCACCCCTGCCCCCCTGTACATCAACGGACCATGTGGAACATGTGGAGCGAGTGAAGTCCTTCAAATTCCTCAGGGTCAACATCTCTGCGGACCTCTCCTGGACAGTCACCTTGGCTCTGGTCAAAAAGGCCCAGCAGCGGCTACACTTCCTGAGGGTGCTCAGGAAGGAGCAACTGCACACAAGCCCGCTGGTGACCTTCTATCGTTCCACCACTGAGAGTATACTGACCTACGCTGTGTCAGTGTGGCACTCCAGCTGCACAGAGGCTGACAGGAAGAGACTGCGGAAGGTGACCAACACCGCACAAAAAATCACTGGCTGCCCTTTGCCTTCAGTTACTACCATCTTCAACTCCCGCTGTCTCAGCAGGGTTAGGAACATTCTAAAGGACAATACCCGGTTTCCATCTCTTCAACCTGTTGCCATCTAGCAGGGGTTTCAGGTCCATAACAGCCAGAACAAATAGATTCAGGGACAGTTTCTTTCCCAAAGCTGTCACCATACTGAACTCACATATGCACTAAGGACTGTCATACTAAGCACCTTAAGTTAGTTACTGATCCATATTTGCACTGATTCTTTATAACCTCTTCTCAGAATGCTACCTCAACTACACTGTATGCTGCTTGCCACTTTGTACCCATGCCTGTCGTATCTGTTTTATTGTCTGTCTGTCTGTCTGGGTACTCAGTGGGTTTACATAGGTGTTTTTCTTTTTCTTTTCTTTTATTGCATAGTAGTTATTATACTGTGTATGATGACAATAAATGCTTTCAATTCTATTCTATGGATACTACTACGCACACAAAGGTGTCCTCTGTGTAAATAGCGCTATTGTAATAAGAAGTTACTTGGTTGTTGCTTTAACATTGTATGCTAAATAAGCGAATGTAAATTTAATCTCTGTTTATGTTGTTTGTCCGTGTCCCCCTAAATCCATTAGAAAGCCATGGTGCTTTTTTGACGAAGCAAACCCCTGTGCTGCACTGGAAGCAGGAGTAGTTACAATGACATGAGCTCAGACCTGACTGTCCATATCTGGCCCCATGCTCCCGAGCAACGTTCTACCAAATGGCCTTTTCCACTGCTCAATTAAACATCATCACTCGTGTTACAGCTCACGGCTACGTGTCGTCTTTTTTCCTCGGTCTTGCAGAGTGGGTAGACACCTGCTGTGTTTGTTTTAAAGTCTGTCTGTGTGTGTGTGTGCGTTTGTGTGTCTGTATGTGTGTGGATTTGTGTAGGTTGTGTGTGGCTGTGTATCCAGTGTCTCAGTCTGCTGAAAGGCTATAGTAGATCTGTCTGGCAAATCAGAGGTGTCAAAAGTATCAGCATGATGGAAAACGACAAACACACACAGAAGTGCCAGACTTTCGTCTCTCTTTCTCTCTCTACTCTTTCTCTCTCTCACACACATACACACACACACACTCCAAATACAAATACAAGTTTCACATTGCCATGCTTTCCTCCATCACCTACACATACTTAAGCATACAAGTATGCCACCTGTCAGTCACTCCCTGTTCCTGACACACACTGCAATGTAGACATTCATCTCTTAACTGCTTCAAAAGACAGGACTTTTTGGCCTCTGGTAATTATCAAGCCTTCAGCAAATTTGATATTGATCTGACTAAATGCTTTTAGTGCTTTTTTGAACAACTTTTGTTGTCATAAACAAATTCCCTTGCAACAGGACTCTCCACCAGTCAAAGGCCCAGATTTACTGTTTACTTTGCTGTTCAGGATGTTGGGCAGTGTAGTGCTTCCCTGTGAAATCGTGAATAAAACACTTTTTAATTGAAAATTTTTTTTAAATGAAAACAAGATTGATGCCATATAAACTTGTGGCATTTTTATGACCACAGACAATCGTTTTATCCTGCAGTAGGGTTTAATCTACCTCTCATTGACAAAAATGACTAGGAAAAACACTTCCGGATCTACACTGGCCTGCACTATAAGACTATTACTAAAATCTCTGCAATCTCTGTTAATAATAATAATAATAATAATAATGTTTCATTTTTTCATCATGTCCATGTGGGCCATTCTAACGCAGGGAGAATGACTGAAGAACAGCTGAGCAAAGTAGGTCTATTTCACACAGTGGATGAGGGGACAGTGGAACTGTAGCCTTGATAAAAGAGAACATGAGTCCTACTCCTCAATTTTGTCCATAACTAATTTAAGTGTTAAGAACACGGGTGGACATATGATCCAACATGCAGACAAGAGAAATGGACATTCAGGTGTTTTACAGTACATAACAAATGTGCCATTTCTAACCACATGCAGAGTACTATATTACACCTTCCTTTTGCATGTCCAAGACAAATTATACCATTCTCAGCCTTGCTTTACACATCTAATGCATCTAATATTTTCTATGCACTAAAACCGCTTGTTTCTCCAACGTAGTTAACTCATACACCTACTTGGTTAGTGACACATTTTGTTGTGATTTCCCTCTGAGAAATCTGAAATAAATCAATCAAGACGTGCTTGAAGTGTGGACCCCTGAGCTTTAATTCAAGGGTTCAATAGCATTTGTATTATATTATATTGTATTGTATTGTATTGTATTGTATTGTATACATATTATACATATAAATTTAAATTTCACAAAATCTTAAAACCAAAGATTCTAGAGTGAAGTGGAGTGCTCTAGAATCTTTGATTAAAACTGTGTACATGTGCCTTAAAGCCACACTCATCCTCATATTCTTCACAGGTCTCAAACTTTTACATTTATTTCATCCCCCGCCTGGTTTGTCTGGGTTTACACAGGCTACACTAACCTACAACCTCACTGAGCTTGTTTACTGTCCAAAAACATTTACATTATGTCACTTTAAGGTTTGCTTTGATTTGCAAGCACTGTAAAAGATGCAAATACAACTGTAGCACATACAAAAAGAGAGTGAAGTATAGAGTGATATATGGAATCAATTTACTGCCAAGCACAGTGGTCAGTGAACTTTATTGTTTAGTGACAAATTTCAGTACAATATTGGAATTAAATTGGTCATGTCATGTCATGTCAGGTCTAAAGTCCCGTCTCTTGCTTTCACGGTGCTGGTTAGGCCAGCGGTCGGCAAGTAAATTAGGCCAAAGGCCAGATTTTTCTCGCCACTAGGTGGCGGGCCAGAAGCCACAAAGCGTTTCTTTTCAGGAGCATCCGTGACCACCACCTCTGCCGCAGCAGCTGCCTCGCCATCATCTTAATTAATTGTATTTTAGTTTGAGCAAACCTGCTACATTGTTATGCCAAAACGAAATATACTGTTATGTTAAATCATTTGAATTATTGTTATCTTTGTTCTGAAGCAAATAGTTTAATGACGGACTTGAAGTTAAGTTAAACTTAAAGCCACAGCTAGTAAGAGGGTCATGCAACTTTTCCTTTTACGTTTTCGTAAAATAAAGACAGCGGAGATTCAAAATTGCAAATCCTGTCTCTGGTATTCTCTTCGTTTTGCTTAACATCAGGTGTCTTGCAGTGGCGTGGAGAAATTCTGCAAGAAGTAAGATAAGATAGGCTTGACTAACTCATGTTTCCTAAGTTTTGTTTTCTCCCACAGACCACTATGACAGTAAGCATACAAATTCCACAACATAACAAGGTTATGGCTCCTTATTCCGTAGGAAAATGAATAATGTTTATGGTGGGCATAAATACGTTTTGAGTCGGCACACCGCGTTCCAGTACATAACATATCTTTATGTGTATGTGCAATATTTGATACTCAGAAATAACTTCTGCAGAATCTTACTTGATAACATACTTATAACAATTGTCAGGGCATATACAGGTAGTTGGGTAGCGTTTAATATAATGTAGCAAGACAACATTGTATCTGATAAATTTTCGCCGTTTCCTGAGGGTTGGGCATAAACTCACAGACGTAGGTCTGTTCACTCTTGCATGTCTTCAGCCTTTGGAGTTGGCCTATAAAACTGGAATCAGATGGATTTGGCACGTGGGCCGGACGTTGTCGACCCGTGGATTAGGCTATAATTTGGAATTGTGCGGCCTACATGCTCCAGATCAGTTGGTGGCGCTATTGCACCTTGAGTCAAGTAGTAGAAGAAGGCATCCCAACGTGTGCACATTCGACAACACGTTGCTCGTGGTTCGTGCTAAACTAACGTTGTATTTTTATGATTATTACTGGTTAAAACGCTTCTATTTCGGCTAAAATGACCAAGGTAAAGAAAGAGAAAGGCGCCGTGGAGGAGGAGACCGGGGGAACCGAAAAATCTTATCAAGAGCTGATTGCTAATGTTAACCCAATTGCTCAGCCCCTGGCCTCACGGAAACTTAGCAAGAAGCTTTACAAGTGTGTGAAAAAAGGTAACATTCTTCATTTAATGGAATATTATTTGTGACACATTGTGGTAGTCGAAAACACTGGGATCTAATTACGACATAACGGCATAAGTTACTGTCTACAGCTAAATTCACGATTGTTGAACTAACGTTCGGGACATTCAAGTCCTGTGCTAGTATTAACGTTAAATAACTTGGCGAGTTATGCAGCCTTAACTACAGTCGTGTTTTTTGTGTATGTGTAATTACATTCAGCATCTAAACTGAAACAAATACGACGTGGCGTGAAAGAAGTCCAGAAGTTCATAAACAAAGGAGAAAAGGGGTAAGCTCCAATAACACGTTGAAGTGGCTGCATTTGTAACGTTACAGTTATTACCAGAAATAAGTGGTTTCCTTTTTCCCCTTAAGGATTGTTGTATTGGCTGGGGACACATTGCCCATTGATGTATACTGTCACCTTCCCGTCATGTGTGAAGACAGGAGTTTGCCATATGCCTACATTCCTTCCAAAGTGGTAACTAATTCCTTACATTAGGGCTTACTACATATTTTTGGAGATGGCCATGTTAATGATGTGTAAACTGGAGACAATCTACCATTTGTGTGTCATAGGACCTTGGCTCCTCTGCGGGATCAAAACGACCAACCTGTGTCATCATGATCAAGCCACATGAAGAATATAAAGAGGTCTATGATGAATGCATGGAGGAGGTCTCAGCGTTACCTAAACCTTGCTGAGGTCCTATATGTTTGTAAGGACATGGACTGCTGAGCTAACCTTTGATGTGTGCACATCTAGGCCCTCCTACTGTATGTCCCCTCTTGAGCCATGGCTCTACATGGACACACTGAGTGATTTCTGTATTTTTGTTTTTATAAACTACTGTGCCATTAGAGGATCCATACCCGAGGTTTTTAATCGGGGGCTTTTTGAGTTTGTTCCATTTTGAAAGGACTGTTCTGAACCTTTAAGTTTAAAAAGATTTTAGTGAACTTTTGCCCATGGAAGTGCCACTTCATTAACAATTCAAACTTTGGAGTCAAACATCTGTGTTGGATTTTGATGTGCTTATTCATAAAAAGTATTGCAAACAAGTGTCTCGACTGAAAAATCATCATGAAAAGGTGCACACTTAAATCATGCATTTAGAGGCTATCAAAATAAATAGAAACCAATTTACGATGACTATCTTGATTGGAAATTTTGTGTTGTGATGAGGTAAATAGGCGGTGGTTTTGATGATTTTAAAAAGAGAACTCGTTGAGTGCATTTCAACCTAGAGCTCTGTTGAAAATGAGCTAGTTATCTTTCTAATACTAGCAATGCCTTAAGTACCTACAAGACGGCAAGGGGGGCAGATATTACCAGACTGCAATAATATTTTTCATCCCATGTCAGCATGACTGTGGACCCTTTTTTTCCCCTTATTACTTGGCATGCACATCTGCTTTGTAAATACTGGTAGTATGGATCAACTGTCAGGCAAGACCATTGATGCCAGTTTATGTGAATATGATTACAGAAAATATCAAGATACATAGATCTAGATGGGTTGGATCTTGATGTGGATTTAATATAATGTGAACCAATATGTGACAAAAAATGCTTTTCTTCTTGGTACATTTGTTAATTATATTTTGTTTCCCATTGATTATTATTACAATAATTATCCATCTAGGGGAGAATTCTTGTGCAGAACAAAACTATTGCCAAGGTCCTCTCAAAGGATGTACAGCTGTTTTAATACCAGGTTTGGAAGTGCAAATTGAAATTCCAACTTCTTACTTCCGCGTGTGGGCCTGGCGTGGGTCGCGGGTGCCGCTTCGCATCCCAGAGGGTCTACCCCCACCTTCCCTCACATTGCACAGAGGGTTCCTGTTCAAGAGCACACGGTGTGGACGATCATGTCCTGTACCACAGGGCAGATCTCGAGGATCCCGTGGGTGCTGGGATGAAATGCTGGAGGAGTAGGCAGCTAGGCATCCATTAGCCACTTGAGGAGAGAGTGTAATAGAACACCTTTTACCCTTATGTCAAAAACTTTTCATATGTTTAATAGTAATAATGGTATCCTAAGTGTATAGAAAATAACAAAAACTGAACCGTCTGCTGTCTGTATTGTGATTCAACATGTAATAATGCAGACTACCATTTTTGTGTACATCACAGATTCATTTATGAGAACATTACTCGGAGATGGTGGAGGAGGTTGAGGATTCCCTGTGGTGTGGCCATTTTGAGGGATGGTCTGCTGGTCAGGTTTCACCTGTGAAGTTAAATAGTCCAGCACAGTAGCCTCTTACTCTTCCTTCTGATGCATTCTAGGAGACCGTCAATCACATTAGCTGGAAACATTTGATTTTTAGCATATGTTATGTACTAAGGCAAGCCCAAAAGGCATTGCAACTATTGCAGGGTCATGTCGATTTAAGTGATTAACATGGATAAACTTCAATACACTTATGAAGTAAATGTGAAAAATGGAATCACAGACCATTTGCTGGTACTCACAGGCTTGTTTATCTGGTTTATTTGTGCTAGCACTTCTGGATTTGGCTCACTGAAATTGGGTACTTCTGAAAACACCATGCAAAAGCTGAGGGAGAGAAGACTGAATGTAATTTAAATGAAATGAAACTGACTAAATTGATAAACATTTTATACAATAGCTAATTATTTGTCCCACTCTGCAAGTCACCAGGATGACCATGATGAAATGTGTATAATGAGGGGCTGTTCCCTTACTCCCCAATCTTCTGGAGCTCTCCACCTCTCCCTGTGTATAGTGTGAGGCAGCCCTTCCACAGCGAGGCATAGCTGAAAACATTTGCACCAGTACTCAGATGACAACACACATAAAATCACAATATATAACTGCAGGTCTGTTTCCAAAGCATGTCCACTGTCTTACGGAACTACTTTATTGCAGTGCGGTTATCAGAAAATAATGCACGTTCTCACTTCTGCCGGGCATTAATATCAGATATACGTACGCCGTGTCGTTCATTATCCCTTACATAATTCATGGGTCAACCATTCTAATATGTGCTTATTTTTATGCATCGCCAGTTTCATGATATTTCTGTAATAGGCGGATGATACACTAACGCAAAGCCATTGGATTGCACACCCCTTGGTTAAACGGAGTATGTCCCCAGGTTGAATAAAGACTCCAGCCTCGTCCCATACGGATATGGTGATGCTGCCACTCCTGTCTGCAACCTTACAGGAACGAATCTCGTGTCCATCCTTGGTTTTGCTGACCCGGTCTGGTAAAGGAGAGTAATTATGGGCATGGGTTATTTTTAAAAAATCAAACAGTTTATTCTCTAAATGGCCAATAGGAGGTAATATAGGTATATTTACGTGTAGTTGCACTTGCAACTTCTTTCACAACTAACATGTTTAAACTCTGAAACAACATACAAAAAATAAATATTGACTAGCAAGCCACTTACTGATTTCCAAAACTATGACCACAACATTTATGTTTTTGGAACCAGGTCGAATATCTTTTATCAAAAATTCATTAGCGATGCTTGACATTAAGACGTCTTTTTAGAGCACAAGTAGATAAGAAAAAACTTTTTCCATCTGGTGGTTCCTGCGTTAAGGTAATACGCAAAATAATGGCAACTGTTTGCTGCTTTAATAGGCTATCTAATTAGGTTCCCCTTATTCACCCATAACCACCTTCAGGTGCTCATGAATCAAATTAACATTTGTTAACCGCTAGCCTATTACTCGGACTTTTTGAATGATTCTCGGAAATTAACATATTCGTTTTTAAGCAGGCCTAGTTCTACAGGTCAATCACGCCCATGTGCTAAGCCTAGAAAAATAGCCTTCCATAAGCCTTAAGAACTTTATTATAGGCTCATTATTATAGGTTTTTTGCGTTTGGATCCCGAGTCATGGTGCGTCTCTGATCCGGTTCGGTTCGTTTAGAGGAAACGGAATCCGTCCCAGAGTTTGGCGTTGCCTCAAAAGCATTTCTGACCCAACTCTGCAGTGTTGTTTACATGTTTACATACCTTGCCGTTTTGTTCTTAACAGAGGACGATGTTGTCGTTATCTTGCTGCACGCTAGCTTTATCCTGTCACCAAAATAAATACACAAAACGCACTTGATCCCATACTGCCTTTGAACTGCCTGTGTTCGAACGTGATGTTGGCTACCAGCAATTCACTGGAACCCATCCGTTGCTAGAGTGACAGAATGGCACCAAACCGAAAAATGGCAATTGGATTGCTGTGACTGTCATGTGATTTCTCAGATCCGCGTTGTTCCGCAAAGAGTCATACAAATTAAGTAGTCTTTGTCAATTATAAGCCGACAACATTCTCGACGCATTAGCTTCCTCACTCTCGATGCAGGATGTACGGTTCCACTTGGGCTATCCAGCGGTCACCTGATCACACATGCTGGGTAGGCTATGTATTTTGCTTCTTTCCAAACTATGATAATTACCATTAGTAGGCTTATCAGTGCTACCAAATTGCTGCTGACTTATATTTGCCTTTGTTAAATGTGTTGAGTTTGGGCTGTGGCAACAAGAGATTATCAGATCGGAGAAGCTTTGCAATAGAGGTTTGTTGTCTGCCACTGTTAGGCCTAATCAGTATCTTACCTAATATATGCCTAATTAAAACAATAGCACATATTATTGGTCCAAGTTCTGTTAGTGACCACAGACTAGCATGATGAATGAGGAGGATGAGCAGGTTTGGAACCAATTCACCAAGTTGAGGGGCTCAGCATGATAAGTGCCTGATGAAGTAAATGAAAACATTTTCTTTCTCAGATATTAGAAAGGTTTTGTGGGCATTAATTGAACACATAACTGGGCATTTAAATCACAACTCCAAAATCTGCTAAGAATAAAATAATGCTTCCTCCATCTTCTGATTTGAGGTGTCAGAGTATCATCTGTGCCCATAGTGTTTGTGCCAGAGGGGTTGGTCAGTACCATCTAAGGGCAGTAAGGCACATAGTGAATTTTGGAATGGTATACAACCCTAGAGTTAGAAAACAAATGATAGCATTGCATTGCATTTCTAATGGTAGCTTTGTGGGTGTTATCACCCTCATGTCCATCATAAACCTATGAAGGGATATATTGTGGGTGAATAGAGTACAAATCTTAATAGATATCCCCTCAAAATGTATCCACCTGTATTTGCATTGAGACTAATACTTTTTGTATTGTATAAGTTTTCTGAAATACTTGCATGTAGATTATCTACTGAAATATGTGATAGTGTGCATACTGTTTTTTAGGCCATGGGCTAGGGGTGCTTAAAGTACACCTTTACCAACCAAACAAACATTTGTGAAAAGTCTGGTTATGCTGAATATACATTGGACAATGGACATGTTACATGGACAATTTTGGGATGCACTACCTACTAAAGCCTCATGGGTGTACATTGAAAATCAATGCATTTCAGTACAATGCAAATACTATAGAAGACTATGTTCAAATACTATAGAAGACATTTCTAGAAATTATATAGGTTAGGCTGTTTAACTTGTTTACCCTTACAGTACAGGCCAAAATTCTGAGAATTATTGCATGTATGTAAGTGTGTGGTGTCTCATTTACATAGTTATGACATGACATTTCTGGAAACTTGTATTTCAGCTATACAAAAAAGTGTTGCCTTAATGTAAATTAACATCTGGGGAAGTTTTGTATTTATTATTTTTTTACCCTATTCACCTTTAATCCAAGTTCATATTAATCCAAGCATGCTCTAAAAGGACCTAAATTTGAAGAGTGAATTTGGATTTTTATATTCATTTGTATCAAGTGCTATGTTTTTAAATACTAAATTGTATTAATGATATGCTAATATATCAGTTCTCCACATATAATGGGTACATTAAACAATGTAGGGACATATTTTTCATTGAAAAGATTAAAATTTTACATGACGTTAGGAACATTTATTAGATTAAACCGGTAATAAACAGAAGTAGCCTTTTACAATGCAATTAACAAAGTGTATTCATCTTGGAAACAGTGCATGGTACATTTTTGTCCTATATAAAAATGACCCTGCTTTTATCTTCAGTTTCGACATTCCATTTGTCTTCCGTCCTACAAAAGCTTTTGCCATCTTTTTTGAGGCCTAACACTATACAGACTTTGAGCATAATCTGATTTGATGTAGAATTGCAGAGACTGGAGACAAGATGATGATTTGCCCAAGCTGCATACAAGATTACAAATCAAGTGACGTTGATGGGTTGGCGATGTCATCGTTTTCAAAAAGCTGTGTTTTGCTTGTCCACACGACAACGAAACGACTGCGTTTTCAGATTTTTCCATGCTGGAACCCGTTTTCAAAAAACTCAGTTTTAGGTCACCCAAAATGGCAGCGCTGTTTAGAAACTTCTCCGTTTTCACAGAAAAATGTTGTATTGAGTAATGCTGTATAAAGTAACTGTGCAGCATGAAAGTTGCAGCTTGCCTCATTAAGGAAATGTGAAACAGGCCTCTGTTGTGACAGAGAGTGAGTGTGCAATATCAACGATGACTTGGGCACCTTTTTTGGTAGCCTAATGCTGCTAGACTGCTACTACTGTTTTCTGTTTCTGAACACATTTTATCTAGAGAACTTAAATCAGCAATAAGGATTACTCAGTCAGAAATTTTGGAGTGTTATGGTCAGCACTGCATCGCCCATCATTATTATTACCAATTACTATTAGTAGTAGTAGTAGTAGTATTTGAAATCATGCATTTGTATGGGACCTTCACAGCCCTGTGGTAAAAGTATAGCCTAGGTCCTCCTGAGTTCACCATTAACTATGATGGCACTATAGGCTACACTGGCATTTACTATGTGCACGTCTGAATATAGCCTACTACAATGTAGCATATACGCGATCGTATTTGAAGTGAAGCACTTACATCAGCATTGTGCAAGATTACAGAATTTATGTGAATAGAGCGTTAAAATCTCTGTCAGAAGTGGGATTCGAACCCACGCCTCCATTCGGAGACCAGAATACCCCGGAACTGGGAAGGGTAAGCCCTTGAGTCTGGCGCCTTAGACCGCTCGGCCATCCTGACATAGTTTAGTATGCGCTCGTTTTCAACTTAAGTGCCTTCAGCGGTCTCAAAGTCTCGGCAGTGTAAATCGGGATTATTGGAAATCTTATTGGAGCTTGCATGACAAAGCTATTGGTTTAGGTCGTCGCCTTGCGATCGATATGTTAAACTAATTCAACACACTGCACTTGGTTCTTTCGAGATTGTCCTATTTATATATATTGATATAAATATCTATGATAGACATGATATCCATAGAAGTGTCTCTGCATGAACTAAAACTCTGTCAGAAGTGGGATTCGAACCCACGCCTCCATTCGGAGACCAGAATGCCCACCGGGGTAAGGATTTTCACCTTGAGTCTGGCGCCTTAGACCGCTCGGCCATCCTGACATGTTACGAAACGACAAATGTCACACCATCTCCTAAACAGATTAGTAGCTGTCCGAATAATAGCCAGTTTATGTTTATATTTAGTGTTTTTTGAAAAAGGCTTTTTATCTAAAGCGACATCAAATGGTAAAAATTAAACAAACTAAACCACCAGGTTACTTAGTCTAGACTTCGTCATAAGTGTGTGTGTGTGGGAGAGAGAGATCTACCAATTTACACAATAATCTAATCCTATTGTAGGCTAAACCTTTGTGTGTGTGCGCGCGCAGAAATTCAGAAAATTTACAAAGAGTAACAAACGGATTGAGAGATGGAAAGATTAGAATAAGAAGCGCGGGGGCAGATGTCTCTCCCCTGACAGAGAATTAGAAGCTGGGGTCTGTAGTGTTTCACCACCACTCAACTCCCAGTGAGGGACCAAGACTCACTTTCTTGTCCACCTCTAGAAGCCTTTTTTGTTCCCCCCTACATTCCTTAACCTTATCATAACTTTTTAATTGTTAATTAGTCCACTGTTTAAAACAGCCTAATTTAATGTGGATGAAAGACTTTCCATTGCGCATTTATGCAGCCAAAGTTTTATAGGCGAACTTCTGGGTAGAGAACGCGGACCCTAATAATTTTATCCGGCTATGCGTTGGAGAATGCGTGTGCCGTAATTGTGTCTGTGAGAGAAAGCTATCAAGTTCCTGTGATATGAGACCCCCTGTAAGGAATGAGTAGCCACCCGGACATTAATAAAAAGAAAGTAAGTAGCCGATTTGACTACCGAAAAACATTTTGTTAATACAGTGTCCACAACTCTACGCTATTCTTCAGACATGTACATTATTAGCCTATGCTGAAATGTGGCGTTGCGTGTGCTTATTTTGCACACGACACAGTAAATCATTACCCTGAAGAAGGGAGAAGTGCAGTTGAGAAATACGTTCCTCGTGCAGCGAGTGGGGGAGTTCAGTAAGATCACGCCTAACAAACCCTGTAAAAGCTCCAAGCAGTGGCATATAATAAAGCTTCCACTATCCCTACTATAACCTGCACATTAAAGTCAGTTACAATGGACATACACTTCCACACCCCAATGGAGGCCTGTGTTTGACTGTGTTCCGATTGACCACCTAACTGAACAAACCAGACAAGATTCCCTCCTGCACATTTTGGCAGACCAATATCAAAGCGCGAATGAACATGCCCCGCTATTACCTAAGGATGGATCTGCCTGAATTTCAGAGGTGAATCAGGCTGAGTGCAGCGACCCAGCACTTTAAAGTCGCAGGAACCTGATAAAACATTCTGGATACGGCTCCGATGTGTGGTACAGGTGTCAGTGATGTGTAAACCTTGATGACAGAGAGGCAGTGTCTATTTAGTATGTTCATGCGATCAGCAATTAGGCTACAGAAAATAGGTTGATCTATAGCACATGTAATTGCTCCGAGTCAATTCGATAAAATGAAAAAGTTTACATCAAGCGTTAAGCCACTGAACATTTTAAGCAGACATGCGTCCAACGGTGCTGTGGAGCAGGTTTGCAGGGTAGACTGTCATCAACTTAAACCGATCAGTTTTACACTTGAAGAACATATTTTGAGGACTGGGGAGGTGAATGAAAAAGATGGACAAGAAATTGAAAAGGTCAGTGTTTTTCCCATGTTTTCTTTGGGCTATGCTGTTGTAAACGTAACACGATGGTAGGTTTTGCAGTCTAAATTGTTTTAATATGTGGATCTATTATTGCTGTGAATTGATTTTGCCCGTGTGCCATCCATACTCTGATTGCGAACACCGTACGTACTTTGATCTCAGCTCCTCCGTAAGCGTCCAAAGTTTATTGACTAGGTGGAAACTTATTTTACATTACAGATTGCAAATAGATTCAGTAAAGGCTACTACATTTAATCTTTTTTTTTTTTGTTTCAATACAATAGCTGCTTTTAAAACTAACCTATGGGTCGCCTAGGATAGTTTTAGGCCTAGATTTCGTTATGAATTCCAACACAACATTATTTAAAGATATAATTTTGTGCTATTCAGAGAATCATTATTCCTCAGAGGGTTATTTTAAAATCAGACACACTAATCAGAACATTGAATAAATATTTTTGTGTACCTACTTATTAATGTATAGTTTATGTTAAGTGGTTAAAGAGTAGGAAACCTGAAATAATTTCACATGGCTCCAAAATGGCACCCTCATTCCATTCTGTCCTACCATCCTAAAAATCACTCTACTGATGGTCATGTGATAACTGTAACAGTCCTATGAGGTCTTTGATGTTGTGCTCCAAATATAAAGTCAGACCATATTAATGCACCTTTTGGATTAGTGGCTGGGCGAAACTCTCGTTTGGTGCTTAAATTGTAGTCAGTAGTCTTTAGCAGCCTGTGAAACAAAGTCTGTGAGCTTAATTTTTTTATATGATACTTGTTAATTATCTGGTATATCTTGTGTTTTGTCATGCTTTTATCTAACCTTTAACAGGAGAATGGAGGCGTCAGTGATGTCTGTTCTCACCCTCCAAAACTTGGTTTTGATAACTTGGGCTATGTCCCAGGGAGTCCGTGTGAGTTGTGCCCCCAGAATAGAGCCTTGTGCTGTGGCTCCATAGACACGACTGTAGAGAGGGATCCGGAAACTCAGAAGCCTTCGGCTCAGTCTGCACTGGTGAGGATCAGGGTGGAGGGTATGACATGCCAGTCATGTGTACAGTCCATCAAGGAGCGTGTGTGCCAACTAGCTGGCGTTGTGACTGTCCAGATATCCCTAAGTGACAAGGAAGCTGTGGTGACCTTTAACCCTGGCCAGCTGGGCCCAGAGGAACTAAGGGCACATATTGTGGACATGGGGTTTGATGCCATCCTCATAAGCCACTCCAGTTCACCACCAGCCTTTCACAGGAAGATAGAGGAGGACAGTGTGGCAGGGGAAGTGGTGGTAACTGTGGGTATTGATGGAATGCATTGTGGATCTTGTGTGAATACCATCCAAGAGCATGTATCAGGACTAATGGGGGTCTGCTCTGTCAGCGTCTCCCTGGAAACCAGGAGTATGGACCTCAAATTTGACTCCTTACTGCTCACCTTGGAGACGGTGAAGGAGCTTGTTGAAGGGATCCCACCTGGTAATTTTCGTGTGACCTTGCCTGCAGTGACTGGGAGCACGAGCGCTACAGAGACAACCCACACCTCCCAACACCTGAACTCTGCACTCAAGCCCCAAACTACAGACAATGTGGCTTTCCAGGCAGCCACTATTAGAATCTCAGGGATGACCTGCAACTCCTGTGTGCAGTCCATTGAAGGGATGATATCCCAGAGACGTGGAGTTCAGTCCATCAAGGTCTCACTGAAGGAGGAAAAGGGAATGGTGAGCTTTAACCCCACCTTAACCAGTGCAGAAGAGCTGAGGGCCAGCATTGAGGACATGGGGTTTGAGGCCGAACTTGATAAAGGTATTGATAGCACATAGGATTATTACAGTGTTCAATTACTTTCCATTGGGGAGATACAGTGCAGGACGGTTCAAAACAATTGAAAACAAATTGTGATTTCATCTGAATCACTTTGATTCAGATTTGATTGAATATAGTTCAAATTTGCTGGGTGCTGAAGTGCTATTTCCAGAGAGGAATTTCAGTTTGTCAAATGTGTTGGTAGGCCGAGTAAGTGACTTGTTACAATATTACTACACTCATTCTGTGAAATTATATCTTCATGTTTTCATAACATAGTTTAAATTGCCCTGTGTCACACAGAGACAAGCAGCTTGAAAGCTTTTGTGAAATTAATTTTCATCTAATCAAAATCCTCTCCACAGAATGCAATGAGTGTTTCTCCATGGTAACGAGACAAGTGGTCTCCCCTGTGCTCCTGAGTGTCATATAGCATTTTAGCACTTTGTGCACCAGGAATGGCAGCTAGCCACAAAACGGATTACAGGCGGCCTTTGTTGCATAGGATTGTGTCTTAATGTAGTTCTTTGATGCAGCGGAGGTAGTTAAGGTCAGTCAAACTCAAATGACACCCAGGAAAGTTCAGAAGAGTTTGTTGTAGGTTAAGTTTTTGTTTGAATGTGACATGCTTTTTTGTATGATCCCAGCATATTTTACACCTGGATACCCAACTGCATGTGTTCCTTATACGTATTTCAAGACTGTGTTGTTTATGTTGTTTACTTTTTCAAAAAAATCAGTTTGCAACCTGTGCTGTTTAATGACATTTGTGTCTTTTCTATGAAGAACCCAGTTCTGCAGACAAAGGGACAGCTTCTGAATCCAATGCCAAAACCTTTCCTCACCCTCGTCCCCAGCTGTCTAATGGCTTAGCAGCTAAAGTGCCCAGCGACCAGCAGTCTTGTGAAGGGACCACCCAGAAGTGCTTTATCCGTGTGACTGGCATGACCTGTGCCTCCTGTGTGGCTAACATTGAGCGCAGCCTCCTCAAATACAAAGGTGAAAAAAAGGAGATTTTTTTTTTGAAAGTTTCACAAAAATAGGGAATGATGCTTTTTAACTATAAAATCAACTGCACAGTAGGCCATTATTTTACAGGACGAATGTGTTTGTGTGTGTGGTTTTAGGTGTGGCATCGGTTCTGGTTTCCCTGATTGCAGGGAAGGCAGAGGTCCGGTATGACCCAGAGGTGCTGGATGCTGTTGAGGTCAGTCGACTCATAGCTGGCCTTGGCTTTGGTGCTACAGTCATGGAGATGAACGCAGTCACTGATGGGAAGCTGGATCTGTCTGTGAGTGTGTGTGTGTGGGTGTGTGTTCACCCTTTCAGTTTAATATTTGTGTTCTCGTGTGGAGAATGTGTCATTGTTGGTGTTTGTGTAGAAAGTACAAATTTCATTTTATTTATTCATAGGTGACTGGCATGACGTGTGCATCATGTGTCCATAATATTGAAAACAAACTGCTCGGGACCAGGGGTGTATTTGAGGTCTCTGTGTCACTGGTAACCAAAAAGGCTCACGTGAAGTTTGACCCAGAAGTCCTTGGTGCTAGGGACATCATCAGAAGCATTGAGGTATGCAGGGTCAATTTAGCATCCAGAATAAGATTTTAGAACATCACCTCGCTCTCCATAGTTCTGAGTTCTTTAACTCCCTATGTGACAGGCTTTGGGATTTGAAGCCTCACTGATCAAAAGTGATGGTTTTGGAAAGAATGAGGCATTGGATCACCAAGAGGAGATTCAACAGCAAGTATCCCTGCTTGTTTCTTTACAATTTTAGCATTGCCAAAATTATGTTTGCAGTTGCCTCAATATTTATTGATAGTAGTGGTGTAGAGTTTGTTGTATGCACCTTTGAAGCATTATCATTATCATTCACAGTGTGCAAATTGTGGCATGTATCGCTTTTGTGCATGTTTGCATCTCCTTATGTGCTTTTGATGAAGTGGTTTTGTGATGAATGCCTTTGCAGTTTGAAGCGTTTAGATGCAGCTTTGAAACAGTAGCTATTCAGTGTTTCCATTTGCAGCATCTGTACATAATTTTGCATGAATTTTTGTCCTGTCCATTGCTATGGCAATGCTCTATAGTACATGTCTCTTACTTCCATGAATGTATGTGTGTGTGTTTAGATGGAAACAGTCTTTTCTGTTCAGCCTGGTGTTTGGCCTCCCTGTGATGGGTCTAATGATCTACATGATGGTGATGGACAGCCAACACAAGGAGCACGGAGGCTCTATGCCCCACGAGCAGAATGTCCTCCCTGGGCTCTCCATCCTCAACCTTGCCTTCTTCCTTCTCTGCACACCTGTGCAGGTAGCACCAAGCCTGGAAGTGCTAACTGTAGTTGTCTAGTTTGACTGACTGGCTAAACATGATATGCTAAGCTAAACAGCTGAATCTGCTTTAAGGCAGACCAGTACTGAAACTCTGACAATGACTTTACATCCTAATGAGAGCTGTGTTGACTATCTTCCTTTTGCTCTGTGCCCCTTAGATCTTTGGGGGTCGCTATTTCTATATTCAAGCATACCGCTCACTGAAGCATAAAGTGGCGAATATGGATGTTCTGATCGTATTGGCCACCACCATTTCCTATATCTATTCCTGTGTTGTTCTATTGGTTGCCATCGCTGAGAAGGCGGAGAAAAGCCCAGTCACCTTCTTTGACACTCCCCCGATGCTGTTTGTCTTCATTGCTCTCGGTCGATGGCTGGAACATGTTGCCAAGGTACTCACTCAGTGTGGACAACATGACATCTCACTGATTTTGTGATTCCATCACAACTCTGTTTTTATGTGTCTGATGGAATAAGTCAGAGTGTTAAGAAGAGGGGGACTGTGATCCCTGTGGTCGTAACCAAGTTGATCCAGCATGATCCAGCCACAGGCTTGAATCCGTGAAGCACAGCACACACACACAAAGCAACCTCGGCTCAGGAGTCAAGCACACTAGCCAGTCGACCGAAAAGCCCAGGCCGCCAGTCAACTGATTAGCACATTCTTGAGGCATCAGGAGGGAGGTTTACTAACGTTCTACATGCACAGCTATATATATATATATATATATATATATATATATATATATATATATATATATATATATACAGCCTGGCTAGCTGGCATCTGTTACATATGCAGTAAGATGAACTGTATGTAGTGCCAGATGGTTTCACTACCCTTGTGCCATGGATCTGCCACTATCACAACTCTTGCCAAAGGAAGACTACGAGAAAGACAGAGAGAGTAACTTGAGCCACACTGCATGAGCACCTGCATCAGCAGAATGATTACAGGAAACTGAGCTCAAGAGTATCCCATATGCCCCTGTAGGGATACATCACACCAGATGTATCACACCGCTTTGGATAAAGGTGTCTGCTAAGTGCATAAATCCCAGCTGCCCCTAGCAATTAAGCCCAAGTTACTCTATGGGAGACTGGCCCTGATAGTTGAAAATGCAAGTCACTTTGGGTAAAAGTGTCTGCTTAATGCATAAATGTAAATGTAATGTAAATGTAATAGGTACAGGAATAGAGAATGGCCTGAGCATCCTTGGTCCCTGCTTGCTTTCAAAACTACTCTCAGCACAGGAACCCACAGCATATACTGTACAATCAATCAAACAATACAATCATCAGTTTGCCCTGCGGCTGCTATCAGTGTGTTATGCACTGTGTACATTCCAAGCCATCTGTTGGGTTCGGAGATCCTTCTGTGGTCAGATGAGGTGGTGGTGCATTGTGCTTTTTGGGTGTTGTACTAAATAGGAGCTAAAGGTTGTGGGCTAGTAACGGCCTGTCCATCAATTCGGTGGGATAGACCTTTCTACAGGTCTCAAAACCTGTCGAAAACGACAGCCTGGCGATTCTCAGCATCCTCTGCAAACTTGCAGGGAATTTGAAGCGGGCTGGTGATGGGGATGGTAAAACAAAATCAGGGGATTTCGGTGGCTCTTAGAGCTTAGAGCAGGGGTTCTCAAACTTTATTGTACCGGACACCCCTCATGGAACAGAAAAATTTCTCATAATCTCTAATGAACATAAACACTAATTTAACCATACAGGCGTATATCCATTAGTTCAGTTAGATGTTAAATGCTACCTATTTCATAGCAATGTTTTTCACGCACCCCCCTGGACTCCACAGTGCAGACCCCTGGGGGTCCCCGGACCTCAGTTTGAGAACCACTGGCTTAGAGTAATTGTTGATTATGTCTGGTTTTGTCTGGGCCTTTACAGAGCATAGAAAGAGATGCAACAGAGTGGTCGGCTACAAGTTTGGCCCCAATCGAGTTGAGTTCTGACAGAGAGCAGGCTCGCTGTAGACAGAGATCAAGAATAAAGATCAAGAATAAAGTAGTGGCTGATGGTTAGAGCTAGCCCTCAATACCTGTTCATCCTACAACCCTTGTTCTTGGCGATTCCTTTGTGAGAAATTTAACAGGAGAAAGGATGGTCATATGCTGCCTTCCAAATGCATTCATCTCCACCTCTGACACTAAAAAGCCATCTTTTTAGAGATGGCATCAAAACATAGAACTATAAAACTAATCATTATGCGTGTTGGAGCAAATTACATTTTTAAAGAACAACTCAATGTCCAAGGGGATTTTTCTTTACATGGCTCTAAGCTTTTATCAGTGGCCCACTTCCAGCACAGAAGCATGTACTCTACTCACAGAAGCTTTGAGTAGAGTACATTTCCTTGAAGCGGGCCTTAGAGCAGCATGTGTCTGCAAACTTACAGGTTTGTGAGTTTGCACATATAGGGTAATTTAGGTGGTTTATCATATGATCGAATTTTAAAAACAGCATTGTAAGAATGCTTAGCAGAGATTGATCCCATGACCTGCTTGTGACTTCAGTGGCTTTTACAAGTACTTCCTGAATGATTAACTAGTGCACTGTGTCCCTATAAATGCATACTACAATTATCTTGGTTAAGGTTAGGGTACAGGGTACTAACTCAAGGGTCTCCTTTGGGTGCATGTTCAAACTTTTTGTTTTTTTATGTTTATCATGCAAGTACATTGTATCGTCGAAAGCATATGCCTCGCATCCACCCAGGTGATGTGGATTATGTAGTAGATTCTCTATACTAATTCTCTATACTAATAGTGTCTCTCGGTTTAGGTCCAGAGTCTGTTTTGGCCATTTAAAGTGTAACTGCACCCCAAAATGTTTTTTGAGCTGCTGACTGAATTAAACACACTAATAACAGACATTCACCAACAACATGGCCCACCCACTGACCTAACAGCAATCAGGCTCATTCAATTTTTTTTTTACACTAATGATGTGGAGTATTAATGCGCTGATTACACAACATTGGATAGTGTTTTCTGATATTCAAACTGTAGACTACAAAATCTCACCATCTGAAATGACATGGAAACAATTTAGCTGGAATTTCAGATTGGAAGAAATTCCCTTTTTTCCCATTTTCTTTCGTTCCCACACTTTAGCACACAATTGCGATTGTCATTGTCAAAGAAGTTCTAATGTAGAACCATGTGTTGAACTCCCGCCTGTGATGAATCACTGAACCACTATATAGCTAAGTAAATCCTGGCGCATGAAACAAGCACCTGAAGTTAAATGAGTGGCCGCTTCCCACACTATCCCCTTCTCATCCAGGCCAGCCCTCCCCTTGAGTGCATTAACGTCCCCACCCCACCCTGACTTTTTCAAAAATGTGAAATGGGTGTGATTAGGGGGGTGCAGTTACACTTTAAATGTTTGTCTAATACTTTAAACATTTATTCAAACAGCCAGAATTCCAAAATAGGATTTTGGCATTGTAGACATTTAAATGGAATTTCAAACACAATGTTTTTCATCCAAGGTCTCTGTTAATACACTGCACTGTCCATGTCTTTACTAGAGTAAAACTTCAGAGGCGCTGGCTAAACTCATGTCTCTGCAAGCAACTGATGCCACCATAGTTACTCTGAGTCCAGACCACTCCATTATCAGGTATGCTGTGCAGTGGTCTTTTTATACACTGTACTGTAGGTCTTGTGACTGAGGAGACAACCAATAATGCTTTGCTGTCTGAGGACTGAGGAACATTCCCACATGAGGAACACATATGATTGTTATCTGCCCTAACAGAATCATTTAGAAAACATTTAACTCCCTATATAAAATGTGTTATGAACATTTATGTGACACTTGTTAGCATTTAGGCAATAGCAACTAAATGTTTTGACATGTGCTGTATGATGGTGTGCGTGTGATGCAGGGAGGAGCAGATCTCTGTGGATCTGGTCCAGAGGGGTGACGTAGTGAAAGTTGCTCCTGGAGGAAAGTTCCCTGTGGATGGGAAAGTTATGGAGGGCAGCTCCATGGCTGATGAGTCTCTAATTACAGGTTAGAGCTCATGCTCAAACACGCACTCTTACACAGGCTGTTCAGTGTAAAGTGTGATTACTTTAACACTTCTGAGTCTTTATTTTTTCTTCTGTACCATGTTAATGTGTCCATGTAATCCATGATGGCAATTTTTCTAGACATGCCATTGAATATACTGTCAATACAGAAGACTTCACTACAGTCACAGTTACACTATTTAGTGTGTGTATAAACAAAATAAGATTGTATGGAGCTAAACAAGTGTGCTGACCATCTCTCTTCCACTGACTAACACGGTTTTCTGGATGTGTGCACCGATCTGTTCCAATCTGTCCTCAGGTGAGCCAATGCCCGTCTGTAAGAAGCCTGGCAGCTTTGTGATCGCGGGCTCTATAAATGCCCATGGGGCACTGTTGGTGGAAGCCACTCATGTCGGCGCTGATACCACTCTCAGCCAGATAGTCAAGCTGGTCGAGGAGGCCCAGACTTCAAAGGTGAGGGGCGGGCACACACACACACACACACACACAATCTCTCTCTCTCTCTCACACACACACACACACACAGGCTGATATTGCAGAGGTGTCAATAAAGTTATGATTATAGTGCAGAAAATAAACAGGTGAAGATAGCAGAGGGTGCATGTGCTTGGCTGCTTAACTATGGTAGATAGTGGTAGAAACGGGCAGGGAACTAATAGGTGACAACAGACAAGTAAATTAAATGTTGTCATTAGCCCAAGTAAATGTTGTCATTAGCCTAAGTAGAGTGGTAATGTGGCCTATATATTAGCACAACCATATTAGCATTGAAGCATTGTAGCATTAGCATTCTTTCATCCTCTGTTCTCTTCCCTGTTCAGGCACCCATCCAACAGTTCGCTGATAAACTGAGTGGCTATTTTGTTCCTTTCATCATTATCATCTCTGTGGTAACCCTGGTGGTCTGGCTCATCATAGGCTTCCTGGACTTTGACATTGTTGCTAAATATTTTCCAGTAAGTACTGTTTCGTGTTGATTTAACTCGTCGTTAAGGTGCGCTCTGAGAAACATTTCATATCTTTATAAAATGATTTGATTTTGCTTATATGTACATAATACACATGCATCAATAATGTATTGCAGCCTGTTCAGTATTGGTATTCAGGTTAACTTTATTCTCCCAAGTTCTATTTTTACCAGTAGTTCTGTTGCTATAGGCAGAAACACCATTTTTTTTTATGCATACATATTTGAGTGTAGATGGCATATTATAAGTGAGAAGCATTGTGAACAGTCTGCATATTCTTACCGTTCTGCCACCAGGGTTACGATAAGAACATTCCGCGCACAGATGTGATCGTACGCTTCGCCTTTCAAACATCCATCACGGTTCTGTCCATTGCCTGCCCCTGCTCCCTGGGCTTGGCAACCCCGACAGCGGTTATGGTGGGCACGGGGGTTGGCGCACAGAATGGCATCCTCATCAAGGGCGGAGAGCCTCTGGAGATGGCACACAAGGCAATAACACATCACCTTTCACCCTACTCTCAGCATACCTACATTGTGTTTGAACAGTGACTACCTTCTGCAAAAATCCAGTTTGTTGTTTTTGGCCCTCTAGTGGTTTGACACTGTATTGCATATGCAGGATATCAATCCAACACAGTAACTGTGAAGAAAGCTGTTGTAAATTTAAATGTAAATTTAAAGTGTAAATCACTTGTATATTTAATGACTGATTCTGAAGTTTTTGACGTTTCCATTTCCACTCCAGATCAAGGCAGTAATGTTCGATAAGACGGGCACCATCACCAATGGAGTGCCACAGGTGACAAGGGTACTGGTGATGTGGGACAAGGCCCGCATGTCCCTCCGGAAGGTTCTGGCTGTTGTGGGCACCGCTGAGGCCAGCAGTGAACACCCGTTGGGCATGGCCGTCACCAAACACTGCAAACAGGTGAAAAAGGGTGTGTGTGTGACAGGGTGGGATGGGGTGTGTGTGTGTGGGGGGGGGGATACATTTATAGATACATTTGTATTTGAACAAACTCAACAAAGTCAAGGCAAATGTCTCGGTGGACCTGTGGGGATTCTGGGATATGTTTTGGATAAAAGCATCATCTGATGCAGGTCTCTAGATGCTTGTAATTTGCGTTACATAATATTCATTGTCTGTTTGTCGAGCTTAATTACAACACATTAGATCATTTACAACACAGTAAATTAGGGTGCACTTTTGAGTTGGTGTTTGGTTGCCAGAGTAACACAGAATCTGATGAATGAGTCTAGTTATTAAGGCGAGTGTGTGGGTGAGATTCCAACCATAAATTCTGAGAGGAGTTTCGCTGTGTCGTGTTGTGCCATGCTGCTCAATCTGTTTATCTGTTAAAAAGGTAAAAAGTGTCTATAAAAGTGTCAATAAGTAAAACTTTATCCACATGTGTAAGTGTCTGAGTATGCATGCACATGTCGGTGTGTCTGTCTGTGTTGGTGTGTATATGTTTTGTTGGTGAGTGAGCGTATATAACCAGAGACCCATATCTAGGAGAAGACACATCACTTAAAAAGTCCTCCCATAGTAATGTATTACATTTGTGGTGTAGTGAGCAAATTGCTGTTTTAAATAATGTATTTTCAGCTTTATTTGTGCAATCTACAGGTAGGTTTTGACATACTTCAATCCAGACCTAAACAAGGACTCGCACAACACGCTTTTTAAGTTTGTGAATCCTGCCGATCTGGAGTTTTATATATGTCCCCATTTTGACAGGGCCTGGTCTTAAATAGCTGCCTGAAGGCGGCTGAGTGAAGAAGCTTGCCTTAGAAGGACTTTGATATAACTTTCTCTCTTTCTGTGTGTGTGTGTCTATGTGTGGTGTGTATGTGTGTGTGTCTGAGTGTGCATATAAATTTATCTGTCTGTCTCCGTGTGGGTGTGTGTGTGGGTGGATGGATGGTTGGATATTTGCAGGAGCTGGACACAGAGACTCTGGGCTTCTGCCATGACTTCCAGGCTGTGCCTGGCTGTGGAATAAGCTGCAAAGTCTCCAATGTGGATGGGCTGCTCTGCACTCTAGACCAAACAGACATCAGCTCTGAGACACATCTCACCATACAGGGGGCCACGACAGACGAAAGCAGCCTGCTCTCTGACTCAGTGTCTGGTCAGTTTCCCTGGGCAGTAGAAAAGCCCTGCCTTCCTTTCCCACTAAAAGTAAAGGAACAGAGATTTTTCTTCTTAGACATTTCTTCTTAGACAGGAGTGTGCTGGTAAGCTGTCCACAGATTAAGTTAGGGAGCCCAAAGATGTTTATGAAAGTGTTTTTTACACAGTTCAGTTATGTCTTGGAGAACTAGAAGCTCAACTTCAGTTTTGTGTTCCACAGCCCCATTCAGTTAGCAGAACCTGCATGTTCGCTATTCAGGCTACCAAACTCTCTTGTTCTTCTTCCTACCAACATCACTCGGCCCCTATTATGACACTCGGTTGCACAACAGCTATTGTTGGAAATACTCAGGACTATCATTTTAAATGTAGTCTAGATTCTAGATCACTGGTCAGACAGAGATTCTAGATTCTACATCACTAATTAGTTGGGAGTGATTGTGTAGGCTCGGGTTTCCAAAATTGCAAAGTATTGTTCACCATTAGTGACTAATCTGTTTTTATGATGTTTAAGGTGCAATATGTCAGTTTAATAACATGGTATAGATGGTCTGTGTAAGTCTGTGCAAGTAATTGTGTGTGTTTGTGCGTGTGTATCTGTGTGCCTCTGTATGTATCTGTGTGTGTGTGTGTGTGTGTGTGTGTGTATGTATGTGTGCATGCATTTTCCAGGCACATATGCCGTACTGATTGGTAATAGAGAGTGGATGAGACGCAACGGTCTGCACATCACCACTGATGTGGATGAAGCCATGACCAGCCATGAAAGCAAAGGACAGACTGCAATCCTAGTGGCCATAGATGGTACTACCCTCCTACCTCACATCTATCAGAAAAGGGTCTAATTCATTTGCTCTTTGAATTATTAATGCTTGCAAATAAAGGGTGTAACTATGTGACAGACGTTTGTTAGGGAAGTAGTTGTCCTTTGCCCCCTACTTGCCTTGGACTGGCATTGCAGCAGCCTTTGGGGAGCACATGGACAGAGTTGGTTTCAGTGTGCACACCTGAGAAGGTGTGGATAAAAAATTTTGAGTGCACCATTTTATTCTGTGTGTGGTTTTCATGTTTAATCTGCATTTTTTAACTTAAATAAGAATTCAGATGCAAAACCCTCTAAGTCCATTGGCGATGAATTTACAGAAATATTTATATAGTTTTGATGTTTTGACTTGATTTGTTTTTATTTAATAATAATTGCAGTTTGATAGAGATTACTTGGAAATTATTATTAACTTATTTTTTCCATATTTCTGAAAATTAACTTACAGGGTTTTACTCTTCAAGTACTCTTCAAGTATTTACTGAAATAAAACTCTCTATTTTTGATAAACTTATGTTGCGGTTCCTGAGCTGGCTGTGATGCTTCCTTCTCCGCATTTCTCTCTCAGGAGTGTTGTGCGCTATGTTGGCCATAGCCGACACAGTGAAAGCCGAGGCTACACTGGCTGTCCACACTCTGAATAGCATGGGTATCGAAGTTGTCATGATCACAGGGGACAATCGTCGCACCGCCAAAGCTATTGCCACACAGGTGTGTGAGTGGTGTGTTTGTGTGCATGTGCATGCATGTGTGTAATAGCGTGATTTTCTGATAGTGAAACTAATCCATATCACGTATATCCAAGTTTAGACGGATGTATGTCTAAATGTGTTTGTGCACATATGTGTTCAACCATGGTTCCAAATTTGGATCAGTGTATGGGGGCTAAATTGCCTATATATGTGAGCATATGTACACATCCATTGGATTCTAGACAATGCGTGCAAAAGAGTGTGCCTGCTGTCTAGGATGGTTTGTTAAGTTCTGTGTTCTATTTTTGCAAGGGGGCGGTGGGGGAATCCATTGTAATGTATTATGTTGCTCTATCTTGGTTAGTATTAAACGACCTTTGGTTTCGTAAAAACCTGTATGTTGGTATTAGTTGATGTACATTTGTGTGGGAACGTATAGTATATCAGATACGCTTATACTCACAGGTGGGCATCCGGAAGGTTTTTTCGGAGGTACTGCCATCTCACAAAGTGGCCAAGGTGCAGGAGTTACAGGAACAGGGTCTTAGAGTGGCCATGGTGGGTGACGGTGTCAACGACTCGCCCGCTCTTGCCCAGGCTGACCTCGGCATTGCTATCGGAACGGGCACTGACGTAGCCATCGAGGCTGCCAACGTGGTGCTGATCAGGGTGAGTGTGCCCAACTGATCCGAAACAATGGAATGATCAAAAATAGTCTTTTATAATCACATTACAGTGTTTTACATTACAGTGTTGTGCTTTTACTCTGTGATAGAATGATCTGCTGGACGTAGTCGCTAGTATTGAGCTCTCAAAGAAAACAGTCCAGAGGATTCGTATCAACTTTGTCTTTGCTCTCATATACAACCTGTTAGGAATCCCAATTGCTGCAGGTAAGTACATTATTTTATTTGAATTTGCTGCATGTGTGGCTATTGAAGGTGATGCTGATTAGGTGGATGGTATCTGTGTGAGGTTTGAATGAGCAAATGCAAAAAGTGTGTGTGTGGTTACATGGTTTTACATCAGAAATAGTCTATTTTTGGTTGTGAGGTGGGTGACTTTGTAATGAGATGTTTAGCTGCTATGTGAGGTGTGTGAGTGTGTGTGTGTGTGTGTGTTTGAGAGAGATAGAGAGAGTGTCTAACTGCGTCTGATGTTTCAGGTCTGTTCATGCCAGCTGGTCTGGTACTTCAGCCATGGATGGGCTCAGCAGCAATGGCAGCCTCCTCTGTGTCAGTGGTGGTGTCCTCATTATTGCTCAGGCTGTGAGTCACACACACACACACACACATGCACACACACTCAACAAACACATATACAATATACACATTATACGAGTACACACATTACACCTAGCGACACCTGTGAAAAAACATAACAAAACTAGTAGACCTCCAGCTGCTTCCTATTGTCTATCCAATCCGCAACTGTCAAAATGCCATTTGAAAAACAATCAAAGACTCAGTGTAACCCACGAGACTGTGTTATTGCATTCATGAAACTTTTATTGCTATTAGCTCTCCCCTCTCTTCCTTGTCTACCTCTCTCTCTCTCACCCTCACCCCTCCCCCTTCATCACTTTTAGTGTCTAGATTGGACTATGCCTGGGGAAAGGGCTGCTCATCGTTATCATTATCATTAACTTTCAGAAACTATGTTTTGGGAAGCAGATGTTGCATTAACTGTGTTCAGGCTATCATTTTCTCTCTCTGTCTCTTTTCAGTCTGTGTGTGTGTGTGTGTGTGTGTCGGACCACGCTCTGAGGTATTGTGGTGGTGGGTAACTCTTCGGGCCCCTATTATGACAGCCTGAAGCACACCAATTGGACCAGCTAGCTTCTTTCCTCTTAACTGTGGCTCATTTTGGCACTCTGTGCTCCCTGAGAAGCGACACCGATCTCCCACAATGAAATAAAGTTCCTTGCTGCACTGTTGCCTTGGAAACCGTAACAGAGCGGCAGGTGTTCCAATGGTTGCCAGGGGCAGATTTCAACATGGACGCCCACTCAGGAACAGCACATAGGGCACCCAGAGCCCAATCCCTGCCCCTCGCCTCTCTTGAGTTCTTTTCCTCTCTCATTGTCATATCCACCATCAAGATATCCCTCTTCGTTCATAAAATCACCACTGACACATACTGTGTACTATTCCTTGTCATCCACATGCTCACAGTTTCTTGAAGACTTGCTATCTTACTTATGCTCATCTGTTTTGTTACTTTCTCGTTATTCCTCTCTCGTATCTTCATTCTTTTCATTCTCCTCAACCTTTTCATTCTTTTCGTTGTCTTCAACCTTTTTCTGCTTCCATTGTTCTCAGGTATAAGAAGACTCCGGTTGAGCTATATGAGCTCAAAGCCCAGGGCCATGCAAAAAGCCTCAACCCTTCTCAGGTGAGTGTGCACGTGGGCTTGGACGACCGCCATCAAACACCCCCGCCCAGCCGGGGGGTGACGGAGAGCCGAGGAAGCTATCTCCCGGGGTCCCTGCAACCACCCTGCCGAACAGCAGCCACCAGATCCTCCTCTTCCTCATCTGCTCGGCACTCTCTCCTTGATGATGAAGGAGGGGTAGACCAAATTGTGTGACCTAGTCTCCTCCCATGAAAGGAACAAGGAGGATCTTCAAATATGGTTCTTTGGACCATCTGACCCAAAGACCCCAGTGCACTGAAGGTGACTAATGAGGAAGAGAGGGAAATTAGTTTACATACAAGCCAGCAGCTCGACCACATCTGGGTCTAATTTGAATTCTGCCTTCAAGTGCTTGTCGTAGCCTCCTACTTCTGAATTAGGATCTCATAAGGATGACTTGTTGCACACTCGTGGTAGGCAGCCAGTTAGGTTCAGTAACACACATACAGTGGAAATGGCAAAAAGAAAGAACACAAAGAAGAGCCAGTAAACACTATGACTTTAAGCATTATATTTACGAAATAGACTTCTTCAAGCACTGTCATGTGTAATTAAACATGATCCCCCCTGCATAAAAAAACAAAACAAAACAAACAAACAAACAAACAAAAAAAAAATATATATATATTACTATCTACTGATGCCTTACCTTCCACCGTGTTTGGAGTGCAACCCCTTTGGTCACATCTAACTAATTACATACAAGTCATGCATCATAGAAAAATCCTGACTTCACAGATCACAGGTTTGTTTGAGCGTTCATTTGCTCAGAAATCATATGTACAGTACCCCCGATAGTATGAGAAGGCCACGGAGGTGCCCATGGAGACCTGGATTTGTTTCCAAGCCAATATCATTACCAAATTACATCTCCTTCTCTCTTTCCTCCTCACTTCTTCTGAGTATTCACTGTACTAGAGGCAAAAAATCCCAAAATAAACATGTACATATGAAAGGACACTGAGAAAATCCAAGGAAATCTGAAGGGATCATAACTGGATGGCTATGAAGATATCTAGAATGGAAGAGACATATGAGTATTCAAAAGGCACCAACTTTTCGTATAACTATGTAAGGGGACAACAGTACTGAACAACAACAGAACAACAGAACATTGCTAAATCACCTATTTTCCTTTTATTTTCAGCAACAATGTTTAATGTGAGAAAATAACTTAATTTGCATGATCAGTTAATAAATCTCAATCATCAGATAAAGATTTGACCCAACAAGAAAAGTCCTTTTGTAACAACTGATCATGAATCTGCTCTTGGATTCCAAAAGAATACACATTGATATCCTCAATACGTTTTTGTTAAAGCCTCAGCACACCATCCTAAATGCAGTCTCTCAAGTTCTTGGGGAAAAGCTTGATCTTAAAGCTTGGCCTGGGAAGCAGAAAGACACTAACACACAGTTATATGTTCCAAAATGATTCCAAAAAGGAATCACGCAGTTTATATATCAGAACAATTAGCCTTTGCATTTATCCGAGCAGGTATGCTTGACATTTGAATGTATCAAAATGAGGGACAACATTTGAAGAAGAGAACATTTAGGAATTGTACAGTCATGCACAAATGTGATAAATGTGAAATGCATAGCTGAAGATTGCACATCAGCACAGCACGTAATCAGACACTTGTTTCAGTGTGTGTGTGTGTGTGTATGCATGCGTTTGTGTGTATGTGCAACACTATGGAACAGAGAGGAAAAGTAACAAGTAAAATTCACATGAGAACACGTAATGTCATAATGACAGATTCAGTGAAGACATTCCCTTTCTTCAACATAAGTCGTATATAGCAGAACATATTCTCCTGTTGATATAGCTGTTACTTTGCTATACCCATACACTAGAGCAATAATAGTATAAAATAGAATAAAATATCTTTATTATCATAACCAATACACATGTGCAGTGCAACAAGATATGGTTAGCTGCTCTGTATTAAACTTGTCTCCTTTAAACGGCATTAAAGATGAAATATCAGTCCACATAAGACAATCTAATATGACCAAATACTGATTAGAGAAGGAAGCTAAACTTTTGACTTGGCAGAGTGCAAGTGTTGCACACCACTGTTACATACAGTAAATTTGCCTCTGGATTTACCCATTACTTTGATGGAGCCTTAGCAAGACTAGATGGCATTAGCAAGAGTGGATGGCATTCATTTTGGGTTAAGGTTAAGAGGACCACATAAGGATGTGCCTTCAAGTGGTTAAAAGCCATATCTGTGTGTCAACACATGATTTACTTCCTCCATTCAACAGACTATTGGTTTTGTTTCGTTTTTCTGCCAGCATGGTTGAAAATGAATATGTGCCGATCAATAACATATTTTCCTTTAGGTCAACTTCACACACAAAAAACAGCAGAATAGGGTGGAAAAACAAACAAAACCAACAAAAAAAAAAACACTTGTGGAAGCGGTAAACATAACATGGAAAGGGCGCCATATAAAAGACCCTGCATGTTTATTGTTTAAATAAAGGCCTAGTAGGCTCTGCATCAGGACAAAAGCATCAACAGACATTATAAATTTATGAGTTAATGCATTTATGCAGCATTGTGTCCAACATGTTTTAACCGACAGTGTGCAGTGTTTGCAGGTGCAGTGTACCCATGGAGGGCTTCAAGCTGTCTTACACACTTGACAGAACTCACAGATTAAAATGCCCATTGGAAGTTTTGCAGAACTGAACTGAAAGATTTAGGCAGGTGGATAGAAAGGGAGTTGAACATGCAGATGCATAAGATGGGTGTATAACAGCTTTAAGACTAAGGAAAATGTCTTCCCACACGGAAGCATATCTTCTCTGATAGCCTAGAAATCTATTTTGATGTTATAGTCTGGCTTGTCAGGCTACACTTCAGATTTCAGATTTCACACTTCAGATAAGCAGATGTTGTTCATTGGCCCTGGAGGAGGACACAGGTAGACAGTCAGTGACACTGCAGTGGAATGGTTCCTGCTGGCAGTGTAAATACAAACTGAAAAACAGCCCTAGAAATGGTTCTTGGGGTAGACTCTCTAATTAGTGGTTCCAACAACTGTTGTGTCTGTAAGAGTCTAATAAGGATGAATCCTAGATGGTTCTAACCACACTAATGTGTTTTGAATGGTGCAGGACCATTAGGTATAGGCTACATTTTAATGGGCTCTTGACGCGGAGTCAAAGAAAGAGAGACCAATACATTTACACCCAGTCAACACACAATTAATTTTATCCTATAACATTTTTCAAAGCACTTCTATAAGCAGGGTTAAATATCATACCTGCCCGATCTGTCCATCTTTGGGTAATGGTAAATGCACTGCATCCCCTCACCAAATATAACAGCAGTTATGGAACAATAACCCAAATCATTTTGCGGCAACTTCGCCAAAATACGCACATGGAGATTTTTTTAATGTGGGTTATTATACCGAATAATGTGTTTTCCCCCAGTGGTCGAATGGCATTGCATAATGGAGAGAGAGAGTAGATAGCCTCGTACGTGGGCGACCACAGACAACAGGTAGATAGAATGAATGAAGCCAGTGCTTCACGGTGTTGTGCCCTGTGCTACGTAACTTATCATAAATCCAGTTTGCATTACAAAATCTGTCACGAGAGGCTGTGAGATAAAAGACAAAACCCTCGCCCTTGTGCATATCCTAAATAGACGGTGTCAAAATAGATAGTTACAGTACATTAACTGAAGGTACAGGATAGGTTGCGTTTGCGAAGGGTTAAACCAATAAAAGCCTTGGTTTCCCTCACTGATATTATGGAATGCGGTTGGACTGCGGAGGGTGAGACGGACTTGGCAAAGACTACCAGAGTGCACTCTTATCACATTTTCACGCCATCCTATCAGAATTCTGTTACTTTCGTTTAAGGTAAGATATTTCTGTTTCGTGTCTACAAGCTTAGCAAAGCTGTCGATACAGGGTAATTGACTGTGCATCTTATTTTTAGTTGTTTACCACATAGCCTGCTTCAATTTCCCCGCACAGTTGATCAGTGTTTAAGAACTTCAGCTAAAACACAACAAAACTAAGCTCGAAAGAAATATATATGTTTATGAGTCTCTTTCTATTAGCCATCTTTCGGAAATTTGAAACGGTCATCTTGAAACAAATTAATTTAAGAGCATGAACGAAACTAAAGCGACGCTGTGGCAATTATGCGTCCCAACCAACATTATGTACTATTATATATTTCTTCTCTTTTCTTTCCTCCGGGAGCAGGTGCAGTGAATCAACATGACGGCTGGATTGGAAAAAGCATGCCACCGTTGCCTGTCTAAAATAGCCAGTAATGGCAAGTAACTTCAAACACAGCATCTAGTTTTCCTATCATTCACTAATCAATTCTGTGGTATGACGTTAGGCCTATATAACATAAGCTGCACTGAATGTCATTTCAGCTTACTTTGTGGTGGGACTTCTGGCTTTCTTGGCATTGCCCCTCACAATGGCACTTGTGGGTGAGAAACTATGTAGCACTAGCAAAAATAACGTTTTAATATACCATAATATCTGTAAGGCAGGCATAATTCTAAAATTCTTATTTAACAGGAGCCAAGAACATTGATGAGTGTCCAGTTCAGCCAATGATCCCTCTCTATTTGCTGGTGGGGGGAGTGGTTGGCAGCATGAAGGTAAGCTGTTCTGAAAATTTGAAGTAGGCCTAAGTGAATTTCTGAAAGTTGACTTTTAACTGATTTCATGGCCAGTGATGAAAGATAAGCACATTGTTTGCTGTTCTTCCAGTAGCCCATTTCCCACTGATCTTTACAAATGCATACTTGGTTATAAATGTGTAGGCCTTCTCTTGCTTGCAAAGAATCATCCCTGATGACTGGCCCATAAAAACAGTATCAAGAGGCCTGGTGGGCTATTAATGTAGTGGTGAATATCAAGAGCAATGCACTGACTTGTCCTCACTTACACCTACTGTACACATACCGTAGGTGTCCCTCCTTCTATATGACACGATGCACATGCGCTCCCTCATCTCCAAATCCATTGTCATTGGCGATGATGATGACGATGAGTACCCTTGGCGACAGAATGCTCACCGCTACTACGTCCACGTGATTCTGAGCATCTTCCTGTTTGTGTGGTTCCTCCTGGCGAACTACTGGGTGTTTTCGGTCTATACACCCAACTTCATCGCACCCTTCCATCGGCCCCAGGAATACTGCAGGAAGTCCCTGTACATGTTTGCGGTGTTTGTCCTGGGCCTGAGCCATACTGTGCTTGTACTACTCCTCTGCAGTGGGGTCTGGATGCGTGTGTGCAATAGGACCAGTACACGCAATGACTATGGTGACAATGATGATCATGACTGATGGGAGTCTTCTCTGTTAATAATACTGGCCTAAAGACCACCTTTGTGGGTCCTAAGAGGATGCTCTAGAGATCAGCTGAAGTAACTGTAAACTGGAGATGCTTTTTTGTGTTGTTTGTGGGTGTTGTAGCCTGTAGTGCATGATGTCATGTGACAATCAGTGCTTGTCAGAAAGAAAAGAAGTGTTTAAATGCAATGCTTTGTGATTGTGAGTATTGCAAAGTTGTTTCACTCAGCGATGTGCAATTCAAGTAGTGATGGGTGTCATATATTTGTTTCAGATGGATACAGTAGCATACTTCTTGTATCACATACCCTGGCTATAGCACCACTTGACTAGACTCTGTAGGCTGATAATGCACACGTTTATTTAGTTAGGCCAGATGTAGATGTCTGCATAGAGCGATGACGTTGATTACGACAAAATGTATTTTTCATAGCTGTACACTCAAAGAATGACTTAGAATGTGAAATATTATTGTGTGGGCACCTTGTTCAGTGTTTTGATAAAATTAAATGACACGGAAGCACAAACATTTGTGGGTGATTTTATTTATTTATTAATTTTTTAATTTATTAATCACTGTCTCGACTACTGCACCATATCACGCCAGCCAGTTCAACTGTAGAAGTTTGTCAGTGCAACTATCAAAGGTGGGTCTGACAATAAATGTATCTGTCTCCACCCTGTGGTCAACCTTTTAAACATTCCCGGAAGTGACGATCAATCGAATCTTCTGCGCACATGTTGCAGCAGGAAGAAGTGTGGCAGATACAAACATTTGAGTATCGGCTGTGTCGTTCGACGTTACGACCTTTAGTAGTGTGTATAAGTTTATATGTAACTTAAGTATACGTAATGACAAATCCAGGGAACTATCCACCTCCCGTATTTGATTGTCCACCGCAGGCACCGGTGTTAAAACCCTCTTCGTTTCTGTGCGATTCTTCAGAACCCAGTAAATTTCAGGCAACACGTGATTGGAATTGGTTCGATTCACCGGGCTCTTTTCCTCCGCCACAACCACCGGGGCCTTGGAATTGCTATGGACACGTTAATAACTGGCATGCTGGTTCTTGGCATCAGAACTTTGGACCGAACCGCCACCAAGGTGAGTGAGAAGGGCCAATGGTCCATACCCTGACGCTGTAGATATTTTTCTAACAAGCAATTGCTCTGCGCCTAGCCTAAAATCTGGATGGTTTTATTGGTACAGGGTCATATCATCAGTCAGGAGGCCAGCATTATGGACGTCAGGACTTCGGTGGAAAAAAGGTAGGTAGGATTACCGATGGTGGTATTGTGTGAAAAGCTTTTTGAGACATCCATGCCCCGGTGATGGTGGCTGTGGTGATATAAAATAAACTTTGTTCTGGGAGGCTAACAGTGACATGATGTTACTTATTAACGTGTTTTCTCTCTCTCATTTCCACTGTCCACAGAAGAACAAGAAAGATCCAGAGTTCGTTTTTTTCTGTGACACGTGTGACAGGGGCTTCAAGAATCAGGAGAAATATGATGAGCATCTCTCACAGCATGTGAAGGTATGGAGCCCAACAGCAGTCCAAAAGTTTGCAGGTCATTATAGGTTTGAACCGGTTCAGGCTGGCCACTCTTAAATGTGACATTTTCAGTCCAGCATCATAAAGGGGTGTAGATTTTGTGTTAACTTTGAAATCAATAATATAATACCAATGGGCACTGTCATCTTTGCTGTATTTCCTTACTGCCAATGCAGTTTATTATTGCTATATGCCTGTATATATTTTTCCAGCATAAGGATGGGAATTGATAGGAGTTTATCAACATCGATGCCACTTTTGAGTCTACGCATTGGTCGAATTCTTTATTAATTCTCTACACAGGTGTTCAGCATTGGCATAGGTTTTTGGTGAAGACCCTGAATGTTGGGGCATAAGTTTTCAGAATAATTTTTCTATGACTTGTCAAGTAACTGCAAATATCAATATTGTCTGTGTAACAGATGTCAGCTAGCCTAGCTAAATATATAGAGTGTTAGTAAACCCACTTATTTGTTCAAGTTTCAAATGGGTTACAATCCGTTTTCTGATCTATTGTAGTCTCATCTAGAGCTGACCATAACATAATGTCTCCAGATGCGTTGGGGTCTAGATGGGTGTTTATTTCTGTGGCTTTGACTTTTGTGACTCTTGACTTCTCTAGTGCTCAGTGGCAGACTGCAATTTCATGGCACATGAGAAACTTGTCAGGATTCACTGGAGGAATGTAAGTTGACGTTTGGCCATGTAAGATATATTTATATTTTAATTGGCACAAAGCCCTTTGTTAGAAGGTCTTAAAGGAGTCTATATGGATGTAGTTTATTACTGTTTTATAAAATCACATCTCTACTGTTAGATGAATAGATTTTGCCAGAAAGTTGCATTCGCTTTTATTAAAACATATTAAATGCTTCTTTTGAACAGAACCATGCCCCAGGAACAAAAAAAATTAAACTTGATACACCAGAAGAGATTGCAAAATGGAGGGAAGAGAGGCGAAGGTGTGAAGTCCTCAGTAATATGGCTACTAACTTGTTTGATGTAGTTTGGTTTGTGAACAATTAATGAACAGATTGATTCACAGGTCTTTGTGTGCATTAGTGTGGTGGTTTTGTTACTTTTATAGACGCTTTCTTTGATCCTACACCTGATACATTACAATATCCTTCCATATTGTTATGGCATTGTAAGACCACTAGGTGACACTGTCTACTGGCAGTGCTTCACTAAAGCAAGTGTCTGGGTGTATTTGTAGGAACTACCCAACCCTTGCCAATGTGGAGAAGAAGATGAAAATAATGGATGCAAAGGAGGAAAGAGGAGAAGTTTTAGAAACAGCCCAATTTGGGTGAGTAAGCAAGGTATTCTATACCAGCAATTCAAATGTAGTCTCATGAATATTTACCGATCTTAATTAACATTGTCTCTTTTTACCATCGTCTCTTTGATTTTGAGTGTGCCTTTGTGTGGCCGACTTTGTGTGTCTAAAGTCTATTGAAAGTTTTTTCAATTCACACTCAGGCGGATGAAAGGCCGAGGCAGAGGTCGTGGGGGGCACAGGAGAGGTCGTTTCCGTGGACGCGGATGGGGTAGGGATAACTATGCGCGTTTCAGTTACAATGGTGTTGCTGAGGAGATTGCTGAGGAGCACCACCAGCCTGTCTCAAAACCTCCCAAAGAAGAAGATCCACTGGGGGCGCTAGCCAACAGTGACCCAGGTTTGTGCTTCCATAATCCCAGAAGTACAACTGACAAAGACTTTGAGTGACTTAAGATCAACAGTATCCACCAAAGTGTTTGCATATTTGATTTGCCAAGATTATTAAAAAGAAACGGCTTTTTTTTTCTGTATTTGTAGATGATGGGACACAAATATTTATTTAGTCCATTACATTGTAAGATGTGCTCCACAAACAAATATGACCTGGTTTAATTATACTTTTTGTCTGTACTCTTTTGTTCTGGTAGACTCTGAGAAGGAGGAGGAGGTGGTTGGCGGTTCCACGAATCCTGTGTCCGTAGCCCCCAAGAACATGTCAGCCGGTCTGGCCTCTCTGGTGGCAAGTTACGGTTCCATGACAGAGAGTGAGAGTGACCAGGAACCTGAGGGTAAGTTCAGAGTGCACCAGCCTTTTAGAATTTTGCATACACATCTAATACACTGGGTCTGTCCAAAACAAAATCATGCTGGCTTATAAGGTTGCATTTGGTGGCATCAAGGCAACTGTCCATGTTTATAATGTTATAAAACTATGAAGTTAGCTGTCAGTATCTTCCATCACCCAAAACAAAGTTTTTAGTTTTTGGCTGGTGCCTTGATGCCCACCACAACAAATGACTTGTTAGACAGTAAAGACAAGTGAGGCAGCAAGTCACTACCTCCTTGTTTTGGACAAACTGACTGACAATGTGGACATTACTTCATGACCTGTTTTCTTTGGTGATTGCATGTCCACCCGATGAACAAAATACATTAGGGAAAGGTCGTTTGTGTGATCATTCCAAGTCGTCGAAAGTTTACTTTCAGCTTGATTTGACCCTCCCATGCTTCATTAGCATGACTGCATGACAGCATGATTGCATACCCCAGATGTATTTACATATATTCATATGGACAGAATCATTTGAAAATACAAAGGATATGTGAAGAAAGTATCTGCCTGTGTGTATGAGGTCCAGATATCATACAACCCTTCACCAGAATTGAGGACCACACCCTTAACGTTGAACGTGACTGCAGTAGCAACTGCCTGAATAGATCAGGCTCTGATCTGGCAGATGCTTGTGCCAAACCAGCAGAGGATTCATGCCTAAGTGTACTGTCTGCAAAGCTGCCACTAACAGCCACTTATGGTCTGGAAAGGCTTGGCTAAATATGATTCCTAGTCTGCAGAAATATGCTCTCATTCACCTTCAGCAGTTGACAGTGGACAATTGATAAATCATTCCCAAGTATGCCTTCCATACAAGAATATAGCTTCTGATTTATGTGTTCCCACACAAATATATGTCATGGCTGCACAAAGGTATACCACTGCAAGGTAGTAATTCTAGTTAATTTGGTTTTAATAAAAGCCTGTATTTGGATCAGTGAAAAATAAATTCCATGTTCTGTTGTCTTGGCCTATTCTAATAGCCTACCATTACTGATGTTAAAGGGTGTTGATGCCATAGTATCATTTCAGGATCGGTGTAGAAACAATTAAGCATTAGATTGCATCATTAAGTTTGGTATAAAGGTCCACTTACTTTTGATTGTTGATTGTGCAAAAATATAAATGCCACCTCTTCTGCGGTGTAATATGCTTTCCTCCTTTTGCTTTGCTTTAGCTGCTCCTATTCTTAAGACCAGCAAAGTGCTGGAGGAGAATAAAGCCATGTTGAAGAGCCTCCCCGCCCCGAGCCAGCCGCGTGCACCATTCCAGGACCGCAGTGTTCCCATGGAGAAGGGCCTCGCTGCCAATCACCCCAGGGGGAAAGGGAGGCGACGGGGTCGCGGAGGGCGCCATCACAACGACACCCCCCAGCAGCGGAGGCACACCCTGCTGGAAATGGTGAGCTCCTCTGACAATTATTTTGTGTGACGACCTCTGAGAATGTTTTATGGTTATGTTACATTATCGTGTCACATGACCTTGCACATAGAGCCATTGTTTGAATCCATAAGCTCTGAACTGGCTGATTCATGCCACTTAAGTATTTGAGGGTTTAGGGTTGTGAACGACATTTGAATTTGGTGTATGTTCTGCAGATTTGCAAATCTATTTTTTGCTCTGTGAGAGTGCTCACTCTTTTGTTTCTTAGAGTAGGCTGTGGTGGTGATTTGTTATCTGCATTGCTGCCTGAATCCCAATATGTTCCCTAAACTCTAAGCCTTGAACCCTCAAGACATAATTGTCATGAATCACCTAGTTGTGTACTGGATTCATGGCACGTAGGGCTTAGGGTGGTGCATTTGGATTCAGCCATTATATACACTATCAACAGATTTTCTCTTCTTGTTGTTATGTATGATCATAAACATAGCACTCAAGCTAACTGCCATAGTTTTTTCATCTACAGCTGTTGGCTCCTGACATCCGGCACGAGAGAAATGTGATTCTGCAGTGTGTGCGCTACATTGTCCGAAATGGTTTCTTTGGCTTGGAGGGCAAAGGTGAAGCTGGTGACAGGACACCCAAAAAGCCACAGTCAGGAAACTTCATTAATGGAGATATGCAGCCACTACAGGCAGTCACGTCTCAGTCACCACTGAAAGATCAACCTCCAAACAAGCATGCCATCCCTGAACATCGGCCTAGTGCGAGTAACACCAAGGACCCTGTGAAGGGCCACACAGATAATGGCTCTGTGGAGAAAGAAGGAAAGGCATTTCTTGGGGAAGAGTGTCGCATATCAAAACATTTCACATATAAAGCATCAAAGGAGATGTATGAGGACATTGTATGGGAGATGGACAAGGTTAGTAGCACGGGAGGAGAGAGACACCCCGCAGAGGCAGGTCATTCTGTATTGAAGGAGAGTGAGGGCCCAGCTGTGGACCCGAACGAGGAGGAGATGGAACAAGAAAAGGAATCTGAGGTGTCGCTTACAGGTGCTGGGGGCAGTCAGGTGTTTGGGTCAGAGGAAAGTGCAGCAGCATTCCATAGCTCAAGCGATCAGTCAAAGGATTTGGTGTCGACACAGGACATTTCACTTGGCTCTGAGCCAGCTGCATTGGAGAAGAACCTGGAAATGGACACACAGCCCACAAGCTCAGTGTATGATGATGACATCTGGGAGATGCCTTCAATCAAAACAGATGACGTGTAGAAATTCTTGTTATCTTTCTCTTTCTCTTTTTTTTTCTCTTTTTTTTCATAAATGCCTGTGTTGATCCTGGAAGCTTTTGCTGCCCCCTTGCAATTTTGATTGTTTATTAAGGTTTTGCAAAGTTTGTGTGAAATAAGATTTATGTTATGTATGGACTAAAATTCTAGCAGATGCTAATTATACCTATTAAATGGAGTTTAAATGATTCATTGTGTGACATTTTACTGACTAGTCTAACAGGATGTGACAGAATGAGTTGAAATTAGGTAATGGCAAACGGCGGTTATGACTTGACATGGAGACAACAGTCAACATTAACGTGTCAGCTTAATTCTTTGAAATGAATTGCTCACAGAGCTGGCTTGTCATCTTCGATTAGAGCATTCATGCAAAGACCCTTCAATGTGTCAGTACAGGTATGCCAGCAGGTTTATCTTCAAGACTGGACATCTCCGATCACTGTGCTGCCTTCGTGCAACCTGACATTCTGGAATGCAATTTGCTCCATCCTTGAATCAACTGCTCGAGGCGGCACTGTCAGTACCAGCACTCCACAGGTGATGTATTTGATTTACCTTCTGACAAGCAGGCTTTGTAACTTTAAAGTTTCTTTCCTCTGTATTTTCCTTTTCTTTTTTAAATTGTGTTTTATTCTCTTTCTTTGAAAGCACTACTCTGCACTTAAAGACCTGTTTAGTCAACTGCTGGGTTTGTCTTTTCTACCCTTCACCCCTGACAGGGGCCTCCCTGTGTTTTTGGAACAGAGAGTGCTGCCTGTCAGCACCAAAGGCATGGGCGGGATCCAGCTTGGGATACTCAAATTCCACTCATATAGGGATCCGAGCACAAGGTGTGCAAGTCTTTTAATTGCTACTGTTTTTTGTCATTTTGTTTCTATTCTATTTCATTGACTTTGTCTATTCAAGTCTATGGTTTTCAAAACCTATACTTTCTTCAAATCAGTGCTTCTTAGTCAGGATTCTTGTTCTCTCTGTGTGTGTCTAATTATGCATCTACACACTACTACCTACTAACCACTCCAGTTTTGCCTGGGCCATTTCCTTCTCTGGGTCATGGGACATATACACCAGAACAAGTAGAATCATATAGGACGTTCAAGGCCATAACTGAGTTTGAGAAGGAACACTATACAAGCCAAGAATCCATATTTGCATCCTGCCTACCATATATTAAAACAATATTTATGTTTATTCATATTTTTTTCTTTTCTTTTCTTTTGGAACAATCCCCATTTCACAGCTTTTTGAACCACTGCAGCAATACAAGTAAAAAAAGGTTACAGTTACATGTCTTGAGTCTTGTTTACTTTTTTCCTAGTAAGAAAGTGTTAAAATGTTTGCTCCTTTCCACAATACCTAAAAGTACTCTTGCAGTTAATAAATGGGGAATTGATACAGGAAATCTGTTCACTGTGTTTATTGTAACACAGGCGGCTCAAACTGAGCTACATAGAGGGGAGACCACCGGCAGATTTCCAGATAATAACATAATTTATTGAAGAATAATAATTAAGAATAAGAAAATGTGGTGCAAGTCAGTATAATGGAGAAACATAAGTCAATCTAGGGGAATAGGCAACAACGTCAATCCAAAGCAACCCAAAATGGCAGAAGGAGCAAAGAGATACAATCTTCTTGGAAGGCAGGCTTTTTATACTGCCCTCACACCTGAGTAGCACAGGCACACCTGTGCAAGTGGCATGGTTAAAGAGACCCATTAAGGTTGTAAAAGTATCCACAGTGTTAAGGGTTCATAGCAGTATTCTTGTGTTTGTAAAGTGACTAGCAGGTATTGCGGGAGTGGGAGGGTGTTCAGCAACTGTACTACGGATACTTTGGTACCTCCACCCTGATGGCAGGAGGCAGAGGAAGCTGTGTAGGGGATGGATCACCTATGATTCTGATGGATTTCCGAGGCAGCTTGGTGGCGTTATGTTGATGTATTGTACACTAGACTCTGCAGGTTTAGGTCTAGTTTGGTTTCGGATCAATTTATATTAGTTCCACCACTTTGGTCATTTTAACATGCTTACATTTTTATCACATAACATAATTTATAGCAGTCCCTCAATGCCAAACAGAGAAGACAATAGGGAAATGGTGGAATTCTTGCAGATGAAAGACTTAGCACATGAAGCACTAAGCTGAACTCTTTCCATTCTGGAAGATACACTGGGCATAAGATTCATGGGATATCAAACCAGACTGCAGGGTATGTGTAGATGTAGATGTGTGCAGACCTTTTAGTCTGTTATTGCAAGTGCAGCTCTCTTTGCAGCCATCTGTTGTGGCAGCAGCATCAGAGCAAACTGATAACGAGGGGTGGCTCTGTGGTCTCTTAAAGAGGGTTCCAGGAACAAGTAAGAAAACGTTGGTGAATCCAAGAGTCGCCATGAAAACTGAATAAGTGATGATTAAGATCACTTTTCGCTTTTTGAGGACCAATGTGTTTTGGGCCTTCTCTACAAGAAGCCTATGCCCATCCACCACTATACTTCCCTTTAGGGAGTCATTAAAACTTCACTATCAATCTATCACTTGCAGCACGATAAAGCATAGTCTATTAAACACTCGGAGAGACTACGTTAAGCTGAAGCAGTGTGCCTCCAAAGAGTTCGTGTTCTAGTTCTTTCTCCAATCCACCGTGAACTGCCTCAGCCTCATGTTATCCTTCATCTGTCAATGTACAAGGCTTTTCTTTTTTTCCCTTTTGGCAACCCGCATGCGCAGTGCCAATCTCCTAAGGTTCTCCTCCCCCTTCTGACGTCACCAGAGAGAAACAGCTTGCTAGCTGGATAGCAAGCACGGCTAACTGATTCAAGTATGGCTGGGGTTGAGATCATAGGAGAAAGGATGATACAGCAAATGTTGAATCTAAAAGAATGATGGAATGGATCTAAGTGGCTGACAACTTTCGCACAAGAAAAAAACATTCGAAGAGGATCTTGATGCTGATGTCGGATATTTTATTTCGAAAGTAACAGGAGATTAGTCTTCCAAATATGCGGCTCTAACGTCTGGCAGTGATGGAAGTGATGTCGTATGACTCCAATGTTTATGTTGAATTTTCTGCCGGTCTGCCAGTATTAACGACTGAGATTTCTTCTTTAAGTATATGTTCTTACGATTTTGTTTTTAGACATTATGCTATCTACAGAGACATTTAATTGCGTTTGACATAAATACGCAGATTCTGCGTTTATTACTCAGCTATTTAGCCAGCTAGTTTGTTAGCCCGGCTAGATGCGTAGCTGGACCGCTAGCTCGTCAACGTTAGCATTTTGGCATTGATTTTGTCAGTATTTTTGGCTTGAATTGCATGGAACTGTTCCGGGTAATCTTCACACAGAAAACGTTGGCCCGCAACAGGGCAACCTGGCGTGTGTTTATATGCCGGTGTCGCTGACTAGCCACTGTGAAGTTGTCGCCAGCTAATAGCTAGTCGACTGTAAATACTTAGCCAACAACGTCAACGAGACATATTCGGATGTCAAATTTTAGTTAGCTAGACGAGCTAAATTGCACCAATCTCGCCAGAAGTACAACTTTTGTTTTGCTTCCATTTACGCGTCAAAGTCGCCAACTTCAACGAGATGCATCACGCAGACTCTACCGGGGATTCTCCCGGCTCAAGGAAGATGGCGCATTCCTCTGTTTTTAGTAGTCGTAGGGGTAGCAACACCGGCAGCAGTGGCAGCCTATCTAACGCTGCCAATGCCAACATTAATGCTAATGTTATCCAGACCGATGACAACCAGTCCTCTCTGCTTAATCAGCATACAGGCCCGGCTGGGTGCTCTTCGCCAGGACCCCATCACCCTCCCCATAGCCTGAACGTGCAATCGCAGTCGCTTCAGAGTGCCGGAGCACAGGTGAAAAAGAAAAGCGGATTCCAAATTACCAGTGTCCTACCTGCTCAAGTGTCTGCTAGCGCCAACAACAGCATAGCGGACGACACAGAAAGTTATGACGATATGGACGAATCTCATACGGAGGACTTGTCCTCCTCGGATATCCTGGACGTGTCTGTCTCGCGGGCCACTGACCACGGCGTGCCGGAGAGAAGCTCCTCAGAGGAGACACTGAACAGCCTACATGGCGTTGAGACCCCAGGTGTCGTATCACCCAACGAGCCCGTGCTCCACCACGCCATGCAGCAGGGAGCTCAGCAAGGATACATGGTCAACGGCTCCGCGCATCACCCGGGGCACCATCACCATAGCCATCAGCACCATGGACATCATCAGGACGTTCCTCACAATGTGGCTGCTCCTGCACCAGTGGCAACCCAAAGTGGAGCCTTGTCTGCTGTCCAAGGTGGTGCTGTCGCCACGGCTGGACTTCCATCCTCTGGCTTAGGAAGCGGCCAGATCGTTCGGCCCATCCCTGTTCGGCCAGTACCTCCAGAAGGTGCTGTTGCAGGGATGGTTGGTCAACCACCAGCCACCACCAAGGGTCCTGTGAGTATCGGGCAGGGAGGAGCCCTAGGGATCGTTGGCAGAGGGATCATCCCAGGCATGAGTGGCGGAGTGGTTGCTGTCGGTCATGCTGGAGGTGCGGGAGTCCAGCCTGTCCCCGCTTCAGTCCCGGCCACATCTCAGCCCGCTCCTGTTAGCACCTCGGGCCACTCTCAAGCCTCGGCTTCAGCTTCTACTGCCACCACCACTGCTAGCACCACTGGCTCCACTGCCACCTCCACTGCGTCCCGCTTCCGGGTGGTCAAGCTGGACTCCAACTCGGAGCCCTACCGCAAGGGCAGGTGGACCTGCACGGAGTTCTACGAAAAGGAGACGCCGCCGACGGTCACTTCCGCTCCCCCCACGACCACTACAGAGTCCGCTGCTTCCATTGCTGCTGCGGCTGCCACTGCCACCGTGGCACCCCCCCAATCTGCTGCTCCGGAGAGTGATAGCACCACTAGCGGCAGTTCGTCCATCGGAAGCACTCTGGGAGAGACTGGCATGCCGCCAGGCCAGTCGGTCTACGGCAACATCCCTGGCATCCCTACGCAGCAGCAGCAGGTCTCTCACCCCGGCCATGGTCACCCTGGCACCCAGCAGCCCATTTCCCACGAGGGAGGCATGGTGCCAAGTATGCACCCTGCCGCCATGCCACATCCCGGCCTACAAACAATGGCTCATGGCATAGGAGTGTCGGGCACTGAGTCCCAGGCAGCGCCCGTTGTGAGGCCGCAGCAGCCCATGACGTATCACGTGGAAACACAACCAGCCCCAGGGCAGATGGGCTATCTTGCCACGCAGCAGCCCAGTGCGGGTATCGCCCATCCGGGTGTCCAGGGGCAGGACTTCACCCAGCATCCGGCAGCAGGCATCCAGACCGCTACCCAGGCTCACCCCATGGTGTCCATGCCTGCCGGAGTTATGCCCATGGGAGCTCCAGGTGCAGCAACAGGAGGTATGCCAGGACAGGCTACCGTGCCACCACAGGCTGCCCAGACACGACCCGCTGCTCCCCAGCCCCAGCCCCCAGGAGCCCAACCCCAGTCACTACAACACCCAGCCCAGCTGCTCTCAGAGCCACAAGCTCCACAGCATGCGGCGGCTATACCCACCCCAGCCGCTGCTGCTGCCCCCATGCCCCACCCAACACTAGGCCTTGCTCACCCGGGCACTGCCCTGCTGGCTGGTGGGGTGGGCCTGGCATTGGCACCCCAAGGACAGATGCCACCAGGTGTTGGTGGCGGAGGAGCCTACACTGGAAGCAGCTCGCTGACGGTCTCCCAGCTGGAGGATGCCCAGAGGCTGCTCTTCCAGCAGTCGCTGCCCAGGCTGGCCACAGGAGTGGAGGGCAGTGTCAGCATAGACCCAGTGGCCTTAGCTGCCGCAGCTGGTGCAGAGGAGGACAGGTAAGAGACGCACACACTCTCTTTCACACACACACACAATCACACTGACAACTACCTGTAAGTTTAAGCAATTCCTTAATTTACTTGATCGAGTCAGTTTGAATATTTGCAGCTAATAACACCCGCACATGAACGTTGTTTGTGGATTTTGGAATTCAGCAAATTTCCTACTTGGACTGAAGATGCTTTCTCTGAAAGAGGAAACATGAAATAATAATACGTGTTGTGTCAAACTGCAACCCTGGTATGTAGATCAAAAGAGAACTAGCATTAAAAGGGTTCAAACAAAGACGATGATTCTCAGTTCTGGTCATGTCTGTGGAATCCTGTGATTCATATGCAATCAAGTTTCTTGAGACTGGACTGTATATTGTACAGTGATTCACTTGCACTTTAGATACTTGCAGCACTATGGGATAGGCCTATTCTTTCATTCATGTGCTTTAGGTACTTGAGTCATATTCTTGAATTGCAGGCTTGTTAAGACAAAGCATCCCTGCCCTCCTGTCACTTCCAGTAGTGGAATTCCAGTTTGTGGCAGGTCCACACCCCTCTCACTTTTTTTGTTAGCGGTGAGATGACTCAGGTGCTGCCTCTTTGATCACTCTCTGTTCTCTGCTTCCCAGACCAGGGGGGTACACTATGAAGACGGGTCACTGGCTAAACTGGGTAACTTCTGGAGTAACTGCTGATTCAAAAACAACATATCATGCTCAATGGAGGGTTCTTTTAGAGATCAGTGTTAACTCCCAAAGCAGTTACCTAGTAACCTTGCTTAGTAACTTGCTTATTCTAGTATAATTAAGGGTGAATTGTGTTCTGTGTCTTTTCTTTTCCTTCAATGTTGGACTAGCCCTTTCAAGGTCTAGGCTGTTGGAAAAATGGTCAGTCCTCGGTCACTCCAGCACTGCTATATATAGCCAGGACTCTCCCTAGAGAACCTTGTTCCCCCTTTTTCATCCCATCTACCTCTCTCTCTCTCTCATCCCCTCTCTTTGCTCTGCCTTTCTCTTTCACTCTTTCTCTCGCTCTCTCTCTCACTTACATACTCACCCATTCACTCTTTTCCTGCCTCTTAACTCAATCTCACTTACACACTCCACTGCTCTTCACCCTTTCCCTCTCCCCCCTTTTTACCCATACTAATTCATTTACCTCTTCTCCTCTCTCTCTCTCTCCCTCTCCCTCGAAGGAAAGTTTGCTTCGTTAATAAGGAACACACACACACAGCGTTTGTGGCCCAGGGCACACGAGCACTCAGTCTTGCCAAAGCAGACTTGACACTTCTGACTTGAAACTGCCCCCCTCTGCTTAACCAGACGGCCATTGCAGCTTAACCATCTGCAAACCATCAGTAGCCAGCCCACATGCCAGACGTCCCCACTTTAAAGCTGGACAGGTGTGTGTGTGTGTTCGTTCATGTGTGTGTTTGTGTGTGCACAGGAGACAAGCCAAACTATCCGCAAATAGACAGACAGCTTTTATAATGTTTCCACATGAGCTGCTGTAAATGTCTCCTCATACTGCCCTACCACCCCACCTCCAATGTGTCCATCTCTCTTGAGGAATGCTGTGCTAACTTGCATTCCTCATGGTTCAGTCATACATGTACCAGCTGGGTACTTTCCCGTCCGTATGGCACCCATGACCTGACGCCGCTGAGTTTCCCGTCTGCAGCACGTGCAGAGGAGTTTCTCCCCTCATGTAAGAGTAGGCTAGAGCCTGAGGAATGCATGGGAAAAAAGGGGGCCTCCACGGTGACTGACGGCGAGGCATTTCCTGCTGTTGGCCCGGAGAGAAGCCTTTCAGCAGGTGAGCTGACCACCACCGTGGGGGCTGGGTGAGTGGACACTCGAGTCGAGTGAGTGGCACTTAGCAACAACACTGATGGAGCTTGAATTCCCTTCCTGTAAGCTGAGTAAGTCAGTCTGCCTTGCGCTGCATCCTAGAGATTAGTATAGCCAGCGTGACGTTCGCACATGTGCACACACACACACACACACACACACACACACAGAGTCAGCTGCTGGTTCTGTGGGCAAAGCAGTCTGCCCTGCATTGTCACCATAGTTGCCCTTAGATTTTTTTTCCCTGCCCTGCTGATACTTGAGGACAAAACGCACTCAAGGTGACGCATGTGCCATGACGGCTCCCTCAGCTCACTGAGTGTGTATGTGTGTATTCTCAGCCTAGAGTTCATAGAGTTAGTCTCTCTCTCTCTCTCTCTCTGTGTATGTGTGTGTTCTCAGCCTAGAGTTCATAGAGTCAGTCTCTCTCTCTCTTCCTCCCTCTCTCTCTCTCTCTCTCTCTCTCTCTCTCTCTCTCTCTCTCTCTCTCTGTATGTGTGTATTCTCAGCCTAGAGTGAATAGAGTCAGTCTCTCTCTCCCTCTCTCTCTCTATGTCTGTCTCTCTCTGTCTCTCTCTGTTTCTCTGTGTCTGGGCACAGGGTCACCTGGCAACTGTAGCTGCTTTAACTGTGACTCAGCTCTTTCTCTGCGTCTTTGTGTATGTGTGGCTATACTGACATCACAATGCTTGGTCACACTGTGATTGACAGCTCAGGTGTGCTGACAGCTTTAAACAGCAAAAGACGGACTAGAGGGATTGCAGTTTCATAGCCCTGTAGTGCCGCATATTTCAAACACTTAATCAGTCACCACGGTGTAAATATGGTGGCATGAGTCAGTCATCTATTTCTATACAGCTGAGGTTATCTGGGCACTCGGAGGGATGACAATGGCAGGGTGGTGAAGGGTAAAGATGTGTGTGCGGTTGTGTGTCATTGTGCACTTTTCCTCTCTGTTGCCTTCCCGATGGGATGAGGACTGCAATAGCCTTTGCCTTAAATGGCTTTGATCGATTTTTCTCATTTTGAGCACAGTCAGTTTTGGCTTGGTGCTGAGTGGTGTGGTGTGTTCGGCTGGCGTCCTCCAGCTGAAGCTGTGGACAGCTACAGCTCCATCACTGGAGTCGCCCCAAATCCCCTACTCCCCCCCTTCCTCTGGAGCGCTCAGCTTCTATCGTAATGTCTCAGGGTTGCCCTAGAAACGCTGAATCACACAACAGAAAAACAGTGCACACACACACATGCACGCATGCTTTATCTCCCCCTTTAACACACAAACACAAACACAGACACACACACACACACACACACGCACACGCACACATGCGCGGATGCAGTATCTCTCTCCCTTTCAGACACACACACACACACACACACAGATATACACACAGAGCCGTGCAGACATACTGGCAGATGAGCCAGACTCCTTACACAAGCAGTCACTCCATCCCTGTGCTATGTAGAAGCATAATCCCATGGCTTTTTATCAATAAGGACTGCTCCGCATGGTTTTGCTTAGGAACTTGGCTTTTTGAATGCATCTTAAATAATGCATCTTAATAATATTCGGTTTACGTCAGTGTTGTGATGTGTTGTCAGACTTGGCCACATTATTTTCGTCCAGCTACTGAGAAGCCCATGGTGGGCTCTGTGAAGTCTCTTTAAGACAGTATTCAAAGGCCTCCATTGTATAGCCTCAACAGTGAGCATTCTGTCATTGCACTTTAAGCAGCATCATTAACACCCCATTAACCCACTGGTCAACACCACAACATCAAGCCCTTGCTCTTCACAGTGTCAGGACTTATAGAGGCTGTGGGGTCAAGCCCTTTCTTTTCACACTGAGGTTGTAGGGTCAAGCCCTTTCTCTTCACAGTGTCAGGACTTGGAGAGGTTTTAGGATCAAGCCCTTTTTCTTCACAATGTCAGAGCGGATGGAGTCATGATGCCATTGTTGGGTTGGACAACAATGGCATCATGACTCCCCCCAGGCCACCTCTAACCAACCCAGGGATTTTCAGGCACGCCGAGGCTCAACACAATAGCCTAGTCTGCCCCCGGAAGTAGCTTTGTTTTTCTGTCTGTGTCTGTCTGTCTGTCTGAAGATGGGTCCTTGATAGGATAGTCCTGCGCTGGCTATTGTCCAACCCCATTAGCTGACGGGTACTGCACTGCCCTTTCCAGACCTTTCCTGGATATCAGGCTGTTTTGTTTTTAGCTTGTAGGCTTTTACTGATGGCTCAGCCTGAAAGGGTCGCTCAATCATTTGCATCAACTGTGTTGTTGAGTGCATCGATGGAAGGTGAACTGAGGGGAGGATGCATGATATTGTCGGTATGGCATTGGTATCCGCAGACATTGACTTAAGGATTGTACTAATGCCATCAGCGGACATAAAGCTTTGCATTCCTGCCAGATATGTCAGCAAGACTGCATATGGCAGAGTTTAGAGTTTGAGAGTAATCATTATAGAAGTATGATTAAGATTTAGATCGATTTAGATTAATGTAGGAAGAGTTTCTAACCCTCTGTAAACTAGGTTCTCATTTTGGTTGTCATTGTGATTTTTGTTACAGAATGTTGCTCATTGTCTCAAGGAATATGTGAGTGTGAATCCCTTACTGTTTGTTCCTTTGGTTCCAAACCATTTTGATGGTACTCAGTCGAAGTTCCTTGGTCTGCAAGCTACTGGGTTCTTTGTCTAGTGCAAGTAAATGGTGGTGTTTTGCCAACTGTTAAAGCCCACTGTAACAGCAGGATGACTTGTCTCTGGGGCTGTGATGGATGCTTTTGCTGCAGTCAGTTTGTCTGTGTGCTGACCAATCAAAATTGTGCGGTCGAGGCCCTAGCCACTCTGGACCAAGCACTAAGTACTGCCTCGTTCACAGAGGTCGATGTCTTTGATGGACTTTGTGTTTGTGTGTGGGCGGACATGCATCCATGCATGCATGTCTGCTTGGGTATTTGTTACAGATATATTTGGAAGGTTGTGATGTCATGATGAAGCTGTGTATCTCTCTGTCAGTATCAATCTCAGCACTCAGTCATCAGTCACACTAACTGGTTTGATGTCTCAGTAGCAGAGGTCGATGGCTTTGATTTTGCCATTTAAACCTTGCTGGGTTCTGGGTACAGATTGGGAGTCCTTGTTTGGGTCGTTGTCTGGGTCAGCACCACTGGCCCGGTGCCAGCCGAGGCTTCAGTCAGAGCCATCATTGATCTGTCGGAGAGGGATTTCCTGTGATCCGCTGTGTTCCGCTTTGCACCAGTTCAGCTAGGTCCATTTAGCGGGAGCCAAGGGCTAGGGTGGGCTTTGGGCTTGGATGAGCTGGCTGTTTGGCAGTGGTGGGGGATAGATGGGGTATTATGAGAGTAATTGTGGTGATGGTGGTGATGATGCTGTGTTCCTGGAGATCTTTAGATTCTTTGACGTCCATAGGGACAGGAGGGGCGGGGGGATATGGTTGTACAGCTGCGTGGTTGCAATGAGCCTGGGTGATTTGGAGGGTAGGTATGTGTTAATTTCTTAATTTCTCCTTCTTTCCTTCTCTCTTGCTCTTTGTCTCTCTCCCTCCCTCTCTCCCCTATCATTCTCTCTTTCTCTCTCTCCCTTTCTCCCTCCCCTCTCTTTCTCTCTTTCTTTCCCTCTTTCTCTCTTTCCCTCTATCTCAAACACACACAAACACACAGGACCGCACAGAAACAGACATGGACACACACACACTCTCTGTCCTTAGCATTCCCAGGTCAGCAGCGGTAGCCATGTTTGGCTGTGTCTGCTGGCAGAGAGCGAAGTGGAAAAACCCCAGCCTGTTCACGTGACACCAGATAGAGTGTGTGTGTGTGTGTGTGTGTTTGAGAGAGAGCTCAATGATGCTGATACTGTTCTCGCTGCAAGAAACCCTCTAGAGGTGCAGCCGGTTTAGTCTCTCTATCTCTCTCTTTCTCTCTCTCCCCCCCTTCCTCCCCCTCCCCCTCCCCCTCCCTTTTTTCCCTCTCTTCCTCCCTTCCCTTCTTTGACCTCTCTGACCCCACTTCTTTCTTCTCCGTCATGCTTTGGTTCTTTTCCCTCTACTGCTCTAACTTGTCATCACTCCTCTCTCCCCAGAGCGACGGAACAACTCTCTGACCATCCCCTTTCCAGCGCTCAGTATTTTTCCAGAGCAAAAGCCTTTCATTACTCCTCCCCTGAATCCTCTTCCACTTTCATGCCAACATCTCTCAGCTTTTCCCTGATAATTACAGACGAGAGCAGTGAGGGTGATTTTGTTATTTTTAATGACTGGCTCTTAAAATTGCGAAGACACTTGGCAGTTCTTGTGGGTCGTCACGTATAATCCACAGCGGGCTCTCTGCTGGGTGGCAGCCGGGCCTCCTCCGCACAGCATCTTGGTGCCTCCGCAGCTCAGCAGGAACGCTCCTGTGTCGTGTTCACCCTGATGGATAATCGTCAATAAAATTACGATTCACTCTGCACTTTCGGACATGGCTTTTTCCTTCCCTGCTGGGAAGGGGTGGGTGGGGGTAGAGGTTGGGATGGTGTCGATTTATGGACATTGTGATTTATCACTGTGATTTAATGAGGTGGCTGAGCCATGTACCTTGCTAAAGGTTCTCATTTGCCTGCAGCCATGGGCTCCACTTCTCTAGCTGCCTCATGAAGGCTTGACTGACTGAATGACTTACTGGCTGTTCAGAGTTGGGGTTGGGAAGGGGGAAGAGTGAGGTGGGGTGGAGGCGGAGAGAGGCATTGCCTAAACAGTAATAAGCAGGCACTACATAGTCTGGATGTTATGTCGTCATTCATCAAGGATTTATTTCTGTTTGCCGTAGGACGACAGCTTGGTTTTAAGATGGAAGAATGTCAGAGGTAGGCCAGTTTCAACTGAAGCGTGTTAGCTGAGCAAACCAGCAAGTCTGCAAGAGGCCAGTGAAGCCTTTTCATCAATGCAGTTATATAAGACTACCTTTAAGTGGGGGCCTGCATGACATTACTGTGTGTTCTTTACCATACAGACAGTAGACCACCCTGCACTTCACACACTGTGTGTGTGTGTGAGAGAGAGAGAGATAACACAAGGGCAGGATGGATAAAGTCCATGTTGTTGTCTGTACTGTCAGTGTACATTAAAGCTGTACCATAGGCTGGCAGTGTCGACGTACGTGCATGTGTGTGCATTCTTGCATGTGTTCCCATTATTATCATTAGTAGGCAAAATTATTAGGCCAGGCTGCTAGAAATGAGTAACTTGAAGAAGTCAGCTCTGCTCTGGGGATAAAGTGAATCATTATCATACACAGTCACCACAGCTTTCGGAACAGGCTTTCCTCAAAGATCTGAGCACGCTGGACTATCAGTTAGTTTGTACCAGTAAAAAAATGAGGAGGCATATGAGGAGCAACATGCGTGCAGTCATGTTCATGAGTGTGCAACACAGGTGACGGGAACATGAAAGAAAGTGCAAGAATGAAGGATGCATAAAGTGCCGGACCCTCACATGCAAACCTTTACTTTCTACATAATACCAATATGAAGGACATGCAGTAGGCAGGCTTCTGTATTTCTGCAAATTTCAGATGTTAATGTTTTTGGAAAGTGGCTGGACAGTCCTCTTCATGTGGGAGAAACAATTACTGCCATTTGTCAGTTGCTAGGCTATAGGTTAAAAGGAATCTTTGAACCTTGATCCTTTACTCACATAGGCTAAATGCAAAGGTTTCTGAAATGTTGCATTTAATTTTTATTCAATCCCATACATTTACAAAACAAAACCTTAGAAAAAGTCGATTGTGTGAATGAGTGCTTGTATTTTATGGAGTACTGTCTATTAGATACAGATTTTTTTGTAGTCCAACTAGAAAACAGCCTATCCTTTATGTTTTGTAAATGACCATTGTCCGAAAAGCCAACAGGAAAAAGTGGAGGCGTTATTTTTTTCACTTTCTAAGAACCCCCCCCAACACCACAGTAGAATGCCAGTATCCAAAAACTATGAAACTAGAAAACTGCTTGTTTCGCTAACACTTTTAGATCAACTTCAGTGCAGTCATGAGAACAAAATACGGCTTACTCAGTAGGTTGTTAAACCATTCATATAAAACAATAACGAGGGAGGGAATTTGCCTTTTGGCAATATGCAAGAAGTAGGAGATTGAAACATTGCCAGGTGGTAACTCCCTTTTCAACAGGTAATCTGTTGCAAAACCTGTTTAACATATGCATTTTCATCACAATCCATGGTTGATGTTAACTGTTTACTGATAATTTAAGATCAAATACGTAACTGGTCAGGTATGTCATGCACGTTTGTATGGAATAAGATTGGAAGAAGAGAGCCTAGGTGGTTTTGACAGGTGTGCTGTTGCAATCTGGCGTTTAAAGTTCTTGTTTGTTAACAGCCAGATGATGGAATGTTTAAACATCAGTGGTGCTGGTAAACATTTGGCTCAAGACATCTTCTTTGGGAATAATATCCAGTCCAAAGCCTAAGTATGGTTGTACACAAAGCGCTGGGCTCTGGGTGGCCGAAAGAGAAATGACTAAGGAGATGTGGTGTGCAGCTAAATGAGCTGCTGTGCCGAGTGTTGACTCAGGCTTCAGTCCACAAGCCTGTGTGTGTAGCCTGCATCTCATTAGAAATGATTGTGAAAACGTACCCAAATGTGCTGAATGAAGGCTCATCAGATCAAAGTTGTTGTCACATCATTGGCTTTAGTTGTGATGACGTTTGCCTGGGCTATGCTGCAACCAATCCCTGACCTCGATGTAAACATTGCTATAGCAGGTTTAAAATTGCCTTTTAAGGGAATGCTGTTTGTAATATTTTCCCAGCACTCGTTGATGTTACATAGGCTGTATGTTTAGTCTGTTCCTAGACCTGACAATTTAACAACGCTAGTGTGACAGTGGAAACTGTGATGCTCAGATATATACTGTTGTGGATGTCGCTAAAGCACTAGCTTGAAAGACTTAGCAACAGTAACCACGACGAAAGGATGGTTGCCACAAGCCACAGATGTACTTGATAGAAGAACAGAGGTGATGAGCCTTGGTGCACTGGAAGGACAGGAAATAGTCTCTCTTTATCCATGTCACCAGAGGCCACTTCAACTAAAACAGTCATATGTCAAGGGTCTTGTATGAACCACATTGATTGTTGACCACTCCAACTGGCTGAATTTTCCCCAGATACTTGGAGCCAATCGATGCATGATATTAGCTTCAGTCTCGTGTGGGTGTGTGGGGAGGGGTTTGGGATGATTTTATCTTTTGTTTATGTATTTATTTATTTAATTAGTTTTTCTGTTCACCTTAAAACAACAGCATATTACTATCCTTTATATGTGCCTCAAGTCGGCAAGTGAAACAGTAAAAGTAGAAGTGAAAGTGATAGTATGATTTAAATGATAAAATCTCCTAAAAAAAAAAGGAAGTAAAATACTAAATGGAGCACACTTCAGTGACCCAGCAGTTGGTTTAGAGTGATCACAAGCCAGCTCTGTTCCTTGGAGGCTTCTGTTGTGCAACGCTTTGTGGCCTTCTCACAAAGACCCATGGGAAAGCTCCCAGAGGTCACAGAGCAGCCAGCGAACATAAGAGAACTCAATTTCCCACAATGCCTAGCAGGACATCAGCTCAGGCAGGCACATGTTTCTTTTATGTAATTTCATTTGAATTATGCACGCAATGTTTCATATCCCCCCTATCCTCTTAATCTCTTAAATAGGTCGGTTGTATACAGCGTCTTGACGTAGCAAAATAGCATTGATATGTATGTGTTCCCATGCTGGGTGTTTTCTGGGGTTGGTCTACCTTGCTGTTCAAGAAAGCGACAGAGGAACTGATAGAACTGGATGTGATGAGTTTTAAAAACCTACGGTGTGGGAGAATGGAGTCCAAGGGCATGTGCTGTGCCGTGTCATGCCAGTGCTGTTTGTTCTGTTTGTCAGTGGATGTCGGCCCACCTAGAGTCAACCCTGGCAACGGCGCACCCTAATTCGGCTAATCTGCTTGATTCGTTGTGTCAGGTGTGCGGGCGCTTTGGTTTTAATGTGTAGGGTAAGCCAGTGTGAGAATGAACTCGGTCACATCTAAACGCCTGCTGCAGTGCTCTGTGTTGTACACAAAAAGATAGGATTGTGGCGCCATCTACTGACCAGAGCTGAAGGCAGAATTTTTGTTTTTCAGTGGTTTATGTTGTCTCACTTGCATGCATGTGTAATGGTTAGATGAGTGTTAAAAAGTGGTTAAAATGTAACCCCTAGTGCTTATGGTGTTTTCTGGGTTTGTGGATAGGTTTTGTAGAAGATGACACATCTAGAAGGCATACGTATACCAACACCATGCAATTTTCAGAACTTTCCTCAGTTAATGTAATGGATTTTTTTTAACAAAATCATGTCAGTACTGCTGTTTATGAAATGTTGTCATGCCAAAACTCAGCTGCCCTCTAAACGGTTTTAATTTTTTAAATCAAATTTTGAAATCTACCTAGCAAAGGCATATTTACTTATATGCATTTATCTATATTAAGCCTCACCAAATAAAGGAATTTCACTGAGTAAGTCTGTAATTTTCACCATGCCTAGATATGACCCTTGTAATGATTTCAAGTTAACTTTTAGCTTGTTTTCTTTAAAATTGTTACACTCAAGCGTCAAATGTTCATATTTTAAAATTCAATATTTCTGTGAGTTTTCAGTGTTTTTTAGCTGAACTTTCTGAAAATGCTTAGTTCTTCAAGTACTGAAAGTATTAAATGTTTGCAGGCAATAATAAGCAGGCATCAGTGGCTCAAACATGTTTGCCTCCAAACTAAAAAAAGTCTTTTTTGGCTAAATTAAGACTATGGTAGCTCAAAAGGGACTGGCTGCAGGGTCATGATTTTTTTTTTTCCTGAAAAAAGACCAACTTTTTCAGAGATGGGCTCCCTACATAATTTTTAGATTTTCAAAAAATGTGTAAGGCGTACACTACATATCACAATGAAACCTTCCTAGTTGTTTACTCACATTAAGGCAGATATAACTTGCAAATGCAAATATGCAAATTAGGCATTATGTACTTCAATACAAAACAAAATAAAAAAAATCAGGTTAAAAAATTTTGCATTTTGTTTACATATTTATTGTTATTATGTTATTCATGAATTTCTTGACTATCACATTTCATTCATAAATACAGTGAGCAACTTAGGCAACACAAAATAACAAGGATAGACATTCCACTACATGCAAAGCATAAACAAATATATCAACAGATGACTGTTTGTATGTGCATGTGCCAACATATGACAAGAAACTGAGAGTCCTGAGGATGTCAGGGGATGATGCATGGTATACCTCTCAGGTTATGAAAACATGGCAACAAAATCAGAGAGTGATGAGGAAGTCACTTTGATTGAATGCATCCCTAGGAAGCATATTGCTTGTCTGTATAATGGTAAATGATGGCTGGGATCTATCATCAAAACATCTACTGAAGATGGGGACATGCTGGTCACACTGATGCACCCCCATGGTCCTATAAGATCATTAAGCTGGCCAGAAAGGCAGCATACTTACTGGATGTCATTGCAGGAAGTGGTCTGCATCATAGATTGTCCAACTACCAGAAATGACAGACCTGTCAGAAAAAGGATAAAATCTACCTAGAGCATTGTTTTTAAGAAACCTCTGATCTTGACTACATACTTAGGACAGAATCAAAACATGACATCCTCAACACTAATTAAGTTTCTTCAGAATTAATAATATTATTTTTATACCACATTTCAAAATGGCATCGTCATCTGTTAATATATTTGTTTTGCTTTGCATGTAGTAGAATATGTCTATCCTTGTTTAATCTTGCTGAGTTGAGCCACTGTAGTTTGAGCCGTTGCCTGCAAACATTTTGTACTTTCGGTTTGGTGAACTAAGGTAAAACTGCATTTTCAGTAAGTTCAGCTGCAAAATATTGAAAGCTCAATGAAATATTGAATCATGAAATGTAAAGAAAATTTTTGCTTGAACACAACAACTTTATTACATGAATTTCCATTTTGCATAAAAGAAGCTAAACGCAGACTAGAAATCATTATTGGGTCATATCTAGGCATGGTAAAAATAGCAGTCTTAGTCTGTGAAATTCCTTTACTCTCTGAGGCCTCATACAGAGAGACATGACGCTATATTTCCAACATTTATTTAAAAAAAATATTTGGAGTACAGCTCTGATTGGGCATGGTTACATTTAGACAGGAGTATAAATTTGATGATGATGATTATTATTATTATGATTTTATATTCAACAAAATCCATGATTTGAGCTGGGAGGCCTTAGGTGAGTGGAATGACCCCACAGGCCTCTATTTTGATATTTTGAGTTTGTGGGGTTTTAGAAAAAACTAAATCCCTACTTAGACTGTTTGTTTGTTTTCTATTTTGACTGATTATTTTTAACTATTTTAATTATTTTAAATTTTCTGCAAAATTACTATTTGCCACCTGTCACTGTGTGTTATGCAAGCCACTAAGCCAATTCTGTATACCCTTTTATGAAGATTAGTTTTTGTCCAGGAGATGGCAGTCTTGCTTCATGTTAGACAGAGCCATTTTCACAGTTCTGATTATAGACACTCTGAGAATACCTAAATCACTTTTTTGCAGTAAATTTAAACATAAAAGATTTTTTTTACTGGGATTTAACTGAAATGTAAAACATTGTTTGGAAAGATACAGATAAAAGGTTGAAATGAATGGCATTTTTTTTCAGGTTATGCAACATTCTTTGTCAAGTGGTTGTCTTATGCCCCATTGAATACATCATACATGTCAGGCTAAATAGGAACTGATGAATGACTAACTGCCCTTACTGTAGTGTGATAAGATCTCTAAAAATGTGTAAAGATTTGCATCGTTAAACGGTACAAGAGTAGCAACCCATTTTATATAATCATTAATGTAAAGGGGGTTTAAACATTTGTTGACTGCTACAGTAAATGAATAACAACATCACACTGCATTTATGCAGTTCTGGTGCTTTATCAAAGCACCAAATACACTTTACAGTGAAGTAGAAACCTCAGTATTCCAGCAATGTGTAACATTTACCTGTGTGTATAGAGGTAGGCTCAAAGACAATTTTAATATTGTGTTTTTGTTTTGTACGCAGTTTTGTAATACACAGTTATTTGTCAGGTGCGTTAAATGTGGAACGTGTTGTCTCTCTTCGTGCATGCTTGCATTGCTCTTTTGTCATATGAAGAAGCATTCTGTCAGTCCTAAGACGGCGTTGAAGCGAAGGCACTCTTCCAAGTCGTTGTTGTGTTGTGCAGAGCATGCAGTGATCCAGAGGCTTAATGATGACGATGACGGCGCGTGAATGCATTTGTGTGTGAATTTGGCCATTGTGACTCACTGAGACAGAGCTAAATATTTTGGGGAAAACATATCTCTGTTGTTTAGCAGCAGCGGTTGTAGACTTTGTGTCTGTTGTTTGAGAAACGCACGGTGAATAACCTCAGGCTTTTTTTCACCAGTCCCACTTCCTCAGTGCATCACCACTGAGACACAAGAACGTGACTCGGAACACGATGAGCATGCAAGGCTGACAGCTAGAACAAAGAGCCGCTCTGCTCATTCAGTCCCATTTCTGTTGAGGTGTTCTGGAGACACTGTCTAGTTCAATTGTGTTTATCTGAAGATGTCATCAAGTCATTGAATTATAATACTGTTTGCTTACATGATTAAATCTAGCTCATATTTAATTTATATAACCACCCATCAAGACCAAATAGGTATGGTTATTAGGCTAAATAACTGTACTGTTACTGTTACTGTTTTTAAGGGTTCTGCTAGCAGGTAGTTTGATATTGAGCAGGGAGGTAATTGGTCTATGGGCAATCATGATTCCTCCTATACCTTAAACAAGCAGCGCCAAACTAGAGCATTGCTGTTTCACACTCGTTTATAATTAGTCCAAGGATCCTATCCCAGTGTGTGTGTGTGTGTGTGTGTGTGTGTGTGTGTGTAGATCTTGGTTAAAGTGGGGCAGGGCCGGACCTCTCGCCTGCTTAATTGCTGATCCCTCCTTGGGGACTGTGGTTCATGGAGGGCACCCCTGTGTTCCTGCTGAAATAATGCTTTTGGCTTTGAAGTGAGAGTTGTCTCTGTCTCTATCTGTCTCTCTCCCTCTCTCTCTCTCTCCATCTCTCCCTCTCTTTTCTCTAGCCCCTCAAACGTGACCATCTCAGGAAACGTGACCAGTACACACTGTGCTCTCTCGGCTTGGCTGCTGCTGCTGCCGCTCCCTGCTCTGCTGCGTTCTGAACTGCATGTGTTTGTGTGTGTGTGTGTGTGTGTGTGTGTGTGTGTGTGTGTGTGAGAGAGAGAGTATGAGATACTGTGTGTGAGTGCAAGTGTTTTTTGTTTGGGTGTGTGCACGCCTCTGCATTTGAGCATTTGTGTGTGTGTGTGTGTGTGTGTGTGTTCACGTGTGCAACTCTGTGTGTGTGAGTGTGAGAGACTGTGTGTTTGAGTGCAAGTGTTTTTTGCTTGGGCGTGTGTGCACACCTCTGTGTTTGCACATTTGAGTGTGTGTGCGCCCAATCGTACAACTGTGTGTGTGTGTGTGTTGGGATGTCAGTATGTGGCGTGCTCACTCTGTAGCGTGGGAACATTGGGCTTGCATATCACAGAGTGCAGGGGAATGGAGATGAGGTTGGCGATGGGGCTGAGGATGGGGAGGGAGGGGTGGAGATGCTGAATTTGGGTTTCATCGCCTCAAGCTCACATTGCTTCGGCTGTTAATGGCTACAGCTTCAGAGAGCTGAGGAGAAGCACTGCTCAAGTAGTGTGTGTGTCCGTGTGTTTGCACACAAGTTTGCATATGTGTGATGACTGGATCATTTTCTGGCTTTAATTAGTTAGAAATTGCTTCTCTTTCGTTCCCCCTTGCTCTTCCTCCTACTTTCTCTCTCTCTCTCTCTCTCTCTCTCTCTCTCTTTCTCTTTCTCTCTCTGTGTGCCCTCTAGTTTCACTCTCGTCTTCTCTCATCTTCGACTCAGCACTTTCGTCTTTGGGACGTCTCGTTTCTGTGATGCACAAATGACAGACTTCACGTGCTGGCTCCGCGTGCCCATCAGGGTCATGAAGCCTGTGTGTGTGTGTGTGCGTGTGTGTGTTTGCGTGTGTGTATTTGTGAAGGGTGGTCCTGAAATGAATTATAGGCATTTTTAACTTAGTAGCTGAGGTGTAGTTTGAAAGTTGTGTGTGAGATTGTGCGCGTGTGTGTATGCGTGAGTGTGTGTGCACGCGCCTATATCAGTGTGTTCCTTATGGAATTTGGCCTACATACATAATAGGCCACATTCCACATGGAACGTGTGGCAGCATACACAAATACATGGGTGACGCATCTAATAACCGTATCACTTCATGCTACGTCATTGTCAGGTGCTGGAGACATATGCAGTGTTTTTGTCTTAAGCATAATTTGGAATGAAAAGAACTTGATGTGAATGGCACCTTTTTCATGGTTGCATGCGTGGCTGCAGAGTTTACTCTAAATTAGATTTCTTCATCACTAAGATACTATGTCCAAATATTTCATGATCAATTGGATTTTAGGTTGCACGCAAAGCCCTGAGTGAATGTTGTGAATGGTTTTTGAATCCGTGGACAGAAAGTGTGTGTCTGTGCCTGTCTTTCTGTAAAGCATGTGTATGTTTTTGTAGAGGGTGTGTGTTTGTGTGGGTTCACCTGTGTGTGTGTGTGTCTATCTTTCTGTAAATTGTGTGTACGTTGTATGTTTGTGTGTGTACATCTGGACCTGTGTGTGTTTGTGTATATCTGTCTTTCTGTAAAGTGTATGCGTGTGATCCAATGCATGATGTCTGATGCTGATCCCGGGAGGCGCGGCGGGGGCTGTAGAGAACATTGGCAGAGCCGACCGGTTTGAACCAGCTTGCACACGGACCAGGTTACAGATGCACTGTGCGTACACAGTGGGCTCGCTTTCACTCTGCTCCACTCTGCTCCACTCTACTCCACTCCTGTGTTGACGTGACCTTCACGTCTTCCTATTCTCCCTCCCTTCGCTCTCTCTCCCTCTCTCTCTGTTCTTTGAAAGACAAGCTTTGTGTACTTATTTCACACACACACACTTTGACACTCTCTCGCTTTTAGTTAATCGTTTCTCCTATCTGCAAATATCAAGAGTTATCTCTCAGTTTTTCTCTTCTCCCATCCCTCTCTCTTTACACGATGTCAAGGTGTCTCTGTCTTCCTCTCTCTTCTTTGTTCATTGTCTAACCCAACCCCCCCGTGTCCGTCCTGGCCACAGATGGTCAGATGGCTAACTCTAGATTGAATGGTGGAAAACCAGCTGTTCCCACCTGGCTTGTGTAGTTTGTTTACCGTATCTGGCAGTCCAAACAGTAACGCAGCGCCAATGGGTAAAATAATGGCAGCAGAAAACGAATTCCTGACTGAAACTGTCTGGTGACACCATCTCTAAATGATTTTAATAGGCCTCATTTTACTCCTTGAACTCATGGGGTGGGGATTGTTGGCCTGGTTTTTGCACTGGGCCGTATTGTTGCCAGAGTGGTGTTCACCTCAATTAGACCAGCGGAGCCAGAGTGAGGATGAGCTCTTCTCTTGCCAGTTGGTCCAGGGTGTTTGCAGGGAGATGGAGCTTCCTTTTTTTGCAGGCAGGGGGGTGTTGTTGCTGCTGCTGCCTTAATCTGATTACTGACAAAATGGGTAAATCCCAAAACAAGAACATCCCTTTGGTCGCCTTTGCAAAACACGCGCACACACGCAGTCACACTTGTACACCTTCAGACACAAAAGAAAGCCACCCAGTATGTAAATCCATCACTCCCAGTTCCCCTCTGCCCCACATCCCTCCCTGTCTGAGAATAACCCCACCCCACCGCTTGATCCTAATCCCTAATGTTCTGTCCCACTCTCATCCACTAACTCACTGCCACCCACACACAGACACACACGCATGTCTTTTCACACACATACTAGGCCTGTACGATATGACCAAAATTTCAGATCACAATTCCATCACCCTGATAATCAGAGCACGTAATTTTTTCCCCACAAATTCAAAGAAAAATTTGATGATGCTATATGAATAGGTGCCTTTCCTATGAAATTGAATTTGGAATTATTTACATTTTAAAATAAGACCTCAACTACTATGTAAAGCTCTGTTGGAAAGCTGCCATTGCAAGTCTCCTTATTTGTTGCATCGTATTCATTAGCATAGATTTGTATTAACCTATGCAAAGTATCATCACACACACACACATGCTGTCTCATCTTTACTCACCTGTGATCTTATGATCAAAAGAAATAATCACCAGCAGCAAAGATATGGATTCCAGAGGTAACATACGCTCTTCCACTCTTTAACTCTCCTATGTAAGGGAAACATTAGTTAGGCTGACCAGGCAGAATTGTGCAAATGGTTTATGTTTCCCCACAACCATAGCGCTCTGATTTTTCAGTGGGGGAGTCATAGCTATTGATGGGTACAATAGCTATGAAAAGGCACAAGTTGGTCACTCAGAGCTAAGAGTTCTTTGGAACAACATTGGTTAGAGCACAGTACACATCAGGTTTGACGTGTGAAACCATTTTGGTTGCCTAGTGGTTACTCATGTCACATCTTTTGATGACCCCTTTCTTACGCCAGTGCCTGTTAAATCAACAGTGTGGTTGTGACATGCAGTGTGTTTTGTACACACTGTGGCCATTCATGTTTTGTACAGACCACCGCACAGCTTGATCTTAATCCCAAATGTTCTGTCCCACTCTTGAAACCAGTACTAACCAGTAACCCACTGCCTTCTTTTACACACACACACACACACACACACACACACACACACACACAGAGTGTGGACCATCTGTAGATTACAGATTGCTGACACACTGTGTAATCTCAGTGTACAGAGTAAGTAATGAGAGTGTAATAATCTGACTATATGCATGCAGTCACTGAAGATCAATTGTGTGTGTTTGTGTACTTGATTTGTGCGTATGCACCGTCGTCTGTAATCTGGGGGTTCAGACACCAATCTCATGTCTCATGGCTCTCACAATTGACCTGTCGATGTTTAAGAACATGCACAAACACACACATTCACACACACACACACTCTTAGTGAGTGGGGCTACTGGTCCATATGGTGCCTCAGTTATGTAACAAAGTGAGCGATCAGCAGTAACCAATCAGATCCTGTTGCCGTGGCGACCAGTACCAGCCTACTGAGATGGCCGGCAGGCATACCTCAGCAGTGTTCAGTGTTTAAGACCACACAAAAGCCTGACACACATTCTCATGCACACCTTGACACATTTACATACATCTCACACACACGTGCACATGCTCACACACCAATACAATCCATGCTCACACACTAATACAACACATAACGTAAATGTACACATACACACTCATTCATATATAACAAGAGGTGTATATTTTAGTGTATTCACACCCAGGTGCACCAGTGTAGTGGCATTTATTGTGTGTGTGTGTGTGTGTGTGTCCTTGTGTGCCTCCCATCTTGTCTATATGCAGCTTGTTTGCCCACAGCAATGAAGTATGTGTGTAAATATTGACAAACAGTTTGTGTGTTTGTGTGTATGACTGACTCTCTCATTCACCTCGGGCGGGGTAAGGCACTCTGCATCCACGTCACAATTTTAGCAAGCACAGTCCACCCACAATCCTTTGCTTGCTGCATCCTGGGCGGTGCCCTTGCACCCACACACACTCACATACTCTCTCTCTCTCTCTCTCTCTCTCTGCCTCACTCTCACTCTCTCATGCACACACAAAAATAGTCCCCGGCCTATGTATCGCAGAGAGAAGAAGATGGGGAGGAGGGCGGGGTTGAGACTGTTAAGCATTTTTTTCCTCAAAGCAATTGAAAGAGGATTTTGACAAGAGAAGAAGAAGAATTCGCCAGTGGGGAGTTTGTTTATAAGCACCACAAAACATTCAAATCTTAGGCTTACTTGCAATTTTTTCCCCCACTTCTGTGTCCATGTGCAGAAACCTCAATTAAAGCCCTCCACTAGCTAGGCCATTAACACTGAGGCCCTATGGGCCCCAAACATTATTATCCAACACACTCATTTTCCAATGGCTCTGCCATGATGGTGTAGCCATGCTTTTGGGATCGTTACGCTGCATCCTCAAGGCTGGAAAATGTGATGTAATGCAGGCTCACAGAGACCCACAACCAAAGTGACATTTTTCCCCATGATGTAACCTGTTCACACAAACACACACACACTTCTCCTTTATATTCATGAGCGTGTGTGTGGTCCTTTGTGGTCACAGACATGGGGGATAGCAGTGGTTTCTCGTAGCATCACAGTTATGTGTTCAGTATCTTTTTCTTCCGTGAACATCCTTCTTGTCTTCTTTCATTTGCAGTGGTCCAGATTCTGAGAATGGCAACCCTGACTGTCCTTTGAGTGGCAGTCGCAGCTCTTTGACTTTTTATCTCCCCCATCATTCGTTAAACTTTAATGGTCCTTCTGAATCCACCCTTTTCCCTATTCGAACACATGCATATAACACACTCTGACCCACATGCACAACCATGCACACGCTCTCACATAAACACGCTTACATAAACACACACACACACACATAATTACATACGTACATATGTTCATACATTCCTGCACTCACACATGTCTGTGCATAGATGTTATAGAACAAACACACCGTCATGTAAACATATATATTTTTTGCACATACAGTCTCTAACAGACACTCACACTAACTCACTCACACACACACACGCACACACACACTTACACTCTTCATACACAAAAAAAACACACACACACTCTTCATACACAAAAACACACACCCAGCAGCAACACCCCAGGCAGAGGCCCACACCCCCTACCCGCTTTACGTAACCCGGCAGGCGGTGTACAGAGGGTTGTGGCTCTAATGAAGGATCAGAGCCCTGAGCGGCCTGGACAAGCCAAGCGGAAGACTTACTCACACTTCACTGGCTACTACAGAGAGAGAGAGAGAGACGGCGAGAATGGGAGAGAGGGAACGAAAGAGAGAGGGGGACAACTTGTGCTGGTGTGTTCTCGCTCTTTGTTGGGAGATCGACGGAGCATACTTATGCATGATGTCAAACTTGGTCACACAGACACACACAAGCACACCTTTTCTCTCTCACACACACGCGCACACACACACACACACACGCACACATACAGACACACTCATTCTCTCATCGGCACAGTTTGCAAACAATGTAGGGTTTTAATTTTTTGGCCTTGAATTTTGCTTCTTGTTACTGGAGTACCCGTGTTACAGGAGTTTTCGTTTAGCCTCTAATGTGACGTGGTCTTTGCAGTGCCACTTTGAGGTGAATGAAGCTCAAGTGATTGCTCTGATGAGGATCCTCACACTGCGGGGATTTGAGTCGCCATTAAGAGTTTACACGGCGCCTTCAGAGGGGAACAAAACCCTACTTGTTAGTTGGATCTTGTTTTTGTTCTTCCCATCTCTCGTTCTGGGCATACTTTATCCCATTCCCGCTTTCCTAACTTGTTCGCTTTCCGCTGGTTTTATAAGAACCTTTCAGGGAGTCGCTTTTAATGACGTGTCCTCTCTGAAGTCACTTCCTCCGCTCAGGTTACATAATGGCCACCAGGTCGTGTGTGTGTGTAATCTGTGCTGTTTGCGTGTGTCATGAACTGTGCTAGCGTCTGTAAGTCCGCCATTTTGTGTGGTGTTTTCTCGCTACTGTAAATGGGCGTGGCCCAAGAAGAGGGAGGACTCAAAATGGAGGAGGCGGAGATGAGTCGCATGTAGTCAGGCATGGCGCAGAGAGCTGCAGTCATGTACTCACTGTATCATTCGCCATATCAAAACTTTAGGTCCGGCTCAGACCTTTTTTTGGGAGGGAGGAGGACTGCAAAATTTATCAATTCCCGTGTGCACATGAGGGGAATTGATTAATTTTGTCAGTCATCAATTTTTCTTTTGCACTTTTGTTAGTCTTTGTGTTATGTTTATTCTCTTAACATATATCAACATTGTGCACATTTGCGCATCAATCAGTATCGTCAATTGACGTGTAGGTTGTAGTAGGTGTGATTGGTAGGTTGGTGTGAACAGTTAAAGTGTGGTTCTGGATAAATGGCATCACTAGTTGTTGTCAGGGCTTAGAGCAGGTTATATAAGGTAGAGCCTCTGGGTGTACATCTCCATCTCCAGCTTCCCCCTCCCCCTTGCACCACAGAATGAACACACACACACACATTCATACTTGTATGAGTATCACACATACATACTATCATACACTTCACACACACTAGAAATGGCAAACCTATTTATGTCTCAAGTGTAATAATAACACACTTTCATAACCTCTACACGCAGACTGAATCATCCGCCCAGCTCTGTACTCTTCTACTTTGTCTTGCTCATCATTTCCCCACTTCCCTGCAACATCACTGTCCAGTGCACATCTTTCTCTCTCCCACGCTGAACATACTCACAAGATTCACTCATACATGCCATACAGACACACACACACACAGACCAACATGCTCACGCAACCAATTGTTGTTTTGTTTTTTTTTCTTGCTAAAATGTTTTCCACATATCCGCGAGTGGCCATGTTTGTCACGTTTGTGTTTGTCACCTATATCTTGACTTGCTGTCTGTGTGTTTATGGTTAGATAATATCTGGGTTATTTGTGTGAATCCTATGTGCAAAGAACATCCAACAAAGCACCCCACCCCACACTACCCACCCTCTGTCGTCACATACACATCCATACGCTTAGTCGCACACATTCGCTTGAAACTACACAAAAGCACACACTTGTACAAAAGTACAAAATGTTCTAGGTCAGTAGTTTACATGTGGGGCATGAGAACCTCCGCCCTTGCCCGTTACCCATTGCTCTGACCCTCCACCTATGCCTACTTACCATTGGCTAAAGAAGAGGCACGGGATGGCTGACTACTGGCCGGGACAAGGCCGATACGTGTTCCCGAGTCATGATTGGTGCTCTGGCGGAGGCGTGGCGGTAAGCTGTTGACGGCTGGCGCTCCTCATCTCCAGGCATCTGCTCGATGGAGGGAAAAGGGCGAGGAATGAGGAGATGGGAAACAATGCCTACGCCGCAGCTGCAAGTTACAGTAGAGGCGGCTGAGGCGAGCCAACGGTCAATTTCCCAACTTCCCAGTTTAGGGATTGTGCCTCGCATCCCTCCAGATTGTTGGGAAAATTGCAGCATAAATCTTGACAACCCTAGGCGTCGTCGTTTGTGTGCCCAGGTGTCAGTACCATTCACTCACCTAAATGTCTCGGCTTTCTTGGCAGCTTCCATTAGAGTAAACTAGCTTTACATCTTTGCTCTACATCTCAACAGAAAATGGCCAAACTTATTTTTTCACCTTTCTTTCCTTTCACATCATCCCCAGATCCCCACTCCCAACCCCCCCCCCAAAGGACCACCAAAACCCACACACACAAATTTGTAGCCTAACGAGGGCCCACATCCGACCTCTGCTCCCCTTCCTGGACCTCTCTGTGTTGAGCCCCCAGAAGAAATGGGTCTAACCATGGGGGGTAGGCCATTAGTTGTACACCAGCCAGAATGATTGGCATTTGACCATATAACAAAGTTGCTGAGTCGTAGAGCGTGCAGGACGTCTGGGGGGTGGAAAATGTTTCTTTTTGTCTTTTGAAATTTTATTACTTTTGATCCATATAGCAGATTGAATATCTTGTGGAGAGCAGAACTTTAAAGTTGATTATTACGGACAAAAAATGTGTACCGGTAAATATTAGTATTGAAAATTGTCTTACATAATTAGGTCAGTGCTATAAGAATTATTACATGAAAGTGAATTGAAAGTGTATCAGTATCAGAGTTTACATAATCAGCTGCAGCCGTCAAACTTGCAGGCAGCTGGATGCCTTTGCTCTATCCCATTTGCCCGTGGTGTGGATCTCTCTCTCTCTCTCTCTCTCTCTCTTTCTCTTTCTCTCTTTCTCTGTTTGTGCTTTTTGTCTGCTGTGTATTTTTATCCTGCCATGTTTGACCACAACTCTAAGCGGTTTGGATTTTAAGGTCTCGCCCGGGCCCCACCCTCTCTGTTTGCGGTACTGTAAGCGGTTCGGTTTCGCTGACCGCTGGCCAGTAGCCTCTCTGTGTGTGTGTGTGTGTGTGTGTGTGTGTGTCAGTGTGCCTCTGATGCGCATGCGTTCTGAAGTGTGTTTTTGTGTCTTTGCGTCCGTGGGAGCGCATGGGATTGCATGTGCCGTCCGCCATGTTGTTCTTATGCAGTGTGCTATGCCGTGTGTGTGTGTGTGTGTGTGTGTGTGTGTGCGCTGTGCATTGGCCTACACTGATGAGAAACGACAGGAGAAACATGGGCTCGCAGGGAGCTGGCACTGCGTGTTCTTAAGCATACCTAAGAACAGAGCAGAAGAGACGCAAATGGGGAACAAAGAAGACGTGACCCGTGGAGAGACACAGTAGAGAGAGAAGAGGGAGAGAGAAACAATGTTTGGGAGGGAGAACTGGGCACTAATCAAATCTCGTTATTAGCCCATCCTGTTGAAAGACGCTGAATATAAAGATAGAACCCCCCACCCTCACCCACAAAACTAACGATCGGTGAGGGGGGGTTGTTAGCCGTTGATCAGATTCTGGAGAAGGAACGCTGAATTGATTTTCTCCTTTTGATCTAACACAGTGTAGTCAGATAAGAAAGTCAGGTAAGAATGTACCTACACAGCACCTATGCCATCCCCCCCCGCCCCGGCGATCAGGAGATACTCATGAAGTACATATTCCAGGCTTGTTATGGAGAGAGGCGGAGCTCTACAGGGTGTGTGGTCCATATCGGAGATGCCCATTGGCTGAGTGCCCTAATCGGCGTTGTCTGTTTACATAACCACAGCAACAGAGAGGCTCGGCTTGGCTGTGACGTCACAGCTTTGCCCTTGCCTTTTTGCCCTCCCCTTTCACTGATCAGGGAGTGACAAGCTTAGAAAAGGCTCAGTAGGAGCGCAATTAGTAGAATACATACACATACACACACACACTCACACTCACCTACTCAGGACGTAGGAGTCTGACCCCCTTATCGGTGTCACTCCAGTTTTTGGGGGGGAGGTCGGCGTGCATGCATGTGTGTGTGTGTGTTTGAGGTGGACTGGACAGCAAGACGGTATTAAGGGTTGCGTGGGGTCATTAGGCAGCTTTAGGGTGCAGGGTTAGGGGGGTCTAAGTTGCGGAAAGACCACTGGAGCCGCCGCCTCTGCGGGGGGTGTTTTTTTTCGGTGAAGGACCACCAACCATCATCTACCTCAATGAGGGAGAAGGGGCTTGTGGAGAGCAAGGGTCATAGCACGGACAGCATGGCCCTGAAGCTGCTCTTCTGGGAACTGGAGCAGCGGCTGATGAGGTAAAACCAACAAACAGACAAACAAAAACAAACTGTAAGCATAGTTTGCAGGTGTTTGCTGTTGGGTTCCATAGATCAGCATTGGTTGTATAGAGTGGAAACAGGGTGACACTGATTGACTGACTGACTGAGAGAGAGGGTGGGTGGAAGTGTTGATGTTGGTGGAAATGTTTGTGCACGTTTGAGGGAGTGAACCTAGAGGTTTGGGGTTGATGTCTCACCTGTCAGGCTGAACTGAATATTTAGTGAAGTTTGATTAAGATCAGAGATTTAGAGTTGACATTTTTCACTCTCTTTGTGTCATCTGTGTGTGTGTGTGTGTGTGTGTGTGTGTGTGTGTGTGTGTGATGTATATGTGTACATTGAGTGGGGGGGTGGGATGTGAGGTCACGTGATGATCTACAACCAGGCTAGAACATCATGTTCTCATGTGCTCCCATTGGGGACCTGACAGCATATTTAATTTTCCTTTACCTTTCGCTCAGGTGAATCTAAAGAACACCTTGGTTCTTTGCAGCACTGCTAATTGCTCTGTAAGAATAAATCCTCCATTGGTGTCTGCCCACACTAGAGGCTAAACTGGTGTGCACTGAGCATTCATGCATGTATGAGAACGTGTGCAAGTGGCAACCATGTGTATTTAGACTTGAGTGAAATATGTGATAGTGGATTGGGTTAGTGAATTTTGAGTGGTGGTTAAAGTGGCTGGTTTGGGTGACTGATCTTTGTTTTGAATGAGTACACGTTTTTTTTTTTTTTACCATAATTTCCATTATTTCACAGTGCTGCATTTGGTTGGTGGCTCGTGCCATTCTTTGGACAAAAAAAAGCCTACTTACATTTGAAGAGGGATTCACTTCATTGAATACTCCCTTGACCCCTGCTTTTATAACCTTTGACCTAGCCCTAACAATTGTAGGCCAAGGTTTTTGTTTTTGAGCTCAGAGGCGGACTGGGCACAAACTCAATTAACAGCCACGGACAACAATGTCGCAAGTATCTCAAACCCTAGAAGATGGCTGTCAAGACCACACCGACTTCTCCAGCCTCCTCCTCCAGCCACCATCACACAAGCAAGCACCTACCATTTACTCTTCAGTCTGGTGCTTGCTGTCTTTGACTGTGTGCATTTTATTTATTTATTTACCTACCTACCTATTTTTATAAAGAGCCAAACAAAAGCACACCATGGTTTGAAACAGCACAGATGTGCAACTGACCATGACTACAACTTCCAATTCCTCCTCCTCCTCGTCCACCTTGTCCTCGGTCACCTATTGATGCGCCTTGGGTGGAGAGCAGATGCTCAAAATTGAGCTCAACCTGCGTCCCTTGGCCATCTCAATACCTGGTTCCTGGACATAACAAACCTCAAGGTGCACCACATCATCACATGATGAGATGACACTCAGCAGCAGCCAGTGGCCACGGTGTGGAGCTTGCCTCATGTAGGCTGTGTGCAGTAGGAGTGTATATATAGTGTTGGTGTGTCCCAAGATACACTCCAGCGCTCTTTAACGAGCGGAGCTCGTTGAGAGGCTTAGCCTTCTCAGTGACTTGGATGTGGAAAGAAAGCCACCGTGTGTCATTTGGATGAGTCATCTATTTATGTGAAGAGCACTTATACTGAGCCGCCCTGGCCCAGAGAGACGTCCTCATGCACGTTGTTTATGCTCACACACACTAACACTGATGCACATGGAAGAGCCACCCCGGTTGAGATGTCCAGTGCCTTGTCTGATGAAAACCATTACAGTCTGGAGATACTACATGCACATGTGTACACAGCCACACAAACACCAACATTGGCTCAGTGGCCACACTAGCAGGTCCCTCTCCACATCCAGTACCTCTTCAGGGCTGACCGCATCCTAATTTCCATTGTAAAACAACACCATGTGCCCACAATCTTCCCATCAGTATTTATTTTCAAATGCCCAAGTTTACATGTTGTAAGGTGCTCCTGACCAACTTCGCTGCACTTGCCTCAGCAAAAAAAAAATTGTCGCCAAGAAAAGCCATCTGATTGAGTCAATCTGTCTCTCAGGAGAAGGGTTGCATTGTTTTTGTCAAACTTAGCAAAACTGACACTCTCCCCCCTCTCTGACTACGGATTGGGCCATGGTCTACAACACAGAACCTGAGTGAAATACTAGCTAATTCAATAATCACCCAGAGCTTGCCCCTCCTCTGAAGTATTTAAGAACACTCTCTCTTAGGCGATTGCTGACCCCAATGAGATTAGTCCTGTGTCCAAACACAAGTAACCTCGTCTTTCAGACCTCCCTTAAGCCAAAAAACTGACATCTTTTGATCAGTGTTTCCCCTTTGTGTCAAATCCTCGCTGTCAAAGAAAAGTTGCATTAAGAAATCATTATGTAGATACACCACAGTCATGATTGATTTGCCAAACCTTTGATTGTTCCAAGCACCAGTCTTGCACCCTGACTTAACCGCCATGCCATCACTGACCATTTGTATTCAATAGTAAGATCACCTTAAGGGATGTTTTAGTAGGTCTTTGACTTAAGGCATCATCATCAGGACCTGGGAAATGGTGATTATTTGGCCCCTTTGTTGAAATGTGCACTGACGCCTGTTCACATCTGAGGGGGAAACAATGCCCCCCTCGTCCAGTATTCGCCATTCACTAGGGGGGGGATAAGCTTTGCTTTGTTGCTCATGTTTGTATTGCATCACTATTCTACTTTAGTTTAGTCTTAGATTAGTCACTTCACCTGACCAGAACTGTTATCTGGGTGTCAGAAAGCACCTTATTTTGCTGGTGTGCCATCACACCAGTGTGATCAGTAGTTGCAAACACACACTTGAGCGCATGAAGAAACAAATGCTTGGCTTGACCTTTGTACACATCTTGCCTTTATTCGCGGGTGTGTATTGACACCGCTTTGAACACATAGCAGTGCTGTGTGCTTGTCAAAATGTTTTTTCTCGTCATTCCATGTCAAAATTATACAGGGTTGAAACTTTTCCCCTGTGTTAATTACCACGATATACTGCCATTGTATTGTTTAAAATCCTGTTGCACAACGTACACAAGGACCGATATTATAACTTTGTCCTGCGGGGGATGTTAGGATTGGTTGACTCACGTAAGACCCCAGATGAGCAGCAGTAATGTGCTTAATCCCTGATGACCGCCCGTGGAAGTTTAGCGGAGGTGAGCGGCCCATTGGGGTTCGTTAAATTAGTCCGTAAACAGTATGGCCTTGCCCCAGTTGTGTTCGTTGACCTTTGTGGCCGCGTGTGATTGAATGAGGTGGTGATTATCCGTCAAGTGGATGAGGCGGAGTGTGCAGTCAAAGAGAAAGACAAAAGTAAAGATGTCCCCAGTCGATCGAGTGTGTGAATTTTATGTCTAAAGAAAATTCATGGACAGAAAGCACACAGTTTGTCTTAGAGAACAAAAAGAAAGTCATTTACTCCGACTATAATTTGTGCAGCTCTGTGTATCAGCAATACAATGCGGGAACATTGTGTCCCTTTGTCACTCCGAGCGTAAATAATGTTCCATTATAGATAGACCTACATAGTTTGTTGTTTTAACTTACTGATGATGAACAGCCCTTTAACATATTATCGGTTCAGGTGTCACTGATTTTCATCAAAAGCTTTGGGGTATCATCCATGAAACACCCGTATGAGTTTGCTGAGTGGGTTTTTTCCCCCGAAATTTAAGTAGGTGAGGATAAGCATCACGTCAGTGACGGCATTGAACTTGTAAGATCAGCCAGCAGAGGGCGACTCGTTTTCAGGACGTTTACATAAATCCCAGTGCCTTCTTTACACCTGCACAAATAAAAGCATCGTATTCTTGCCAGATACGTGTAGGCCTAGTGTATGGAAATTTAACTTATTATTTTATTATCATTATTTTAAGTGTTTCCTAGGTTAGCCTAACACGTATTATTTAACTTTGATCGCAATTGTACTGAAATCTTGCTATGACGCCATTCTTGGGTTTGGAGTAATTGTTGTGATAATGTTAGTCCATTTAGTTAAAGCGTTGGGAAAACGGATGTTAAAATGTCGTGTCTTTGTAAAAAGTCACGTCTCCGTCCGGTTCTACCCAGTTTCGTGATGGGGGCAGTGTGTGAATGTAGGCTATTAAACCAAAAAGCTTGGGGAAGCTGCCTGGTGGTGGGGGCGTCGCCGTATGGATTAGTCAAGTAGTCTAACCTCATAGCCAATGGCATTTCACTGTCTGTTGTTATGTTTGAATAGATTATGCAAATAGTCGGCAGTCCGCAGACTTGCAGTGGAGCGGAGCACGGAGTCTCGGACTCTTGTTTTTGCCGCTCTGATGTGTCGACCTCCAAAGCTCTCCAATGTAAATTCGCCCAAGCGGCTGGTACACTACCCATTTTTTTAAAGAATGTGAATAATATTTTTGTATTCGTGATAGATCTATTTTTACACGCTGGTGTTTTTCTACTCATGGGTGGAATACAATGAATGCTCCATGTTACACGGTGGCGATGGACCTTAGTGTTTGCCAGTTGCGGAATTTTTCTATATCGTTTTTGTCGTCTGTTCTGGGCACTGAAAATTCCTCACCCGTCAGACTTGACAATAGGTAAATATACATGTATCTCGCTAGTAAGCATTTATAGTCCAGCTAGCAGCACAGCAAATTGGTCCAGTTTGTATTATTTTCGAACAAACAAACGAACGAATGGATGAACCATGCAGTCATCGGTTTTCATAATCTGTGTAGCCTAACATTTAATTTAACTCATTGCTTAAATTACATTATCGTCAGGATTTTATTATTTTTGTTATGGGTAGGCTACGGTGTAAAAGGGTCGTATCATTGTTGTCTGCCAGCACGACTGGTGCATTTCGCACAGACGTGCCAACATCACCCATTGGCTGCCTAGCCTGGGCATAACGCTATCGAGTGGAAAAACCCTAAACTGCGCTGCAGCAAAGCGGTTTCATTTTCTATACAGGCTACGATAGACATTTCATTTGATTTGTGTGTTCCTGGTGAAGCTTCTTCGGGATCATCTTGATGTTCAGCGGTTTGTTGATTATGCAGAAAATGCCTTGCCTTTCAAATGTACGAGGAGATCTTTAAAATAGTTCGGATTATGTGTAGGCTAGCCTACCATATATATTACAGCTTCTTGTCCTCGATGTGAAACGGCTGCTGTGTGTGTGTGTGTATATATATATATATATATATTATTGTAAGAGAAAAATGTCTTGTCCCTTTCTTGTATGGAGTTATGCAACGGTGTAGGCAAATGGATTCAGCGACCTCGCAATCCTGAACTGCAGGGATTGGATGAGAATGAATGAACTGTTACATTATGAGGCTAGAGAATATGCATTAATTTGTCCTGTTTCTTTTCTCCCAACAGCTCTTCTGGTGCCAGTGTGGTGGCCATTGACAATAAAATCGAGCAAGCCATGGTAAGTGTCTCTTATACAGTCGCCAGTTTATTTCGTCATTTTTTATGTTGTTTATTTAGTCTCAAATGGGATTTATCTAGTTTATCTATCTCAGCGAGCGCTCGATCTACCACAGATAGCCACAAGCGTATCTACGCTTGCTGCAAGCGTTGCATAGATGTGCATGAAACAAAAGAGATCTGCAATACATTATACAAGATATTTATTCTCTGGGCACTGCTTTAGTACTGTGTTGGATTTGTGTGTCTGTAGGCTGTGTGCTAAACTAATACATGCTAAATGTGCGCTCAAAGGTCCTAGGTGAATTGAACTCTTCTGTTCTCCTTTTGGGAAATCCGTTGGTTTACTGTAACACACGTGATGATTTTTACAATAGGTTCAGGTGGTTTCGGTTTCGTTTGATGTTTTCTGATAGGCAAAGCATTATAGTCATCGTGGATGTCGCCCAGCCTTTGTACAAGACAGGTGTTTGCCGCCGTAGTTTTGGGATTATTCGGTTTGGGTTTTGGGAATTGACTTTGGTTGAATGGTTTTAATACTGGGATCGTCTGGTGAATGATGGAGGAATAGAAGAATACTGTTGAGTCAAGTTTGGCGAAGTTCTTGGAACAGTTTTATTGTTGTTGGACCCGGAGACTGAGCGCTTGTGCGTGTCCGCTGGCTCCTGTTGCTAGGCAAAGTGAGCGCCATACTGTAGACGGCCCCGGTATAAATAACTTGGCAGTGTATTGGCTCCTCCCCGTGGAAGCAGGAACATTTTGTACTTTTTTGACTCCCTCCTAAAGGCAGAGTTCCCATGAAAAGGGATGCACAGATTGCACTGAGCCTCAGTTCCACATGCCTGTACATACTGCCCCGTCTTAAAACACTAGGTTAACCTCCCCAGGGTATTTGTAAATTTTGGCACATTATTAGATTGTTTTGTTTTTTTCTTTTATCATGTGTGAAATTTAGTTTATTTTTCCTTGCTATTATTAATTTTGTGCAAAGTCTGCTTTCCACAATGACTTGACAATGACAGTTGAATGACTGCTATTGTTATAACTTGACCACTCTTTCTCTTGATCAGGATCTGGTAAAGAGTCACCTGATGTACGCAGTGCGGGAAGAAGTGGAGGTTCTCAAAGAGCAGATAAAGGAGCTGGTTGAGAGGAACTCTCAGCTGGAGCAGGAGAACAACCTGCTGAAGAACCTGGCCAGTCCCGAGCAGCTTGCCCAGTTCCAGGCCCAGGTGCAGACCGGCTCCCCCACTTCGGTCACCCAACCTGGGGTCCTGGGTGGGCCTCAAGCCCCTGCACAGAGCCTTCCCCCTCCAAACCAGGGCACGGGCCCCTCCGCCTAACTCTGGAAGCGGGAGAGAAAAAAGCAGAGCGGATGGAGGAGGATGATGAGGAGGAGGGAGGAGAGTGGTGGAGTTGCTTTGGTGGAGCAGCTGATCTCCATCGGAAGAGAAACACACGAAAATCCTACACTATACTGTGAACTGACTCAACTTTTTAAAAGATACGAGACGTGCCACAATCACCGAGGACATTGGAGGAGAGGAGAAATAACTGGTCATTACAAATTGGACGCAAACTGACGCAAATTGTTTTTGTTTTGGTCAGATTTTTTTCTGTTGTTGATTGTATTATTTTTTTATTTTGTCTTTTTTTGTTTGTTTATTTTGTTTCTTTGCACATATTTAATTGTCAGAGACATCGTCATGGCCATGTCGGTGCTCTTACATTCAGGAGCTTTCTTTGCCTCTGACAATCAGCGACAGCGACGCAACGCGACTGCATGTGGACTGAGCCAGTAGCCACAGATGCTGGGTGGCAGCTCGGAAGAGTCTGAGCAGTGGAGGGCAAAAAGATGAACAATCTCCCACTAAGTCTGGCGGGAGGAGAGGAGAAGGGAAAAAAAAAAGAAAAACAGCTTGCATGCTGAAAGGGGCTTTTTTGTGTTCCTGAAAAAAAAAAAGAAAAAAGAAAAAAAAGAGAGAACTGTGTGGATGATGCTCTCAACAGTGACTCTGGAAATTGTGCTGTTGTTGCCACATTTGCCCTTTCCATTTTTTTTATAGTGTTATGTTTCCTTTCTGTTAGGTTTTTGTTAATGTTATTTTTTCCTAGCTGTGTTTAATAAAAGGACAAGCACTTTTTTGTAGGTGACTAACCCCAAAAAATAAGAGAGAAGACATACAAATGATGGACCCTTCAGTTGAAGACGCCCATCTGGAATGGGGTGGTTCAGTTGGGTGCAGAACTGTAGTTAGTTCCCTTTTTTAAAAAAGACAAAGATGATACAAAAGAAAACCGCTCACCTTAGACATCATTTTTTCCCCAGTGGGGGGAATGGGAGGGGGGATGGCAGCGTTAATCTTGCATAGTTATGCCTCAGTGTTGCGACTTTGATATTGTCATTCATTCCCCGTGAAGTCGAGACTCGTGAACAGGGGTTGAGAATATGGGGGAGCCAGCACACGTTTTCGGGGTGGGGGAATTGTATGGGTGGGGTGGGAGCTTCACTAACGGGGGATAGTGAGATTTGTATGTATTTTTGGTGTGTAATTATTGTACGTGGTCTGCAAGAGCGAAAACTGCAGGAGAGCAAAAGGGAAAAAAAACAAACCCACACACACACTACAGACTGCACAGACAGTACAGATTTCATCATGGGAAGAACTGAGCACAATATGGCTGCCTGCACCATCATGAAGAGGTAGCGCACAAAATGGACTTTTCACTGACAATGACGCAACAATGGGAATTACTTTTTGCACTGGTTTGGTGTTCTTCAACACAGTTGTTCACATAAGTTATTATGTGTGGGAATCCACACATTTTTTTTTAAGAGAAAAAAAACAATATGTACTGCCTTACAGCCTATAGCACTCTGGATGTACTACAAACCAATTTATCTCCATACTCAACGCTACACAGATCTCCAAAGTGATTAAGCATCTTGTCAGACCTCCCCAATATTTCGTGCATGTTGTGCCCCCCCGACCACACCAGAAATGTGACGTAATACAATTGCACTAAACAGTTGCACCTCGACTTTAATAAAATGGAAATAAACTCAGAAGTTAATCTCCTGTGATCTGTTCTTCCTCTCTACCCATTCATCCTCATGTACCATGTTGATGGCTGATCCCATTGACTGGCTCGCTTGACGTGGTAAATGTAAATCCCATCACTGCAGCGCTGTGATTGGACAGCCTCTGCCTTGGATGACACACCCCCCACATTATCCACGCCCCCTGTGTGGCGCACATGTGTACACGCATGCTGAGATTAACTTGCCTCTTACTGGTCTGCCAGTAGGTCTGTAGCGCATCAGTATATCAACTCACAATATAGGCCTGATTGCGTTTGTCAACCAATAACCAGAATTGTATGCATTTATATAATGAACATAATTAATTTCACATATAATTTACTGAGCATGATTCTATAAACACATCCTATAGTTTTTTTCCTTGAATAGCATATGGTACAGGCCATACTGGACAAAGCCTGCAATATACAAAAAGACATCAGTCGCTCAGAAATCTAGGCTGAAACATCAGGAAATGCAAGCCAAACTGGGTCCATTAGATTAATGTTTTTCTGAGTTTTCTGGTTTTCTGAGACAGTTGTCCTGTGTGAGTTGCAAATGTGGTCCAACGGGTAATTTGTCTTTGGCTTCCTTCAGAGAATTTCCTTCTGAGAATAGGGCAATCTTTAAAACGATTCCTTGAATACAAACCCTCTGTGAGGAAGCAGCCCTGGGCCACCTTTAGCTTTCAGTGAATGTTGCCCAGACGAGACGTCTGACATCAGAGAGCCTTGTCTGTTAATCCGGCTCAGAAGGCACTTTCTCAAATCCCTTTCATGGTGTCATCAAGCAACAGGATATTAGACCTGCATCAGGTGCTCCAACCACCAAGGCTACAACGTCAAGGTCTTACACCTAGGCTAAGTGCATGCAGATGTAGCTACAGTGCAAAGGAGCTCACTGACTTGCAGAGACAAATAGCTGTAGGTGGTATTCATAGGCACTCCTAGATTTTTTTTCACCACCAAATGATTTCTTTTCCTGAGGCAATGTGAAAGCACAGCACAAGCCACAGGTAACTATAGTGTTTGCTATTTCTTGGGGTAATGGGGTAACAATTAATACTGTCAGTTATACAGTGTTTGCAATTGGTTTCTGACGATCTCTTAGCAGGGCTCTTTGAACTTTACACAACCACCTCATATGCAGACTAGCATAATGACATTTGGACATAGCCTCATGTGTAACTACTTCTATACTGCCATTTACAGTATTCTATATAATTAATACAATATATAGTATACTGTAGAATTTGGTTTGCATAAATTAATTATTTCCAAGTATATAAGAAAAAAATAAGCTTGTCGTAACATCCAGCTGATTTAATGTTGTAATAATTTAGGACTATTACACAAATACCAAATTTACTAATCGAATGACTTTCGCTGTCCCAACAACTCTTGCTGCTTTACGGCTTTAGCTATAGGGAATCCATATTGTGCTGGGTCTGTTTTCCTCTCCATTTTGTTCCATGAACCTCCATTAACCCTGTGGCTGCAGGGGGACATGTTGTTGCATGCTAAGCAGAGGGGTTAGGATTGACACTTGAAATCCACCCCTCTGCAAGGAGCAAGCCATATCCTGGATGTTTGGTGGGCAGAGTAGTGACTTGCTTGCTTTGTTTTTTTTTTTTTTTGAGACGTATATCAGATTTTTTGTGAAGAGTTGAGAGCTGAGAAACACGCAGGCTGAAAAAAAGAAAAACACACTTTGCAGCTGTAGTGCTCCAGGTAAATGAACAGGGTGGCCTCTGTGCTCAAAGCAAGACAGGCTTGTGGCTGGCAGCTTAGTCGTTTCTCAGCCATTGCAATGAAAGATATATGAGGTGTGTTAACTCTGGGTTAATTTTTAACCGTGTCGTTACAGACTAATGCAGTAACGATGGCTGGGGTGGTGTTATATGACTTGCCAAACAATGCACAGGGGCACAGAGAGGGCTTTTCTGGAGACTTATCGAGGCCTTCCTGTTTACTTCGAAGCAGACGCCTTCTAAGAGAAACAGCTCTTCAGATCTTGGCAAAAGAGTTCCAGTGCGTCAGTAAACAGGAAATGTGTCATATAAATAAATGCGAATAAACATCTCCAGAATGTATAAGCAGAGGCAGTCTCCAGCACACATTTAGCTGAAATAAAGCATCCATATTTAGTCTTTGTTTGATGTTTGAAGGGGCTCCTTGTTTTTGTCCCTCATCTAAGTAGGAATATGATTATTGGGCTGTACTCTGTGGCTTTAGCTATTTAACTTAACCAGTAATATTTCATCTGCTCTGATGTCCTTTTTGTAGAATGGAAATGTGAAAATTGAAAAAGTCGTAATATTAATTTAATGAGCTCACTAGAAGACCTGAGCCTCTTGAGATTCACCAAATGTCAGCACTCTTCTGTTGTAAACCCCCCCCCAACACACACACATACACACCACAACACAAACACAAATGCTTAGTCTACTTACAGTCTGACGTCTGCACAGTCGTCTGAGAGGACATTTAATTATACATTGCAGACTCAATAACATGTCTGGACTCATGCTTATCCATAACCCACAGCATCAAATCAGGACCATTAGAGTGAGTGTGGACCCGCTACGCAGAACTTTCCATTCGAAGAGCCACGTGTTTGTGATCAGAAATATACCACGTAAATTACTCTCCCATGACCCTGATAGTCAAATCAGCCTGGGGCTTCAGGTTGTTTTTATTCTGTTTTAGGGATGCTGCCAGATTATGATTGAGGGTGGGTGGTTTCTCAGCTGAAAAAGTAGACAACCAAAACATTCTGGTGTCCCCCCCGAGTAGCTTCTTACAGATGGAGTGGGGTGAGGCGGAGGGGCTGGTAGGGGCACAGTTTTCCCACAACAGAGAACCCTTTTTTTCTGGGTGATGTCACTGAAAATATCACTAACCATTCTGAAGCTTCGTCTCATTTGGGGGAGATCAAACAATGCCCCCCTCCCCACCCCTTCTCCCGTTTGGCCCAGTCACTCCCCCCCTCCTACTGTCTGTCTGCCTGCCAACCAGACTGTAGTGACCTACAATCAAGCACAGCTGGGGACTTAGTTCAGCAGTTCGAAGGGTAAAACAAATGTTCGTTCACAGAACTGCTGATGGCTGTTACTGAACAGGGAATATGTCCTCCATTACATCATCCCCCCTATGCATGCGGACACTTTGCACCAAGGAGACATGATATGGAGGAGATATGGAGAGAACTTTTGAAGGACATGTTGTTGATTTCGCTGTTGTTTATTTTTTTATCTGAGGGAGGAGTGATGTCATCAAGACAGAAGGATGACTAAATGGTCATATACTTTATGCCTGAGGTGTGTGTGTTTGTGTGTGTATGTGTGTAGTGGACTGAATTTGCTGAGTCCTAGTGTTCCAACTCTGTTCTCTGAGCTGGCTTTGCTTTGGTTTCTGTTGAATTTGAACTTCCAAGTATCACATTAATCCAGCCGAAAGACCATCACTTCACAGCCTTGTTTTGAAATTAATTTTCAAAACATTCATGTTTTATATTTTGGATCTGTGAGTAAAACTGCTGCTTCCACATAACAACTGGCACAGTAAACAAACTTAATTTTTTTGGTGCTGGGATTCTGGGAAGGGTTGAGACTCCCCTAGTGACTGTAGTCACACTTGTCTCATGAGGGTTGAGCTGGTGGAGAGCAGTGTTGTAATTATTGTGAACATAATCAGTTGATCAGTTCCACTCTGTGCGTTATTCTCTCACTTGGTGAGTCTGGTGCGTTTGTGTAACTGTTTAAATGATTCACCATTGGGTATGACATGGACTTTCAAAATCTTTAACCTATCTTGTACTGTATAATACAAACAACAAATGGGAAGTTCATTGTGTCTCCATTGGGAACCACTATAGTGTGTGTTTGTGTGTGTGTATGTGTGTTTGGGTTCCTGGAAAGCAGTTTATGCTGCATCGCAGGGAATGCTACCTGCACTTCGCCCTTTAGAGGTAAATTAATCCAATCGCTAACCAGTAGTGACTCACTTACTCTGAGCTGTCTAAGACACACACTCACACTCCATGTAGACACACACATACACACAAACACACACTACCTCTCTCTCTGGTCAGGGAGTGTGCTGTGTGACACCAGTGTGTGTAGGCTGTACGGGGATGATCCGGACTGCTAATCTGAGCAACGTGAAATCCGATCTGTGGATTTGATTGGGATCACCCCCGTATACTCCCTGGCAGTGTCACCTGACTGATTTGAACTCCCCTGGACAAGTGTGTATCGCCATGTGTATGTGTCACCCCTGCTAAATCTCAATTTAAGATCAGGTCAGTGTGTCTGCTAGAGTAATTGAAAAGCAGATTGAGCGCCCCAGATTTCCAGCCCTGGTGAGATTTAGCCACTCTGGGATCCCAGCAGGGCTCGTTGAGTGGAGTTTACAAACACTAACTTAGATTATTACAGCACATAAGACTATAAACTGCATTACAAACTAGTAAAGGTCATACTTGTTGCATGAATATCATGCAAAACATTGGACATCGATGTTCCATCGGCTTCTTACTTTTAAGGCCTTCCTTTGATCCAATCACTCAAACCATCTGCCAGGGTGGTCTGACATGTATCAGCATAGCTTCTGTGGTGTAAACTAATGTGTTTGCATGTGTTCTGAACAATGAGAGGAATGGAATGTTATTAGTTGTAGAATCTAAACAGAAGTGGTGAGGTCTAACAGCACTAGCTGTACACCTTGGGAATCAGCGATGAGATATGATCATCCGAGTTGCACTGATTCTAAGAACAAGAGTTAATGGGGCCCAAGACACTGAAATAATAATAATAATGTTTTATATAGCATCTTTCAAGAGACTCAAGGTCACTTTACATTACATGTAGGTGTGTGTGTATGTGTGCTTGTGTATGTGACTGACTGTACACCTTGGAAATCGTGTAAACAGCGATGTCTCAGAGGACCACTTAAGATGATATGATCATCTGAGGTGCTGATTCTAAGAACAAGACTGATACCCAAGGTCACCTTTAAATGTAGGTGTTTGTTTGTGTGTTGTATGTGTGTGTGGGTGGCGGTTGGGGGGGGGGGGGGGGTGCTATGCTTTAAGATACTATTTAAGCAGGCCCAGTGAAGGGGCACTCTGGATGTGCAGGGGTAGTTGGTTCCATGGAATGGGGGCAGTTCCATGGAATCCTCTGTCACCAAAGGTCCTGAGTCTGCTGCAGGGGATGACCAGCTAGTCCTTGTCAGAGGACCGCAAGGACCTCAGGGGGGTGGAGGGGTGGAGGTCAGCAAGGTAGAGGGGACCAGGTGCATGGAGTGATTTGTAGGTGAGGAGAAGGACTTTGCCAGATAGTCAGGGTTACAATGTGACACTATTTATCATAGAACCTTTCTAATAAATTAGTATAGTCAAGGTGCATATAAACAAGCTGTACTGTTGTAGAATAAGAGAATAAGATGTCAGTGTTTTAACCCTTCATTCTTACCAGAGGTCTGCTTAGTGCTTTAGGGGTGGTGTATGTGTGTGTGTGAGAGAGAGAGTGAGAGTGAGGCCTTTTTCTTCTGCGTTCTGTGCTCCCTGAGGCTCCCCATGAGGAGTACTGTGTACTGAAACATTATGTTCTGTAACCTAAAGCCTTTTCAATGTGAACAGAGGGAGCACCCCCTCCGTCCTCCTCTCCGCACCCCAACACAGACACACACGCACACACACCCACACATGCTAAAAACGTGTGCTCTTGTGATGCCACGGTGATATATATATACGATTTATGGTCCCATTAGGGGTGCGCAGCATGGGGAGGCCCTATTGGTAGTGTGTCAGGGAGCCGCTGAAGGAAGGAGACATTAGGGTCACGGTCAGCACTTGCGGGCATGCAGGTTAAGGAGGTCTTGCTGGGATAGTTTCACCTTAAGACCTGTTTCAGCGGTTGAGGTTTAGGACCATTACAATGTCATTTACTCTTAATTTCACTCCGCTGCCAAGGGATTGTTGAGCCTACTTTAATTCTTAAGGATGATGTAATTTCACCCTCAACATCAAACACTCTTTATTTGCCAGATTCGCTGTCTATTCAGTGTTTCTGCTAAAAATTACCCCAGTGTTTGTACAAAGTTTCAAATGAGAAACAAATAGAGGGGATCAAGCAGAACTCCTATAAGCAATCCTAACCAATCAACACAGAAGGAAAACAGGAGTCACAGGCTTTTGCCATTACAAATTCTTTGGCTCTTGTGCTGAAATATCAACAAACATCACCCTTTCACAAAACTGTGTACTGCAACTGTAAGCATGACAGTGTAGCAGTATGCTTATAAATAAATTGTAATAAAAAATGTCAGACTCACATTCACATATTTTACATCAAAATGAATCATGTCAAAACAGTAAACATCACAAATCATTCAAACAAAATCAGACAACAAAGCCAAAAGGCTAACAAGAGTCACAAGAGAAACGAGCTGTGATATTGATTCGTGCAGACCGTCGTGCAGACAGCTGTTAAAAACTTGAGAGCACTCACAGGTGTATTTTTTTCCATAGATGAGTAGGGATTTCTCTCAAGTGTCCGACTCTGCAAATGTTGGTGAAAGATTACATTATATATGTCAGTACTGTGATGACAGTCTGAAGGCATCTGTGCCTTTTTGCCTGAGCTCTCTCAGTCTGTCAGCAAGGGAATGTTAATCTGAGATTGAACTTCCACTCTAAGCTAAAAAGACTTGGGTTCGTGTCCTTTGTCGTTTGAGAGAAATGTAAACACAGCCAGGAAAGCACCCACACCCACACATACCTACGGTGATAGACACACTAACAAACACACACACACACACACACAAACACACACACACACAAATGCTAACACCACACATCCACAATAAGGGCTGCAATAAAATCTTATTTATCCCAATGACTTGGTGAGTTTTTCAAAGTCACTCCATGTTGGTTGAAGCCCTGTCTATTACTCTCCAGCTTCTGCTTTAATCTGTCTGTGGGCGTTTGCTGCTGCCAAGCATACACACACACACACACACACACACACACACACACACACACACACACACACACACACACAGACTGCATGTGTGTGTGTGTGTGTGTGTGTGTGTGTGAGGTGTTCCACTGTTAGAGAGAGAGAGTGGCCCTGTGCAATCATCAGCAGAGCAAATTCATCACAGTGATGCAGCCTGTCCATCTGTACCAGATTCTCTCTGTGTGTGTGTGTGTGTGTGTGAGCCAATGGTGCAGACACAAACAAGCCAGAGTATGACTGCTGTGAGGACATGCCTCGTCATTCCCAAATGCAGAGCTTTAGCCTCCCTCATCAGTTTTTCCCAGGGTGCCTTTGAGTGAGTGTGTGTGTGTATGTTTGAGGGAGGGGGAGAGGGGGAGAAGGAGAGAGAGAGAGAGAGAGAGAGAGCCTGTGTGTAGGCCTGTTTGTGAAACTGACAGACAGATACAGACAGAGCTTCAGTGTAAGTGTGTGCCAGTACTTTGTATGCTTATTGTACATAGCAGATGGTGTTTTTCACTGCGACTCCCAATATAAGCACTACAATATAATTATAAAACACTAGTAATTAAAAAAGGCTATAAAAACATACACTGAACAAATGCTAATAACATTAGAGCTGATAATTATATTGTTCATACATACATAAAACACACCAAACATGACAAAAGGAATTAATTAAATAAGGGTGTGTTGCACAAATGACTTTGTTTGATTTTAAAAGTCCCCCAAGTTAACAAAAAACATGTATCCATTTCCACCAATAAGGTATTATAAAGGAAAAAAAAGTCTTATCACCTCTTAGTTCTCAGTGACTGACGATCAACAGAACAAGCATTTATTTGAGGACAGCAGTGGTCTGGTTGTGAAATATAGCTGGATGATATTATTAAGATAAGTATTAGAGAGCGAGAGTGTGTGTATGTGTGTGTGTATGTGTGTGTGTATACGTCAGTGGACTGTTTTTTTTTCCTCCCATGGTGATGCAGCAACCAGGAGACCAGGCAGTCACGTGCCTACACTCACCAAGCTACCAAGGGCTTTCTGTCTCACTAAGACCTGACAGCTGCTGAGGCCGACCCCCCGGGGATGCCAGTTTTTAAATTCCCCTCCCCTTTCACACTGCCTCTCCTCTCCTCCTCTCTCTCCCCCACTCCATCTCTTTTTAATCTTTCCTCCTCTTTGTCTATATGCTCTTTACGCTTTTATACAGTTTACCTTTTTTCAGTCCAGTATTTTTGTCTAGTTTTTTTTTTAATTATTATTTATTTATAAATAATGGATGGTGAGGATGTTGGGTGCCTGCTTGTGAATCCTTCTGTCACACTCAACCAACAACCAAGTGAATTTCATGTAAGTGTTTAACTTCATGATGTCCAATGTTTTTTTGTTGTGTGTAAATTGTGCTACTGTATATAAATAAACTTGCCTTGCCTTGCCTCCACTATGCAGCGCCACTGATAGGCCAGGCCAGGACCAAGGCAAGAACCCAAGGCTGTAGCTGAGAGAGAGGCTGAGTCAGAGGCTACTTCTGCCAGCTGTATCCAGACTCTTCTCTCCTCTCCTCTGCACCTCTGGGTGCAACCAGCCGCTCCATTAAGCCTGTGCCTGCCTGTGACCTCAGCTCAGGTCCTCCATTAAACAAAGATGAAACATGCAGAGAGTGCTTGCATCCTGCCATCACCTGCACCGGTGCATGGATAAGCAGTCACTCCTGTACCCCCC